>OY804583.1:48622701-49222701 GCA_963680875.1 Bathymodiolus brooksi | reverse complement strand
GTTCTTAAATAACTTGTTATTTTATCATATGCATCTCTGTGTGATGTCTGTTTTAAAGTTTCCATTATTTTTTTTCATTTTTCCCTGGCCATGGACAAACTTTAAACATTTATAATTTTACAATGTGCAGCTTAATACACTTGAGTAACTTTTAGTTTTATAGCTCAATTTTTTTATATTTTTTTTTTCATTTTACATTGTGCAGACTTTATCCGGTCATAATTTTACAATGTACAACTTGAAATACTTAAAATGAGTAACTTGTAGTTTTAAAGCTCGGGAAAAAAACTTCTCTTTTTTTACATTTTACAATGTGCAACTTAAAATGCTTAAATTTCTTATCATTTTACAATGTGCAGCTGAATTTTTTTTTTCTAATCAACTTGAATTCATTACACTTTCTTCACTTTAGCAAATTACTTAACATACAGTCCAGTGAACTGTTAGCAACCCTGTTAATTAGTAACTATTCAGCCTGGGACATGTACATAACAATTATTGAATTAGTTATAATTTATTCTAACATGACCTCCTTCTTTCGCTTTGTTAACAAACGAGCGAGTTATCCATTCGGTATAATCTCATTAGCACTTGCGTGGGTGAATGTGACCGACTTTTCCATTGGCAGCATAAATTGTAACCCGAATAATGCCGATAGAGGGCAAAGTATTATTCGAGTTACATAAATTGTGTGCGACATTTTCCGCAAGCGTAAATATAAATTACCGTCTTCCAATCAAAGTATACTACCGTATTTGGTCTCTTAAGACATAGCAGAATCGAAATAAATCATGGAAGCCAGAATGTGTTTTGAGTTTTAACATGGATTGGCGGATATTAGTAAATTTTATCCCTCGCTTCTGGCTCGTGATAAAATACAAATATCCGCCAATCCATGTCAAAACTCCCAACACATTCTGGCTTCCATGATTTATTTCTTAATTATCTGTTACAATGCAATAGTTTGTCATTTTTCCGTTTGGGGGACTTTTATATAATTTTACAATTTACAACTTAAAAAAAAGAAAATTCTCTAATTTGTCATTTATTGTGTGTAGCTTAAAGAGTGTCAGTACTTTTTCCGAAAGCAGCTTAAAAATGCTTGAATAAATTGACATTTTAACGGTTTTAGCTTAAAAAACTTGAATAATTTATTATTTCACTGTGTTTAGCTTTAAAAGCTTCAGTATTTGACATTTCATTGAGTTCAGCTTAAAATGCTTGAATAATTTGTCATTTTATCATTTTTGCCTAAAAAAAAGCTTGAATAATTTGTTTATGTTACAGAGTACAGATAGAAATTTCAACTTTCATGTAGAGTGACTTTGCATTTGTCCTAATAAATGTTTATTTAGTAAACTTTTTTGTTTAAACATGTGACATAATTATCTCATTTGATTGGTGGATGTACATGTATATTTCATTGTCTAGAAATACATTATCATCATTGCTGTCAAGGACACATAAATCTACAGTTTTCACTTCAATGAATTTGCATGTCATGAATAAATTCAAATTCAAATTAATTTTTTTGTTTTAGATATTAATGAAATGCATTGCAGCATAATGAATTTACTAACAAAAGTCATGCGACCTACATTTGTATATTTTCTTCTTTATATATTGTTCTTATCAATTAAAATGAGTGTTCCTTAATTGTAATATTCATTGCACAAGATTTATGGAGCACATGAAATTATTGTTATATGCCAATGTCACATGAATTGTATTATAAGCAGGGGATGTCATGGTCTTGATCGTATGGTAGTTAAACTGTCTTTGCAATCAGTCCCTATCACCACTAAAGTTGCGAGTTCGAACCTCGGTCATGGCGAAGTATACTTGATGCAACATTATGTGATAAAGTTTGCACCGGGTACTCTAGTTTTCTCCACCAATAAAACTGACCGTCAGAATAGGACTGAAATAAACTGACCGTTAGAATAGGACTGAAATAAACTGACCGTCAGAATAGGACTGAAATATTGTTGAAAGTGGCGTTAAACACCATAAACCAAACCTATAAAGAATTAATGACTATTTTTAGGTCATTTTGAAATTTTTTTTTAATTTCTTTTAAAAGGGGACGATAAATATCTATATAATCTTTCATTTTGATATGTGATACTTCACCGCAACGTTTTCTTTGATAGCATTGTGACCTATTAGTTAGACAGTTGTCTCGACAAAATCTTTTTAATATCAAAATATAGTTTTGTCATTAGAAATAGAAAAAAAATAGCAATATTGCATTTTTTAAATCACCATAGCAACCTGCAATTTCATATTAAGATATTTTCTGTAGACGTTTTTGTTTTCATGATAATCAGTTATTTTTAGGTTGCTAGTTTAGAACAGTTAGTACCATTATTAAGACTTTTACCCATAATGCTCTCGATCTGTCTGTCTGTCCATTAATATACCCAATCTCCCATAGAGAGTTGTCGGTCCTTGCAGGCTGTGTGGGAGATTGTAATATACCCGTATGTTGTCTCCAAAAATAGATACAGTGATTTTTGTAGTTAATTTTAATTTGATGTTTGATTTGGTTATTTATTGTAAAGTTGCATTACACAACACTGAGGCAATATTTTAATATGTAAAATCAGAAACTGTATTAAGTAAGTTTTGCCCTTCAGAAGAACTATGTATGATATGATAATGAAATATTGTCCCTTAGGTTCTTAGAACAAAAACATTATTTTATTATCTCCATTTGTTGAAGATGTGAAGGAAGGGAGATAATTCACCAATGTTTTGCATTGTCATATATCTAGTTATACAATATATACAGAATTAAGCATAATGTTTATGTTACAAATATAGATGATATGTAAATTTTCGTTTAATGTTTACACATGATAATATCAATTATCAACCATCAAGCATTATGCAATCATATTATCGTAGATTTCTATGTGTCACTGATGTCGCCTGACAAATGCTTGATAAACATACTATTATTGATATGTTTTGCTTGAAATGGACTTCTCATTATATGTGGTATCTCGGGAATTGCCCTGGACATTTCTCTGAGAAATTAATTCTCGCAAAACAAATCAACGATAGTCTATTTTTTAATATGAAACCGGCACGGCCTTAAATGCTTGCGCATCTGAAAATTATCTGGCAATTTCATCAAAAGTGTCGAGATTTTTTGGGCCGAGATATATTGGGGACGACTTTTTTTAGGGCCGAATCTAGTCTCATTCAATCGAGCTGTCGTTCCTTTATTCGAGTTATCGTTCCTTACGAGAGAGGGTACGAGACTTCAGGATCACCTTAGCGCTTTATGTTAAGAAGATCTCCATTAGTTGAGTGTGTTAGTGTGTTACCCGGAAACCGGTGTTTACAAAACGTAAGGAACGATAACTCGAATAACAAATACAAAACGTAGAATTTTTTTTCTTCGACAATATGTTCAGCCATGTTTGTTAAAAAATCCTAAGTATACATTTTATACCATAAAGAGCTCGCTTAAGCTCGCATAATAAGTAGATGTACACATTCTATTAACTGTATTTATTTATTTTTGCAGCATGTTTGGGCATGTAACATGTGCAAGAAAAAGCAGGAGATTTTAGCAAAAACAGGTCAGTGGTATCACGGGGGAATGGCAAAACCAGTGCAACTTGATGTGGAAACCCCATCTGGAAGTGAAACCGCCTCAATCAAAACTGACGTTAGTCCACCTAACGAAAAACGAGCAAGACATGATAAATATTCTGATAGTGGACAAAGCTCGGAAAAAGAAAATATTGACAAACGACCTATTACACGAACAGGAAGTACGCACAAAAAAGAATTTAATCGTCAGTATTCATTAGATGCTCAAAAAAGTCATAGCGAATCAAAAGAGAGACTAAGTGATAGAACCAATGCTGGTATAGAGAAGGATAAATTACGGGAAAGGGGCCAATTACCGGAACGTCAGGGACGTGGTCGTGATCGTTCTCCTGCTGCTGTTAGACACCATAGTGAATCTCGATTATCTGAGACTGATAGACGATATGCCCAGGAAATGAGGCATAATGAACGCTATGGATCTTCACAAAATCGTTCTCGCGAAGGATCTCATGAAAGATCGACTGGCCAAAGAATGGGTGATGAATTTAAACATTTTGATAAAAAAGATGCTCACACTAGAATAAACGATGAACGAGATGGTCGAAGAGAAGTATCACATGACCGTGCTCGTCTCAGGTACGGTATTTTCTATTAAGCTTTAATCTCTGTTATTATAGAAGTTAATTATTGTAGTTTTTGGGTATTTCATCCTTTAATATAAGAAGTGGACAACCTTGACACACGCGCGATGTAATAATGTCTCCGGACGTAACATCGTATCCAATCAAGATCAGTGTTGATTTCAGATGTGTGGCTAGGAAAAAAATGGTGATTAGCCACTTTGGCTATTGACAATTTTTGTCTACCGCTAACACAGTACTGTTAAATGATTAAAGGTATTTCACCAATAGATATTTTATTTTAAGATATGGTTGATCAGTTACCACCTGAGTTGGGTTCAATCGCATCATTATACCAGTGATTGGAATTCAATGAAACTTTGAGAGATTCTATAGTAGCTATCGCCATTGTGCACCTCCTATTTCTGATATACCTTGTTGCAGAGGATATATGCATATAACTACTATACAGGAAAATGTGATGTTAACCTCCTTAAAATGATGGGGATTTATATTGGGGGGTGGGGAGGGGGGGTGGTTATGAAGGTTATTACTGTTTCAAATTTACACCAACAAAAACCCCCAAGCACACTTTTACATTATTGCTTCTTTTATAGGACCACTCTCATGCCACCAAAGGCCACCCCCTCTAGTCAGGCCATATTTTAGATGCACTGATATAGTAAAATACTAATAAATTGTCCCCCTCAAGAGAGGCCATTTCAATAGGGGAAGCCTTATACAAGGGGAATTCCTGTATATTTCTACGAATATATATGTATATGCTCATTATATGGAGGGGAAGCCTTATACGAGTTGAATTCCTGTATATTTCTACAAATATACATGTAGATGCTCATTATATAGCAGAATTTAATATATGATATTTCAGCATGCTTAATAACAGAAAGACCATGTTTTGGAAACAAGATTTTGTCCAATCAGGCACATATCTGTTTCTTTTTCAATCTTTTTGAACTCAGATTAGCATACATGTCAACCCTACCGATTTATGCAGTAGTCTACCAAATTTTTAAGTCTTCTACCGTCTACCGATTTTAAATGTTTTCCTACCGATTTAAACAAAAAAATTAATGTAAAAAAAATTATCGTGAATTGTTCATATGTTGATTATTCTTGTAGATTTCTACGACGTATAAATGAGTACAAATCCAAATTATTTAGGTCCTTTCCGTAATCGTTTCCCTCTTAATTTGTACCGGAAACTTCCATTGATCAATTCTTTATCATTAAACCAATCAGAAACGGTATTTAAAATAAAGTTTTGAAGCACTACATTTTGAACTTATGATTCCTAAACATCAACAGATCAATGCCTGAATGAATGTGTCCGAAATGCCAGAAAAAAAGAAGGCTCGTTTACGTTATGACAACGTGTATTTAAGACAGCATGGACTGATGAGTTTCATTTCATTAAAGATTCCCGAAAGGGAAATAAATTTGCATTTTGTAAATTCTGCAGGACTGATTTTTCAATCAATCACGGAGGTTATAGTGATGTGACAAAGCATGTAGGTACCGCAAAACATAAGGGGAACGCTAAGGACATTTTATCATATACTATATTTAAAGTTTTGACTACACAGATTTTATATCCAAAATGCAGCAAAATGCACCATTTCTGAAGAAGAAAAAAATTCTGAGAGGGCAAACCACACCAGCTCCCCCCCCCCTCTCCCCTACCACTTTTAGTCTATCGAGGGTTGTCATGTATGGATTAGTATGTAAAGTTGCTTGTCATTGTATTATAATCTGTTTCTGAATTTTGCTAAATTCAATACAAATTTGATCACATGATCAATAAAGGTTACACCTAACTACCACCCACATCAGTAATACAGTCATAAACAGAAATGTACTGATCTATGTGAAGTGTCATTTTACAAGTTGGGTTCAATATTTATTGAGGTCAAGCAGGGTATTGTGACACCAACGCATATATTGAATAAAATTACAAAATGATTATTTTTAGGAGAGTGTATATGTATATCTCACAGATGAAGGAATATGAAGAAAAATATTTATTTATTTTTCATTTCAGTTTATCTATAGTATAACTTAGGATTGTTATATTCCCTTTCCTGGGCCCCATTATGATCTAGCCTTCTAGGTAATAAATTTAGAACGGCCAGACCAATAATATTAGATTATAAATACATATCATATTTTCGTGGGTTTTCCTTTTCGACAATAGAATCCAAATTTTTTTGTATGAAACAAAAATAACAAACAAATTTCACAAATGTATGTGTCAAATTGTTTTGTATTTTTGGAATAGATTCATATAAAAGATATTAAGGCTGGCCGTGTTTGGACAAGACTTGACAGAGATGAGAATCTGAACCTGTGATGGGTCTCATTATTTTCTTTTATTGTCTTCTCTACCTTTTGCTTTCATACTTTACTTTACATTATTTAGCTTTCATACTTTACTTTACATTATTTAGCTTTCATACTTTACTTTACATTATTTAGCTTTCATACTTTACTTTACATTATTTAGCTTACATACTTTACTTTACATTATTTAGCTTTCATACTTTACTTTACATTATTTAGCTTTCATACTTTACTTTACATTATTTAGCTTTCATACTTTACTTTACATTATTTAGCTTTCATACTTTACTTTACATTATTTTGGTTTCCAATATAATTAATTTTGTGCCTACCTGATAGAGGCTATTCCAGAAACATTTCATCATGCACACTAAATTTGATATCTACTAAATTTTCATTACTGTCACTGGGATCAATACCGCTGCTGGTGGACTATTAGTCCCCGGAGAGTATATATCAACCGCCCAGTAGTCAGTGTTTGGGCACTGACATGATTTATTATATATACTTGTTATTGAAATTTACAGTTCTTAAATAATTTAATTATTATTAATACTATGGTTCCAGTCCTCGAAATTAATGTAAATTACAGTAAATATATTTACATTTCAAGAGTCGTCAGAGCCGTGTTTGTATGGTCTTTGAATTTACATCTACCTTTGCAATTAATTCATACCAAGACTAATGTTGTCAGTTTGATTCTCGTTCATCGGAGATATTTGCAACTCTGGACTTGTATTTGTCCCTAGTATTTGAGACTCACTATTTTCATGATAAGGTATACACGATACAACTTTATGGTATAATGTTTATCAGTGACTTGCTACATATTTTTCAAAACTTTTCTCTGATTCATACTACCAATAAAAAGGAAATTAAAAGGAATTGCGAGCAGACTTATAGAATTATTACATTGTAATTTGTAGAATAACCGTGAACTTTGAATTTTTCAGAGGTAACACAGAGGATGTTTCTGGTAGATCATCACGAGAGGGACGTTCTGGTCGGGAGGATCATTACAAACATACAACTGACTCTTATCACCCGACGGAGTCAAACCAAGACTATGCATCAAATAAATGGGGAGAGTCTCAAAACAAACAACATATGCCTTCACATCATAGGGACAATATCCAAACTAGTAAAAGTGAACGACATCCTAGTGGCCGTCATTCACGCGACCGACTTCCTAGTGGTGGAAAAGACAGACGCTCCCCTACTCCGAGTGATCGGAGAAAAGACAGTGATATATATGAACAACGTGTGTCTTCTCCAAGTCTTTCCCGGCATCATATACGCATTGAACAGACTAGCGATTCTCCGTCAGTTTTAGAAAATGTTAATGAAAATGACAGATATTATGATAAGCAACATTTGGATCCCAGTACAGCGGCTACTGGGAGAAATTCTCAAAACAAACGTAGACAAAAACTTGAAACCATGATGTTTAGGAACGACTCGTTAAGTTCTGACCCATCTGATTGTGCACGACCACCACCACCGAAACCTCATAAAAATAAACGAGGCAAAAAGACTCGTCAACATTCACTTAGTAGTTCAGATGATGAGATTCGATCAACACCCGAATGTTCTAGTGGCGAGGAACAAGAAAGTGAAAGTCTCATTAGTGAAAAAGGTAATTTACCGGAGAAATATAAGTTTGTATTAAATTTCAGGGCTATTACTATTAGTCCAGTCCTCGAAATAAAAATTTGAATTTACTGGTCCAAATCAAATTCTTGAATTTATTTTAAATCAAAACTGAAACATTTACTGGTCCAAACAAAGTTTATCTGGTCTTGGGCTGGAGGACCAGTGCTCATTGAGAGGACTATTAGTTAATATGGACTATAGGCATTCTCATGGGATTTTGAAGGAAATAGTACTTCTTCATAGAGAACAAATATCTACTTGTAAAAAATATGTTTTTTACCGTATTCATGAAATATATATTTTTAAAGAAATTTTGCTCACTCTGGTCTTATATATAATATAGTTAGACTTACTTTAAAATGATGAAGGGTTAAAACTAACTTTCTTTGAACTACAGTCAACTCCACTTAATCGAATATCGTATGATAGAATATTTTAGAAAATCGTACATTCTTTCAAAACACCAAATCATTGATTGAGTTTTTAAAAATTTCGGTTATTTGTATTAAGGTTAAGGGAATAAACCTGCTATAGGGATGGAGAAATACTGGTGGAAAACTGGGCAAGCATCTTAATAATCCATATTATTTTACGTTCTGGGAAGAAAGTGCAGCTTTGGAAGAAGTCAATATTATATTTTTATTCAATAATAATGTAAAAAAAATGTAAAAGTTATAATGTAAATTTATAGACAATATGATGAGAATCAATATTTTAATTTGTTGAAGAAAGGTTGACTGAGTTAACAAAATTATTTTGCTCACATGTTCACTCACTCATGAAAAAAAATATAAGAAAGATTGATTGAGTTAAGGAAATTTTCAACTCATATGAGTGAACAAATTGTTATCCTGCAATTGTGTGATTTTGTGTACTAATAAAGGGGATAAAATAAACTTCAATGTTATTTAGTCATGTACCTTATAAAGCATTTCTGATACCTGATTCATGTAGAGCGACAGAAAGAAACGGTAACAGTATAAGCACTGACATCACAGAGGACACCATTGAAAACAATTAGAGTGATGATTGGTCCTGCTATTTCTGACAATTTGGCAGTTGTTTTGGACTTTTTGATATTGCAGGATAAATACAATAAATGATATGATGTACATTGTCGTTAAATATAAAATAGATTGCACTCGCTGCGAAACAGGCTTGAAAAGCTCGCCAAAGACTCGCTTTCTACCTGTTGCTAAAGCTCGTACAAATAAATTTTATATTTTCCGATAATGTATGTATCATATTTTTTTTAGTGTGCTTTTAAGATTTTTTTTTTTTTATAAATGAAACAATTTTAAACATTAATTAATGTGCTACCAGGAGAGTTTGATATGGGAGATGAAAGATGGAGGAAAGATGAAATTCTAGCTGCTAAAATCAAAAAGTTTTTGTCGGTGAGTTAGATTGCATGTGAAATAATGTTTGAAACACTTGTGTGTGATTCTGTATTGGGTTTTTGCTTTTAATATATAGAGATTTTTATTTGCATAGAATAATGTATTATTAAATTGTTTTTGTTTATTTGTAAGTAATAATTATCAAAATGTCTGTATTTACTCAAAAGTCGGAAATATTCACCATATTCAGAATTATATCCGAGCCACATTGGGACAAGCCTTTGTGTTTGGAATTGACAGGTTAAATTGATAAAGGTTTATCCTACATTGGGATTTTATTTAATATTCTGTTTTATTCAGGGTTCAGTTTAGACAGGTTTCACTTTATTGGCTTTTTTGGCATAAATTACCTCATGAAATGTATCACAGCAGTTATTTTTTAATGGTTTTGGAAACATCTTTCTTGGTATGCAAATTTAGCAGACTCTCGAGTTAATACACAAAAGGGTCTTGCCTCGATGACACTGAGGAACTACCGATAACTCAAAACTACCGCAATTTTATAATACAGACATTTTGATGAATTTATACTGTAAAATATGCATCATTAATTTTCATTTGCTGGAATATTTGTCTCGTGAAAATAATATTCTTGAATTTCATTTTTTTTTTATTCAAGCATATCGAAATTAATGACTTTGGCTATATATATGTTCACATATCTAGATCAATCATGATCCATTTTATATTTAGATCTGACTCAATGGTATTTATTATTTTGATCTCCACCAACAAAAGAAATAGTTAAGTTTCAAAAGTGCACACAAAATCAAGTGTTTTATGGATTATCTCCCTTGCTCAATAAAGCTGGAAATTTCAAAGGGAGATAAATCACATATTCAAGTATCTCCCTTACCACATAAAACAAAAAATTTCAAATGTTTTAGGGAGATGAATCGCATATAAATTCTTGTTACATTTAAATGACTATATTGTGATCATGATTGATCTGATGAAAATTTGTTGTTTTAGTTTTTATTATTTTTTTTTTAGCTTATTTACTTATTTGAGTTTTGTTTCTAGGTTTTCAGCCAAAGCATGCATACATATCAGCTGTGTCAAGTTCTCTTCATTACAAGGCTGATTTCAGTGGGGAGCCATTAAAAGATTCGGGTATAGACACCGGACACTCGAGTAGTTCACAAACGCTAAACGAAGACAGCTCAAAGGTACATAGATATTGTATCTATGTCTTGAGTATACTAGGAAATTTTGAAGAAAAGAAAAAAAATGGAAATTTTGTGTTTTCAAATTTTAGGAAATTTATTTTTATTAACCTTTTATTTTACTTTTTATACCAAAGAATTTTTTTTTTTTTTGTAGTTAACTTTTATGAATCATAAATTGCATATAGAATTATAATAAAAATAGGAAGCTATTTTTAATCAATTTCATATTGTAGTATATGTATATATATATATATTTATATATAAATATATACGGTAAGTGGTAATTGAAGTGAAATTTCAAAATAAAAACAAAATTTCCTTGTATGCTGAATTTAAAAAAATCTTTTCAGTGTGTTTTTCCTTCCAAAAACCATTTTAGCTTCCTCACATTTTTATGTCTGTTTTTACACTTAAAATACTGATTTACTCTTTTTTACTTGTGTCCTAGATGAGTTGCCAAAGATAAAGTCTTTTGATTATCTCCCTTTTATCTGTTTCCTGTCATGTTTTTGTAGTTAGAAATGAATGGCAGGCGCTATATGAAATCAGCATTGTATTGAACACAAATTCTTTGTATAATTTTGTTTTGCATACAATATATTAATATTTTTCACCTAATTTGTATGTTTCCATTAAAATCATTTATTTGCACTGTTGGTCTGTGTTTCTTCCATTCCAAGATTTCATCAAAATTGTTTTAGACTGAGACAAGTTTGGAGTTAAACTGTAAAAAAGACAACTGATAACTAGACTAAGAAAGGAAAATTCTATGTTATATGATATCTAATATGATATCAGACTTATTTATATCATCTCACATGACAATTTCCCATGTGTGGCCATTTCCCATGTGTGGCCATTTCCCATGTGTGGCTATTTCCCATGTGATGCAATTTCCCATATGTGGTCATTTCCCATGTGTGACCATTTCCCATGTGTGGCCATTTCCCATGTGAGGCCATTTCCCATGTGTGGCCATTTCCCATGTGAGGTCATTTCCCATATGTGGCCATTTCCCATGTGTGACTATTTCCCATGTGAGGCCATTTCCCATATGTGGCCATTTCCCATGTGTGGCCATTTCCCATGTGTGGCCATTTCCCATATGTGGCCATTTCCCATGTGTGGCCATTTCCCATGTTAGGCCATTTCCCATGCAAGATCTACCACCATTTGACATGAGTCATCCATATAGATTTAAGTTTACACATTTTAAACTCCTCCATTTTAAGTCCAGCTTGAGTAGAGTGGTGATCTCCTTTCAAATGTATGTTCTATAGCTGACCTTTCATCCTTCATAATGTTAGAACTAAAAATTCTTCTTCAGGAGAGACCAGATGCACTGATAGTAAAATACTACTAAATTATTCCCATCAAGAGAGACAATCTCTCTTACGTTGACTATTTTTGATTGTACTCCTATTGTAAAGCTCCTCTTGAACTTTTTTGTTGAGCCATTTTTGTCATCCTCTTAAATTGTAAAATCTCTTCTCTTAGCTAAAAGTCATCATATAAAGCTACGAGGTGGCTGTATAAATTATGTCTCATTAACAGTTCGGTCTTTATAGAAAATCTACTACGGAACATATAATTTATTTAAATCGCCAGTACTTCCACATTTTAAGATCAAATTGACTGGACTAGTGTATCAGTCACATTTGTAACATTGCCAATTTTCAAAAATTAGGTTAAAAAAAAGATAATATTCTTCATAATTTTATTAAAATTGGATGAAAATGGCATTGAAATTACCTGATTATGATGTAAAGTGCAAGTTTTAACATGTTTAAACAAATATTTATTATATAATTCATTGTTATATTTGATTATCGAAAAATGATCTCTGATTTTGTCCTAGAGCATAGTAACACACGAAAACAGGTAGTACATGAATGATTACATGGTCATGGTTGACTAATCACAGGTCATCTGATGAGAATTAGTTATGTAAATTTAAAATCAAAACTTAAATATGTAATGATAATTTAATTTTGATATTGAGTTATTTCTTGGATTTAAATATATTTACATCATGAGAGAACTTGAAGAAAGTTTATTGAGAGAACTTGAAGAAAGTTTATAATTTCACCTGACCAAACAAAGACTTAAAACTAAGCCTTTGCCATCGGGAGGTATCCAACATCATTATTTTTTCACATTTTAACCTTCTCCTTTAAAAACACTGGATCAAAATTAAATTTAAATTGGCTGAGATGATACATGATCGTCCTTTTTCTAATAGTTTTACCATGAAAGCCCTTCATTCCATTCAAGATGGCCACCATTTTTAAAAATATCATATTTCTAGAAATAGCCAAAAATTTCTATTTTAGATGAAAAGAGCTAAAATTTAAATTGTTGCTACATGATAAGTATTTGTTTACTACTAATTTTTCTGTGAGATGATATTTTGTGGACTTTTTTTTATTATATATATAAGTAAGATCTCTGTTAGATCAAATTGACTGGACTTTGCTATTTAAAGATTTCCTCCTGAGAAATCCTGCAGCAATATTAAGGTAAGCTTGGCTGGGATGGTCTTGGGTAAATGGAAATTTAAATTGTATACAATATGACAATGAATTGATTCACATAAGAAGGTTACCTTTGGATCTATAGCAAAAAAAAAAATTTGTCTCAGAAAAACTGGAAACCTAAATACTTGAGATGAGTATAAATTAAGAAAAGGATTCAGTGAGAGGGTTCTGTATTTCATGACAAGGTTTTATGAAAAATTTTCTTGAGAAATAGCCATGAACTCCCCTTTTTCACCAGAACCTCTAAATCCTGGTTCTGTGTCTGATAAGGGTGCAACTACGAAAACATTCAGAATAATGGAGACATGATATTTTGGAACGAGTCTTCTATATTACATAAATGAATAAAAAGACAGGTAATTAACTATTGCCCAACTTATTTAGTGTGCCAGTATTCATATCACCATATATATTTGGGCTTTCCTCCTCCCAATAAGCCTGATTTTCATGATATAGCTAAAATTGCTGGAAGTGACATTAAACAGCAATAACCAAATCAACCAAATCAATCAGATATAACCAAGCACAATATTTATACTTCAATTCTTTGGGAAATACAATGTTTTTTTTCAACGTAAAATGACCAATCATAAAACTTATTACAGGTATAGTCCAATCCTATGATACCACAAGTTCTATCGTTTTTTGTATTTACATGCTTTTTCAATCAATTTTCGCCAACATATTCTTAATTTAACTACCACGGTATCGTAGGACCCCGATATACATACAAATGTTAAAGTAGTAACATGCAATATTAATCTTTTGAACAATTTTGTAAGTAAATCATAGAGCAGGAGATTACAGGTCATGAGAGCCTCTTGTTTTTTGGTGTTGTTTTTTGTTTGTTTTTTTCTATTTTATTTTGCATGTTTACTGTTGTAACTGTACTTATATTAATTTTATGATTTGCACTTTTTTTTGTAATATGCTTTTTTAATGTTGTGTCTTATTTTTAAACTTATTTTTATTTAAAAACTTGTTTTTTTACTTTTTGCACAAATATCCATGATTATATTGTTATACAAATTTAATATCATTGTATATTAAGTGATTAACGATGTTTTTTTAAAACGAGATGACTGAGAAACGTCCTCGAGTTTTAAAAAACATCTTTAATTATTTTATCGCTATTTTGTATTCATAATGAAATAATTTTTGTTGAGATACTGACATTTTTTTAAACACAATTAATATTTTATATCGTTAATCACTTAATTATCAAGAATTTGGTAATGTGACATCATTATAACGTCATATTAGAAAACAAGATAATACTACGTGCATCCTTGACAACGCTTAGCGATTAGCGATAATTGGAATCATCTCATGCGCTTACGTGATATGAAATATATCGGTTTTAAACATCAAAGGGAAAATAAACAAAATTGCGATAAAGTAAACTAACCATGAAATTCAGAAAAATTAATACACCTAAAGCATGACTTTTTCAATTTTGTATATTTAGGAATAAAAAAATTTAATTACTAGTAATTTAAGTTATTGATGAAGTTGATTATTGACAAAAATAAAAGAATAATTTTCTACTTTTTAATTAATTACAGTATATGATAAAATATTAAAGGCAGAGAAACTGCTCCGTTATTGTTAGCATCCTCCTCTCAAATGCGGTAGATCGTGGGTTTGGTGGTGACCCTTGTGGGGTCAAGCCTAAGACTATTATAGTGGTATTTGTTGCTTCTCTGCTAAGCACACAGCATTAAGGAGAAAGAGCAGAGACTTATTGGCCCGGAATCAGGATAATGTGTTTGAGTGAAGCACCATATCTTCCCACAGACTGTTGTTTCAGGGAATAAGCACTATCAATATCCAACTATGATGATGTTCTGGTAAAAATGGTTACCAAAATGTAACTTATTCTCGCCATGATATAGCTGAAAAATTGCCAACTTGGCATTAAAGAAGAATCATTCACTCATTCTCTCAAATGCATTTAGTTAGCAAATGTTATAGACAACGGGAACAAATCCTGAGAAAATTTATTTTACACATTGGGAATAAGAACTTTCATCTAACATTATAAAATATAAATATATACTTGGGATTACTGTTTATATTATATATATATTTGACTGTAGAATTCATTATAAATGTCTTGTAAAATTATGAAAAGAAAGTTTAAACATTCATGTTCAATCTCACTACTCGTATCAGAGTAACTTGTGATTTGACTCATATAGCAAACCCTACCTGATACAGAGAGTACAATCAAGCTGTTTATCTTGTATATATCTACAGACTTATGTATGTGACACTAATCATCGAACATCTGCTGCAGTAATATGACCATAGTGACAAATATTTGTGAAGTAGGCCTTTTATTGGAGTAAAGCTAAAAAAAGTGGAGCTTGTGCAATCTGACAACTGAGTTTTCCGACATCCTGTGACATCCGACAAAAATTTATGGTCCCAAAGTATTTCTGTTTAGTGTTAGCTAAAATAAAACCTGAGTATTCCGACATCCTGTACAATCTGACACATTTCCCTGGTCCCTTGGTGTGTCGGATTAGACAGGTTCTGACATCCTGTACAATCTGACACATTTCCCTGGTCCCTTGGTGTGTCGGATTAGACAGGCTCTGACATCCTGTACAATCTGACACATTTCCCTGGTTCCTTGGTGTGTCGGATTAGACAGGTTCCACTGTACCTGTCTTTCAACAAAAATTCTTGAAGAAAAAAAAGGTAGGTAGGTAAGCAAAACTTAAAAAAAAACAACAATAAAAAACAGAAAGATTATACAGGACAAGAATTTGACTTATACAGTGTTTTGTTACAACATTTATCCAAAAATGGCAATAAAAAAGTTGGGGAAATCACTAAAAATTGGATTTGGTAGGGTTAGTGGAAACACAGGTATTATATTTTTGGCATAAATTTAAGGTTTGGTATTCAAAACATAATTCTTTTATTCTGGGTTCTGTTTAGTTTTGTGTATTGATGATGTCATGAAATATTATTGTATATAGTACTTTATGAAGTAATATTATATTACTATGCAATAAGACATATAGAAAATAGGATTATATCGTCTAATCAATCTGGTTTTACTCCTGGCGACTCTGCGATTAATCAGCTTTTATATATAACGAACGAATTCGGTAAGGCACTTGACGACGGAAAGGAAGTTAGAGTAGTCTTTTGCGACGTTAGCAAAGCGTTCGATCGGGTTTGGCATAAGGGATTGTTGACTAAATTAAAATCGATTGGCATTCACGGGCCGTTATTGTCTTGGATTGAAAATTATTTATTGGATAGAAAACAAAGGGTTGTTATAAACGGTTGTTGCTCTGACTGGCGGAATGTTTGTGCGGGTGTCCCTCAAGGATCAATTCTGGGACCTCTGTTCTTTATTATATATATTAACGATATAGTAGCAGACATAAATTCGTCAATAAAGTTATTTGCAGATGATACTAGTCTTTATATAATTGTTGACGATCCTGTTGATGCTGCTGAGACTTTGAATACGGACTTGTCGAAAATTCATGACTGGTCTATGGAGTGGCTGGTTAAATTTAACCCTGATAAAACAGAAAGTATGATCGTATCTAGGAAATCTAACCGCCCACTTCATCCACCACTCATGATGGATAATAAGATCATTAACATGGTATCTGAACATAAACATTTAGGCCTTACCATATCTAATGATGGAAATTGGGGTAAGCACGTAGACCTGATTACCAAGAAAGCCTTTACCAGAGTCAACATTATGAGAAAATTTAAATTCATTTTAGATCGAAGAACCCTTGAAAAAATTTATTTGACATTTATTCGGCCTTTATTAGAATATGGGGATGTCGTTTGGGACTGTAAAACTGTTTACCTTACGAATAAATTAGAAAGCGTACAAGCAGAGGCTGCCAGGGTTGTTACCGGGGGTACCCGCCTGGTATCCCTTTTAAAGTTATATGCAGAAACCGGGTGGGAATATTTGAAAGACAGAAGGGAAAAACATAGATTGACATATTTTTATAAAATGAATAATGGCTTAACCCCGGGGTATTTGAGTAGTCTTGTCCCTAACACCCTCCGAAATATTCACGATCACAATACAAGACATGCAACGTTAATTCCACCTGTCAGAGCTCGAACCACTTTATATGCACATTACTTTTTACCTCAGACAGTACGGTCTTGGAATCTTCTTCCGGATAGCACAAAAAACTGTCCTTCTATTAATGTATTCAAATCGCGACTGAACCTTAATATTATACATGATAAACCCACATTTTTTTACGTCGGTAGCCGTTTAGGACAGATTTTTCATGCTAGAATACGTATGGGGTGTAGTGCTCTTAATTCCGATCTATTTCGGAAAAATATTGTAAATTCACCGCATTGTACATGTGGTGCTATAGAGACTCCTACTCATTATCTTCTCAACTGTCCTCACTATAACATACCTAGACAACGCCACATATTTGCCCTTAACCTTCCTATTCCATTGTCCACTGAACTTCTATTGGTAGGATCTAGTGAGTTAACAATTAACCAGAACACAGAAATCTTCTTGTCAGTACAAAAGTTCATTTTAAGTAGTAAACGATTTACCCCGTAATTCACAACTCACCAACCCCTTTCATTTTCCTGCACAATTCACCAACCCCTCTCATTTTCCTGCACAATTCAACCCCTATGGTGTAAATACAATTATCATTTCACTGATCCTTACAACGTAATCTAACTTCTGAGATTATTAAAAGTAGATTTAATTAAACTTGGGATACGGATTTATATAAGTTTAATAACTTGTTTTCGGATCCTCTTAATTAATTCATAGTCATTACTATTGTTGTATTTAAATTGTTGTACTATATTCATATGTATTGATTAATAAAATATGTTTACACTAAGACATATTATTTATTTTTATCTTTCATTTTTAGCATCCAGTAACATGGCAAAAATCAGCTGATAATTCTCGATGGATTGGTCACATGATTCTTAAAAAGACAGTTTTAGAAGGCGGTGGCCCAGATGACTCCGGTGCCATTCTGGGTATGTTAGCTATTGGAGGCATGTTTATTTTTACAAAATTTTACCATTGTCAACAAAAATCATTCTGCACGAATATTTAATGAAGTTATTCATTAATAATAATTTCTTATCTTAAAAATTCTCGACACAAGATGAACATGAATAAATTTCAATAAAAATGAATGGCTTTTTGTTGTATAAGCTCCAGTTTTTCCCTCCACTCTTTGAATTCATCAGAATAACATCCTGTATTTGTCTCTTTAATGTATTGGTTAGAATCACCTTGATATTCCCAGAGCAATCGTAACTACTCGGCCATTCTCGCTTAACCCTGCAAATAACCTTGTACGTACATAGTAGAAATTCTTCTTAAATTGTTTGCCGGAAGTTAAGTTAAGTTAAGCCGCACAAAAATATAGTCCACGAAAATCCAATATGGAAGACATACTAAGTAAAATCTAATCATGCAAAACTAATTAAAACTTTAAATGAAATATAGAAAATTGCTTGAAATATAACTTTATCAAACTTTCATATAACTGACATGTGAAAAGTAGTGCGATTTATACGCCTAATGCATACAAGGTTATTTGCAGGGTAGCGAGAATGGCCGAGTAGTTACGATTGATTCCCACAGAGCACGACTTAAAATGGTGTTCATATCCTGTTGGGGCTTATATGTGGGCAAAATATTTTTTTAAAGAAGGTCCATGGGGCTTGTTCCTCGGTGGGATTTATAGACCAGAAATTATGGTATCTATGAATTCATACTGATTTAAATTGAGATTTTGTTTTCATTGTTGTTTCTAGTCCAGTGAATTTCTTAATTTGGGCAATTAAAAAAAAACGTTGAAAGTTGAGAATTCCCACACCTAAACCTTGATGACAGATTTGAGATAAAATGTACAACATGCAATGTCACAAATAATAAGTATCAGAAATGGTTGCCAAGACCAGTTGAATGCACTGTATTGCATGAGAAATCAGTTTTAGAATTAATATCTTTCTCTATTGAACATCAAATTTAAATGTGACTGATAATTTCAATCTATATTTAGTAGAAAATAAAAAATAAATACCATATTTAGGGTTGTATAATGCGCAGGATTTTGCCCAGATTCTTTAATTTGTAGGAGGGGTGTGCATTATAAACAGGAACAATGTGTTTCACTTTTTCCCAGACTGGGAAATCACATGTCTGCCAATAAAACCCAACACATTTAATATTTTGCAACTTTATTGAAGATGAAAAGAGATAAATGGTTCTTAAATTCTCCCAGCAAATGAAACATGCTCAAAGGACTGAAAAATATATACGATCGATATTTAATTCTTACATTTCCGACGGCGATTTTTTTAAAAGTCCATGCACATTATAGACACGAACTAGTTTTTTTCTGGAGATTTTCAAGTCCATGCGCATTATACAACCCTAAATACTGTATGCTAATTTATCACTACACATTATTTGGGTTGTACACACACGCACAAACAGGTATTACATGTACACACTACATGTCACGAGAAATGCACACTGCATGAAAGGAAAATTTACAGTAAAATCTCGTAATAATACCACATAATGATTTATAACAAGTTTGATGATAGACCGGGTCAAGTAAAATCTGTAAGTTATTATGTGGTATTAACAACCAAAAACTGACCATGAACAAAATAGGAGAAGAAGAACCAATGGAATTCTAGAATTTGGTATTTAGCAGTCACTTCAACAGTAGTTGTATGATTTAACCATGTCTATGGTAATAGATGGATCAATAGTTTTAGAAAATACTAGATCATTGGGAGGATTATTCTAGAAAAAAAATACAGTCATGAAGATATGAATTTGTGTGATAAGCTGAGGTGAAATCACCAGTTGTATACAATTTCCTGTTAAGGTGAAATGAGTAGTAAAGTTGAAGTGGTTAGTTGAGGTGAATCACAGTTTGAGGTAAAATCACCAGTTGAGGTGAAATCACCGGTTACTGTGAAATCACCAGTTAATGTGAAATCATCAACTAATGTGAAATCACCGGTTAATGTGAAATCAGCTAAACTGTCTCACTATTAACAGACTACCTATTTACAGGTACATTGTATATTTCAGGGTTAAAGATTGTAGGAGGCAGACGTACAGAAGCAGGTCAGTTTGGTGCTTTCATTACAAAGGTCAAGAAAGGCAGCATAGCAGATACTGTTGGCCATTTAAGACGAGGTCAGTACCTTTAATATTGTTGTGTTAAACTAGCATAACTACAGCTGTTCCCTTCTTATATGGGTACTTTTTCTGCAGTGAAAAAATGGTGATATATTATAAAATGGATGGCCTCTCTTGAGAGGGACAACTTAATAGTATTTTACGATCTCTGATCTCAGTGTATCTGATATCTGGCCTGACAAGAGAGTGACATTTGGTGAGAGTGGCCTTATAAAGGAGGGACAACTGTATATAAATTCCATTGTTCTTTTAAACATGTGTTCACACATTTTAATTATTCTTTCTACTTATTTCCTTGTAATGAGATGAGGCTCCAAAGGGTCCCCACTTTGAAGTCATGCTGCAATTAGAAAAAGGGAGAAGCCATTGTTTATAGGATCAGGTTTAATACTAGGCTTTGTATTTTTGTTTAAAGTGAGGCTATCATATATATATTCTGAGGAAAGGTTATGGTCACCAGTACATGAGATTTTCTTTACTAACAGTAGCACTTCTTGTTTTTGAAGAGTTATTTTAGCCTGCAGTTGGGAGGTGGGTCCAATGGAGATTTTTTTTTTAAATAAAGCCGAAACATAGCATGGAATCCTCCCTTTCAAGAATCCTTTCTGTTTTCATAGAGTTATTTTGTAATGGATTTTTGCCTGTAGTTTTTTAGCAGTGGCAGATCCAGGGGTAGGAAAAATTGAAAAATTATGCCAAAACATTGCATGGAACTCGCTTCCATCTTTGAAAAATCTCGGAAACACACTCGATATGGTAAGTACCCGGTAGTTCTTTTGGTTAATAAACATTAATACATTATTATTATCAATATATATATTTGTTATTTATAGGTGATGAAGTAGTGGAGTGGAATGGACGATGTTTACAGCGAGCCACGTTTGAAGAAGTTCATGACATTATCTTAGAATCTAAGCAAGAACCACAAGTAGAATTGATAGTACATAGAAGTGTCAGGTACAGTTATTTAACAAGATATACCTGACATTTGACAAGATATTGCTCTTGGGGCTAAATCATATCGATTATCATGAATTTTTAGTATTTAAAGAAATATAATTTACAAATGATGAAATATTTTGTGTTCTACCTATTGCTTTCATACTTTGATTTAAATGATTAAAATCGTGCAAATTTGTTAGAGACAAGCTATCAAGTCAGAGACTATAAAATTGTTATTTTTTGTTTCTCTGCTCAGCGTACATCATTGACTCAGAATCAGAATAATGTGTCAGAGTGGAGGGATGTGTCTATTCACAGAGTGTTGTTTTGAGTGGTCTATCACGGTGAAAATTCATCTGAGTGTGTAGATCTAGTACAAAACGGACATAATCATCATCTCATTGAATGGAATTTGTTCTCGTCATGATATATCTGAAAAATTGCTCATGTGGTGTTAAACAATGATTGCTCACTCACTCAACCTAAACTTGCCTTTAGTTGACATTGAATTTCTTAGGGTAACAATCTGTTCTACCACTCTTTATCTATGTGTTATATATGTATATATATCTTTACATTGTTGTATAGAAATATGATGTCATAAAAAGAATTGTCTTTTTACATTGAAACGAGATGAACATCAACTTATATGGAAATCATATTGGGATAAGTTATTACAGATATTTAGTCAGTAGAATGTATTATAGGTATTTCAACTTAAAAAAAAAGAGAAAATATAAAAATATCATTTTTCGCTATTTTGTTTGTTTTCCCTTTGATGTTTAAAACCAATATATTTCAAATCATGTAAGCGGTGAGATGATTCCAATTATCACTAATTGCTAAGCGTTGTCAAGGACGCACATAGTATTATCTGTTTTCTAATATGACGTTATAATGACGTCACATTACCAAATCCTTGATTAACGATATAAAATATTAATTGTGTTTAAAAAAATGTCAGTATCTCAACAAAAAATATTTAATTATGAATACAAAATAGCGATAAAATAATTAAAGATGTTTTTAATAAAACTTGAGGACGTTTCTCAGTCATCTCTCATCTGAGGGCTTTGCCCTTCGATGAGAAATGACTGAGAAAAGTCCTCTCGTTTTAAAAAACATCGTTAATCACTTAATCTCTGTATTTTGCTCTAACAGGATAAATATGATACTTATATAACATATAAATATTTCTTCCTCTTATATTTTCAGTAATGGAGAGGTTCCTCCTGGCGTACATGTTGACCACATCAAAGGTTGGTAGATTTTTTATTATGTTGTAACAAACTGTATTTCAGGGGAGTTCAAATTTTGACATGTTTTGACGGTTCTTTCAAATATGTCTAAACTATTGCTGTAAAAATTAACAGTCAATATACAATTTTATTGGAATTTTGAACAAAACAGCATAAAACTAGAATGTGCATCTTCTTTTGTAATTTTTACTTTTTTCCAAATCGTGAGATTTTTTACCCATTAAAATAACATTCTGTACTGCATTCTTCAAATTCATTGATGTAACAACAGGAAAACATAATTATATAACACATTACATCAAAGCAATTCAAAACCAAAACACAAAGGGGCTGACATGGTCGTGATCGTATGGTAGTTAAATTCTGCAGGTTTTTTTTTATGTCAATATACCTGTCTAATACTATATTAAAAGTCTAGAAAAATCTAGATAACGATTTTTTTTTAGATTTATTTTTATTTATTTTCCATACCTCTGTTACTACTTCACCATACATTTGGATTTACAACTATCTTTGCAATCAGTGCCTATCACCACTAAGGTTGTGAGTTCGAACCCCACTCAGGCGATGTGTACTTATACAATATTATGTGAAAAAGGTTGTCTGTGACTTGCGACAGGTCGGTGGTTTTCTTTTGGTACCCCGGTTTCCTCCACCAATAAAACTGACCCCCACGATATAACTGAAATATTGTTGAAAGTGGCGTAAAACACCATACACCAATCAACCAACCAAAACACTGATCTCTCAATTAAAAAAAATACGAAAATGAAAAGATGTGAAAAATAGTAGTCTCCCCTAACCAGGCTAGGTAAGGGAGATAATTTACCAGTGTTTCTTTCTTTCAATATGAATATATTGTAGGTAGTTAAAATTATTTATAACAAAATTTACTGAAGATCTTTTTTTAAGGTTATAATTCATGGTAAGACTGTTTGTTTATTTTCTGCCTGGAGAAACTAATATTACTAATATTCTAGTTTATATAGATTTATTTAATAATATTGTATATATATATATATATTATCAGAGTTTTTTTTTTTATAAATTATTAATTCATAAAGTTAATAAAGTTTGATAAAAGCTGCTACAATTTTGAAAATGTGTGAGCCAAAATATTATTTTTGGTACTGTGAAACCTGTCTAGGCTGAACCTCCATGGGACAAAGTTTTTGTGTTCGGAAAAGACTGGCGTTCGGTGTATGCAAGTTAAAATAACAAAGATTTCCTAACTTGGGTTCGGTTTATACAGGATTCTGTTTTATCCATGGTTCAGTTTAGACAAGAAGATTTCTCTGTACTTTGAATGAATTGACTATGACAATTGCAAACATAATCTTATAAGAGATTTACACTCATTTAATTTTTAGTCAGATTTTCTGAATGTTATCATAGAAAATTGTTTTCGTTTTGTAATAATAAAAATTGAATCGGAACTGAGCTAATAAGATGTTTTCATTTTTTCATGTCGAAATTATTGCACTTAAGCCATTTTCATAAATTTAGGCAGCTTTTGTTTCGTTTGACATACATACTCCTTTCTAATAACACTACAGTAGCAGCACATCTACTTGTGAAGTGACAGTGTGATTTTCAAGTATGTCTAATATACCTATAGGAACTATTAAAAAACATATTGTATACTTACTGGCTTAAATATTTTGCACTACCATCATCATTCTGCATGGGAGTATTATGATGGAAGGGCAGGATAAAACACCCATTTTATCATCAAGATGGTTATCTAGCCAATGATACTGTTGTTTGGATGAATTTCCTTCATCATTTATTTTCGTTCTTCTGTATTTCATTCTCTCTCTCTCTCTCTGATGAAAAATGCAATGCTAAAATTGAATTGAATCCTTGTCTGCAAGAAGTTTTAAAATATAGCAATGTATGTGTGATTTCAGTGAGACTATTGTTGTTAACATTGTTTGTACAGGTCTTCAGATTTTCACATACTTTCCAGATTTCCTGAAATTAATATTGTTTTTTATTTCTTCTGTTTTATTTATTTTTTTTTTAATTAAAAAAAAATCCACGACTACATGTACTAATTATAAAAATAATTAAGAAAATCATATAAAATTATATTTTTTGAAAAAAAATAGTTTAATATGTATTTTTCAGTTTTAAACAGTTTTTTTCAGAACTGAAACACATTAGATGGCCCTTTCCAGTATGAATCACAGAAAGTCACTATTATCAAAACCTTGTAATATTTTTAATGTTACATACAAATGTATATTTTACTTAACCTTTTACTGCGTAGGTTACAAAGAAGATACAAATGACAGAAACAGACCCAATCTTAGAGTTATGTCCCCTGCTTCATCAACAAGTCAAAGGAGTCATCAGTCACCAATGTCTCTAGGCAAATTACAGGTTTGTGTAATTAAAGGGTTCAAATAGTTAATGCTGATGTAACCCCGATTTTGAGAAATAAAATCCATTATATTTGTTATAAATTGTATCAGTTCAATTCAGTTTTGTCCATTTTTGTGCAGTATGGCAAATTGTTTGATAATAACAAAGCTGTTCTCTTTATACATCACTGCCGGTACCGAGCCATTTATTGACCCAGTGGTAATTTTTGAGTGGTTCAAAATACCATGATAACAGTCATCCAGTTGGTAACATTAGTCATTTTGTATAAAAAATATTCATACCTGCCTACAATATTACCCGTAGCCTAGGGGGTGATTTTAGTTTGGTGCTCCATACCATAATACAAATGTACCAGATAAAATCTGGTTTTATTGCCTGCCTTTCAAAAAATGTAATAGTGTAACGAGTACAATCTTCTACCTAAGGTTATTGGAGCAGTAGTAGGTTCAATACCAGCCTCCGCTAGCTGTGTTAATAGAGATGGGAGATCTCCTTTACTTTTAGTTCGTAAAGGACTGGCTTACAAGACAAGAGGTCCCAGGATCATTTCCCATGCGGAGATGGTATTTTTTTCAGGGATTAAATATGCTCTACTGTGCTCCATTGGTAGAACACTGGCTTAAAATACAAGAGATCCCAGGATCATTTTCCATACATAAATTGCATTTTTTTTCACAGATAAAATATGCTCTACTGTGCTCCATTGGTACAACATTGACTTACAATGTAAGAGGTCCTGAGATCAATTCTGATGGGTGACAATGTATTTTTCGCAAATAAAATATGCTCTACTGTGCTCCATTGGTACAGCATTGGCTTACAATTTAAGAGGTCCTGAGATCAATTCTGATGGGTGACAATGTATTTTTCAAAGATAAAATATGCTCTACTGTGCTCCATTGGTACAGCATTGGCTTACAATGTAAGAGGTCCTGGGATCAATTCTGATGGGTGACAATGTATTTTTCGCAGATAAAATATGCTCTATTGTTACAATTTTATTATAATGTTGAATTACTTTTTTTTTCAGTTGAAAATGTGGTACAACCATAAAAGTTTCGAGTTGATTGTTACAATCATATGTTCTGTTGGTCTTCCATTGTCGGATCAAGGAAAATTCCGTAATCCATACTGCAAACTATATTTACTGCCTGATAGAAGGTAGGTCTTCTTTTTTTATTTACATTTTACGTCACAGGATGGAAGAAAGTAATGGCATTGTATTCAGAAAACTTTCGACCAATCAGAACACTTTATCTAATATATTGATTGGACAAATTATGAGTGTGAGTATCAAACTCATATTTGAAAGTGTTATTTATTGTAAGACCTGGTACAGATAGATTTAGAACAATTATTATTGTAGTGTAACGCTACACAATAATGACATCAAGGATGAGTTGTTGTATTATTTGTTTTTATCATATACTTAGTACTAAATAAAGGAAATTTGCATATATATAATACTGAAAGAACATTACGACTGTGTTTGTCTGCCGTGACTGATATCGATATCATCACCCCTTTATCATACCCCTTAAAATGATATTGATCACGTGACTATGTCGACGTCACAATTCATAATACAAAACAAGATGATTTTGGTGTCTCGGGTTGATACGGGATGTGATACGGAAAGAGCCATATAATATTCTCTATTGAAAAACAACAACAATATTGAACTGTATCGGTAACTGATTAGTATACTCACCTTGTGGTAGATCATAGGTTCGAGCACCGGTCGGGTCAAATCAAAGACTATAAAATTGGTATTTGCTGCTCTCGGCTAAACATGCAACATTAAGGATTAAGAGCAAAGACCTGTTAGCTCATAATCAGGATAATTAATGTGTCGAGTGGGGCGACATGTTTACCTGCCGACCGTTGTATCGAAGAGCTTGCACAATAAAATTCAACTTAGCGTGTTGGTCTAGTACAAAGTAAACAGCATCATCATCTCATCGAAATATAATGTGTTCTCGCCATAATATGGCTGAAAAATTGCTCATTAAACAACAACCACTCACTCACTGACTCGTTTATATAGAAGCAACAGTAAAGATTTTCAATGATTATCTTTTTTTTTAGTGAAAAAAGCAAGAGGAGAACCAAGACAATACCCAGTACAAATGACCCCACATGGAATCAAACATTTATGTATTACCCTATAAAGGAGTCAGACTTCCGAGACCACATCTTGGAGGTTACAGTCTGGGATTTTAACAAATATGGTGCTAGTCAGTTTCTAGGAGAGGTGAGTTTGGAAATTTGATTTTTGTTTTCTGTTAAGGTTTTGCATTTTCATGAATAATAAACAGAAAATTATGAAAATGATTGTTAAATATGTAATGCAAGAATTTTGTAATATGTGTTTCTACAATACAGCCAGAGAAATAGTGAGATAAATCAGTGATAAACAAATCACTCATCATATTGGTGATATCTGTTGTTCTTGTTTTTTTTGTATTCCTTATATTGGAAATTATAGACTTTAGCACTGCCAATATGATAAATGATCCATGTTGATACCATCTAAGTCATGTGACAGTCATATGACAGTGTACATATTTATCCTCTATTTTTATAGGTATTGATAGACTTGAACAGAGCCAACATGATAAATGATCCATGTTGGTACCATCTAAGTCACATGACAGTCATATGACAGTGTACATATTTATCCTCTATTTTTATACGTATTGATAGACTTGAACACAGCCAACATGATAGATGATCCATGTTGATACCATCTAAGTCACATGACAGTCATATGACAGTGTACATATTTATCCTCTATTTTTATATGTATTGATAGACTTGAACACAGCCAACATGATAAATGATCCATGTTGGTACCATCTAAGTCACATGACAGTCATATGACAGTGTACATATTTATCCTCTATTTTTATATGTATTGATAGACTTGAACACAGCCAACATGATAGATGATCCATATTGGTACCATCTAAGTCACATGATAGTCATATGTCAGTGTACATATTTATGCTCTATTTTTATAGGTATTGATAGACTTGAACACAGCCAACATGATAGATGATCCATATTGGTATCATCTAAGTCACATGACAGTCATATGACAGTGTACATATTTATGCTCTATTTTTATAGGTATTGATAGACTTGAACACAGCCAACATGATAGATGATCCATATTGGTATCATCTAAGTCACATGACAGTCATATGACAGTGTACATATTTATGCTCTATTTTTATAGGTATTGATAGACTTGAACACAGCCAACATGATAGATGATCCATATTGGTATCATCGTAGTCACATGACAGTCATATGACAGTGTACATATTTATGCTCTATTTTTATAGGTATTGATGGACTTGAACACAGCCAACATGATAGATGATCCATATTGGTATCATCGTAGTCACATGACAGTCATATGACAGTGTACATATTTATGCTCTATTTTTATAGGTATTGATAGACTTGAACACAGCCAACATGATAGATGATCCATATTGGTATCATCGTAGTCATATGACAGTGTACATATTTATGCTCTATTTTTATAGGTATTGATGGACTTGAACACAGCCAACATGATAGATGATCCATATTGGTATCATCGTAATCACATGACAGTCATATGACAGTGTACATATTTATGCTCTATTTTTATAGGTATTGATAGACTTGAACACAGCCAACATGATAGATGATCCATATTGGTATCATCGTAGTCACATGACAGTCATATGACAGTGTACATATTTATGCTCTATTTTTATAGGTATTGATAGACTTGAACACAGCCAACATGATAGATGATCCATATTGGTACCATCTTAGTCAGCATGATAATTCCAGTATACCACTACCACAGTCATCTCCTAGAACAGTAAGTCAAGTCACAATTAATTAATGATTTATTGGTTTTTTTTTAAATCAAATTTGACTGTATCTGTGGTGTAATCATTAGTGTTTTCGCCTGGAATGTGGTAGATTGTGGGTTTGATCCCTGTTCGAGTCAAACCAAAAACTATGAAATTGGTATTAGCTGCTTTTCCGCTAAGCACACAGCATTAAGTAGTCAGTGCAAGGACTGAATAACTCGGAATCAGGATAATGTGTATGTGTGGAGGACATGTCTATGCGTGGTCTGTTGTTTCAGTGAGCTAGCACTATAGAAATCCAACTAAGTATATTGGTCTACAAAGAGGACATCGTGATTATCTCATCACAATGTAAATTATTCTCCGCATGACTTTGTTTAAAATTTGCTCATTTGGCATTAAACAACAATCACTCGCTCACTCATTACATTTTATTTACCATCAAATAACAGCCACAGAAAACCTCTTCCACATTTCTTGGAACTTTCTTAGCTTGTTCATACATGCAACAGTTTCAGTTGAAGAGTATTATAGCAACCATGGATTATTACCAACAGCATCATAGAAGAGCCGTCGTGGTGATCATATGGTAGTTGGATTTACAACTACCTGTGCAATAAGTGCCTATTACCACTATAATTGTGAGTATGAACCCCGTTCATAGCGAGGTGTACTCGATACAACAATATGTGATAAAATTTGTCAGTAAGTTGCAACAGGTCGATGGTTTTCTCGGTGGTTCCTCCACCAATAAAACTGGCTGCCACAATATAACTGAAATATTGTTGAAAGTGGTGTTAAACACCATAAACCTAACCATAACCAATTGCATCATTGCCTAATTCTTTTGCAATTCAGAAAAACAAGATAATAGTTATCTACCTTAGACCTGAAAGACAAAGGGAGACTATTTTATTACATCCATTACCTATTATCTCCCTTACCTAATTTGATCTTCAAAGGGAAATACTTACCATTTTATATACACCGTGTGGTTTAGATTAAGTAAATTCTGTATTTTTCCTTTTTCAGAAATCAAGTCAAGACCCATATGATTTACGGCATCGTCATTTGTCCCCGCCTACCAGTTCTCGTGGATTGAGTGACAGTGATGTTTCTGAGTTCGATGTAGATGACAGTATTGGAGTGCATGTTTTACCAGGTAAATTTTTCTACTTTCTCAGTGTTTTTGTTTTAATAATTGGCAGATATAAGTATATAAAAAGATTCCTAGCATATTTAATAGACCTATGTATTATATCAATCAAAATTTCTGTATACAAGACCTGTGTACTAGCACTAACGATATCTAAATGGGCAGTTGACTTTCATATGTGTCCAAGAAATTGGTAGGATAAAGGGAAGACGTACATTTATTTGATTAAGATATGCCTTATTCACTTTTCCAACGTAAAATAATTTGAGACAATCTGCAGACTATCTTTTTCACGTTATTGTTAAAGGTTTATTCAAGTATTAAATTCATGTCATGAATGCGTATTGAGCAATGAAATTTATGAATTTTTCTTGAAATAAGATAAAACAGTAGGTCTCTTGTGAAACCTGATGGACAAACTCTTTGTTGTTAGGTGCAAATTTTTTGTTAAGAGGCGACGAGGAGAGTTCTATAGGAACAACAAGTCCAACACCATGTAGTGAAGATTTCTCCGATGCAAGTGAACGCAGAGGTCTCGGACGGGAACAAATCTCCCCCTATGAAAAACGATCCCCAGGTAGATGATGGCAAGAATAAATGTTTATGTCATTAGTTAGTGCTTGGCTTGTTGGATTTGTGTCGCCATGGTGATGTGGCTTCCTTGGTTACTGTCACTGCCATTAGAACTTATTTTTTTCATTTGCAAACACAAGTTATCTCCCCTTATCCCAGCTTCATATTGTGGTGTTGGTCAATTTTTTCTTTTTCTTTACTATATAATTAATTCCATTCACATTTGCATATACATTACATTTTTTGCATAATTATGTTTTATGTAAATTACATACATGTTTTTAAATTTATAACAGGTGAGTGCAAATAAATGTTATTTGTATATAAGAATGCAGTCAAGCTTTCTTTAATTTATTGATTGATTGATTGGTTTTTAATGCCTTCTTTAGCAGTATTTTAGCTATATCATGGCGTCATTAATTTACTAGAATTAATTATTATTGTTATTAATAAATGTTGAAAAATAGATGAGGTTTCAACTTATTACCAGAATACGGTGAATCCTTTCTAAACTGAACTCAGAACAAACTTGTATAAATTGAACTGTAAATAAAATCCTAATGTAAGAAAATCTTTTTTCTTTGTTTTCTAAATATAATCAAACACCTTTCTATTCTGAACACAAATGTTGGTCTGGAGAACGTTCAGTTTGGGTTGCTTTCACTGTATTATCTAATTTCTATTTTATGGATGACTGATCAAATGAATTTTTTAATTAAAAAGAAATAAAATTGACATGAAAGTCCTTAAAATATTTTTCCTTTACATAGTTAATTTTTTTAGCTACAAAATAAAAATTTTCAAGAAATTATTTTGATTGAAAGTTTGGTTTATTTGACAGATTTTCCTGCTTTTTAACACATATTTAAATTTGAAAAAAATATCCAGAACTGATTTGTGATGTCTGGTAAAAAAAAAATTTTAAGGACAAAAATTTTAAAAATATTGGATTTTTAAGCAAAATAATGTAGGAAAAAATCTTTGGACCAATATTTAAAAAAACTTTTGTACCGTAATACATTTGTATATTGAAAAATTACCTATAGCCAATCCTAATTGAATGGCCATGTCATTTGTCGAGTAATTGTTTATCACTTTATTAGTAAGAAAAGGTATGGATGTAAATGAACATGAGAGGCTATCCAACTTTACACTTTGACACAAATTAAAGGTACAGCACATTATTGCTGTTCTACATCTCACAGTCACAATAGTGTCTTGAATAATGAACATAACTCTTACCCTAAATTGAATGTGAAATGACCCTTGACCTGCAGTCGTCATCATCCTTTACCTTATTACCCTTTTTTTGTCTCAAACCACGAAACAATGAATGTGAGAGCAGTATAAATAGGAATATTTCTAAACAATCTAAAATCAGTTTTCATTATCACTTTCTCAGGGATTTTTCATATACTATTATGTCATGACTACCAGACATATTGGGGAAGGAAAACTCAAACACTTATAACACACTGACCGGTGAAACCTCTGGCCTTTTTGTAAGCGTCTTCAAACCTTAACAGTTGAGGTGTTGTATAGGGTGTGCAAACAATGGTGGAAGGCTTGCAGTCAAGAGTCAATAACCTTAACCCCTTGGGTCACCCTCCACGTTTTCTCCTACTTTTATAATTTTACTCCATTTTCTCAGTCAAACTTTATTGTGTCAAAGTCAAATAAACAGATGATTTTACTACGAAATATTCGAGCATTCATGTTATTTTGGATAAATATGGCCACACTTGATAAAATGTTAGTTTGTCCAAACCTGACCCATGGTTGTTGGAAATAGGTGGGTAGGTCGCAAAATTTTTTTTCTTTTAAAATGTGTTGAAATTTGGAATAAGATACCTTATCGCTATGGAACTTTGAAATATTAAAAACAAATTGTTTTTGGGAAAAAAAAAAGAATTTGAGTAGGTAACTTTTTTCTGATAGGTCATACTGGGACAATTTAATAATTTATTTATTACTGGTATGGCCTAAGCCCAATTTTTTCTTCAAGCCATCCATGGAAACATTTTAGTCAAATTTGAGATCATAGGGCCCGGCTGGCTCAATGAGTTAGGTAGTTGGATTACCTAACAACTCATACAAGCCAATCACTAATACAGCATGGGTTCGCGCCCGGCTTTGTAAATTACAAGAAAGGGTGCACTCGACTCGCAACCGCAAATGATAAAGTTTACCAGTTGCTTGCTCATGGTCGGTTGTTCTCTCCGGGTACTCTGGCTTCTTCCACCACTAAAACTGGTCGCCATGATATAACTGAAATATTGCTGAAAGTGGTGTTAAAACACCAAAAATCAATCCAATTTGAGATAGTCGAACTTATTTCGAATGTGAAAAGTTGTTTTCCCTGATGACTTGAAGTAAAAGTTTGGGAAGCTCATAGCTACTGTTTGTTTAATTTATCCTGCAATCATTACATTAGCTGTTCAAAAAAGGTATATGAATAATTTTTTGCTTTATTTGTCTAGTATACAAATAACAATCTCCTTGTACCTGATTCATGAACAGCAAATAGTAAGAAATGGTAACAATATAGCGCAGACGTGACAGAAGACACCTTAGAAATCAATTAATCCCTTTATTCCAATTTCCTTGGATTATTCATAAAAGACATATTTGCAGGTTCTTAAATTCATGGATTTGTAATTCTCTAATTTATATATCAAACTATGAAGAAAGTGTATTATTTAGTAATGCTGTTTCGTGAAATGTTAATACAAATATTATATATTATTAAGGGGCCGTCGTGGTGGTGATTGTATGGTAGTTGGATTTACAACTACCTATGCAATCAGTTACTATCACATCGAAACCCGCTCAGGTGAGGTGTACTCGATACAATATTATGTGATAAAGTTTGTCAGTGACACACTTGTACAAGCAGGTCGTTGGTTTTCTACGTGTACTCCGGTTTCCTCCACCAATAAAACTGACTGCCACAATATAACTGAAATATTGTTGAAAGTGGCATTAAACACCATAACCCTAACCCTTGAACTGTGATTTTGAACTGGCATGCATTTGAGAAAATACATATACTCTTTCAACTTTTTATTTGTGAAGTAATTCTTGATCTTATAGGACAAGAGGAGATAAATGGGAGAAACAGGACGTCACGAGTACGAGGAGGAGAAATGCTAGATATACCTGGCGATAAAGGTCCTCGAAGATCTAGATCACCAGTCCCAGCTGAATCAGATCACTCACGTCATAGGTCAAGGTCACCTTCAGCTTTTCACCATGTGCCTGAAAATGTATCTCGCTCATTGTCTCCTGCTAGGTAAGTTTTACAACAAAAAGGAGGAGGGGGTGGGGGGTGATTGGTGGTGAACTCCAGCTTAAGTAGTGTTTCAGCAATATGGTGGTGTGTATAACTTTATTCTTGTAAAAAAAGAAAAAAAAATTTGGTAGAGCTGCAAATTTTTCAGAATAAAAAGAGTGAGTAATATTATATACACTGTATTACCAGAGGCAAAATGGAAGGAAAATGAAATTAAAAACCAGGGTTATTCCCCTTCACAATCATGGCCACAATGGCCCCAGTGAATAACTTAAAATAATTTCTTGATTTCATCTGATTGTTTGAAGGATTGATTTTTTTTCATGTGAAATAATAAATCCAAGGATAAACACAGAATTCCATTACTAAGATTGACATGATAAATTTGAAAGATACAAAAAAAACAGAAATAAAGTTAAATTGGTTCTTAGATATCTATGTTTTACAAAAGTGATCAAATAAAATATAAAATAATTTGTTGAACAATTTCTATGCAGATCATCAAATTCACCAGTACGACTGCTAGGTATGTCACCTTCTAGTACACCATCACCAAAGAAACGTCAGCTACCATCAATTCCTCTGGAAGCACAGATGAAGAGTCGAGATAGAGGTATACTTAATGTAAAGCTAGAATGTGTATAGTCTAACCCCACCATTCCATGGGTTGAGATAGAGGTATACTTAATGTAAAGCTAGAACCCAACGTGTATAGTCTGACCCCACCATTCCATGGGTTCAGAGGTGCCATGTATTCATTTGCTATTTCAACCAATGTTTGCCACCATTTTTTAAAATATAAGTATCACAGTATGGTAAAACTCTGGTATACTTTATTTCAAACTTTAAAATTGCAATCAATTACATGTTGTATGAAGACGGATGTGCCATCGAAAATTTTTGCAATACTTTGTTTAAATGTGTTTATAGGACAAAGACGGATGCGCTGTCGAAAATTTTTGCAATACTTTGTTTAAATGTGTTTATAGGACAAAGACGGATGCGCTGTCGAAAATTTTTGCAATACTTTGTTTAAATGTGTTTATAGGACAAAGACGGATGTGCTGTCGAAAATTTTTGCAATAATTTGTTTAAATGTGTTTATAGGACAAAGACGGATGCGCTGTCGAAAATTTTTGCAATACTTTGTTTAAATGTGTTTATAGGACAAAGACGGATGCGCTGTCGAAAATTTTTGCAATAATTTGTTTAAATGTGTTTATAGGACAAAGACGGATGCGCTGTCGAAAATTTTTGCAATACTTTGTTTAAATGTGAAACTTTAAAGGGTCACAGATGTTTTTAGTTTAATGCAAGGTAGTCTGATAAAAAGCAGGATTAAAATGTTTGCTTGTTTCACATGATACTATGAAAATAACAAATTACCGATGTAAAGTTTAGTTATTCAAGATGTCATGTTAGTTTTGTGGTTTTCGACATAGCAGTAGTTTGTTTATCATAAAGAAAGAAGTCAAGATGAGATGACTAAACAATTTAAACAGTAATGGTTGATGATATAACTGGGTTACCTTTGTCTGAAATTTATTATATTCCATCTTTACAATGTAAGCACAAGCACATTTTTCCTATATCCTCACTGCACAAAATACAAATTAACCTGTATAAACTTAACACCTCTTTATTCCAAGCAAAAAGATTGGTCCCAAGATGGTTTGGTTAAGACAATTTTCACTCTTGTTCATCCATTCGGCTTCTACACAACAAGATTGGACTGCATTATTAAATATTGAAAGTTTGTTTATTTGTACAAAGATATTTTATATTGTTCATTAGAATAAATGACAGATCTGGTGGCAAATAGTCCACATTTATTGTCAATGGTTACAGGTTAGGGTTTTTGGTGTTGTTCGTCAATTCCATTAATTTTTATCTATATCATGACTACCAAGCTTAATGGATCCCCCGATCATTGGTAAAATATCTGTAAACCTTGACCATTAGGTGAGTATCAGAGAGGAATTCACATCAGTGTTGTTACTGTCACTTGTACTGGTATTTGTGTATGTACAATTCACATTTTATTTTAATTTGGTGAAGAACACGAGTGCATATGCTGTGATTAAAGAGTGTATATTCTGATTAAATCTAGGTACCATTGATTACATACTAGCTAATAAGTGAAACCTGCTTTAATAAACCTACTCAGAACATAACTTTGCCTTTTTGTTTTCTTCAAATTAGACCTGTGTTCTGATCATACAGTTAAAATTAGGAAGGAAATAACAAAAAATTAGATTTAACTTGATGTTTGATTAAAAAAAGTCTGATTCATCTAAATGTTTAATAAATTTAAAAAAAATCCGAATCATCTTGATGTTTAATTTACACAAAATGTCAGTTTAATCAATGCTTGGTTTGGACAAGTTTAACTGTATTAACGACCAGTTAACTCTAAAGTTTCAAGCTTGTTTAATAATCCTCACCAGTTCTTGTTATGTCCCTTAAACTTTGTATTTAAATGAATGGGAAATAAGAATTCTTTTTTGTAATTCCTAAATTTATTGTTCAAATCTGCAATTTATCATGTACTCAGCAAGCAATTTAAACTATTTCACCATTTTGAGGTATTTGTTTGAAAATAGAAATAAATATATTCTTATATTCTTAGAAGTAAAATAATTAGAACCCTCCCTCCCCCAAAAAAAATAATTAAGAACCATGTTAAATAAATTTGATTTTGCTGTTTGATTGCTTTATTAAGTTAGATGTGTTATGGGGAGAATTTATTTTAAAGGCTGAAATAAGTTTGAAAATTTTGGGATTAAGTTAATGGAATAAAATCAGACTTTATTATTAGATGGTTTCAGCTAGTTTTCATTGATTTTCAGTTCATTTATATTTTTTTAACTAGAATCATCTCTGTAAAAATTACTCATGGCATGTTGTAGCATTTATATCAAGTTTTTTTTATATTAACAACGTTTATGAATATATAAATATAAATATTTAGCATACAAATTAAAAAAAAAATAGTAATGAGATAAGGATTGGTATGATTTTCTTTCTTTAAAATTTCACTTAAAAAGTTTTTAGACACATGCATCAGTCCTCGAAACTGGTCTGAATCAAATTCTTAAATTTATTTTTATATATAGTTCTAAATAAAAACTGAAAACTCTGCTGGTCCGAACAAAGCTTAAATGGTCTTGGGCCGGAGAGCCAGTGCTCATCGTGAGGACTGATGCTTTTCACAAAGTACAATTTGACTTTTGATTTTCCTGAATTAGTTTCATTCACAAGAACCACACGAATGTTTGCCTGTCACAATGGTTTTTATTATCGACATCCTCTTAATTCTCTTATAGATTTTTGGCTTAATTTTCCAGTTACACAAGACCTAGAAGAAAGAGCGCGGCAGATGAAAATGCGAATGAGAATAAAACCTTCACCTGGATCTGACTCAGATTCTCATAGGGGGCGATTTTCTGACACTGAAGGATACCGTCCTGGACGGGATTCTAGCAGTATGGACAGAACAAGGGGGTCATCTTATGACAGTGGGGATTTTTCTTATGAAAGAGACAGAGGAAGAGATTTTGGCCGTGTTCATGGTCACAGGTCAAGACGAAAAGGTAATTTACAATATTTTTTAGAATGTTTTTTAAATGCATAGACTATCTGTTTTAAAAAAAGCAAATTATAGTATTTTAATTGGCCCCAACCAAAAATGTTTAAATTCATTATGCAGTGCTTGAATTCATTGTCAAAGTGATGATCAACATTAATTAAGGTGGTACCATACACTACAGGGAGATAACTCTTTAAAATCAGTTGAACGTTTTGAGCATATGATGTTTGTATGCAGATTTCAAGCATCTCGGTGATCAAAACCACAGAGAGAAAAGCTGCTATGTGGCTAGTGAATTTATAGCTCTGAGTCTGTTGGTTAGAATTTGTTAAAATTTTGATATTTATTACAGTGGATATATTCAAACACACTGCCAAAAAAATAAGAAAATTAAACGAGCAGATCAAATTTTACCTGAAGTGTATGGTACCACCTTAAGGTTCACATTCACATTTACTTGACAGAATAGTCCTTTCTTATTGTTTTTCCATACAGAATATGACAGGACTGTCCTTTGTTAGTAAACATAGAAGTTTCTGTAAATTTTTAATTCATTGACAATTCACAAAGAATAAATTTCTTCATTTTTAATTGTGAGATAATGCACAGTATTTCATTTTCCCCTGAGTTTGTAATCTTCTAGTAAAAGACTGTCTGTAATATTAAAACAGTATACATATGATATGATAACTAATAACAAAGACTTTGCTAAAAATAGAAAGAGTAAAATGACAAATTTCATATTTTTTCAGATCACGTGGTCTAAAGGACCGTTTGAGATATTGTAATCACTTTACAACCATCTTAGCCTAATCTACATTAACCTCTTCTTCTCTGTAAAACCACATCAATGGTGTAATTGTTAGCGTGCTCGCCTCCGGGGTGGTATATCTTGGGTTGGAGCCCTGTTCGGGTCAAACCAAAGACTATAATATTTGTATTTGCTATTTTTCTGCTAATCATGCAGCATTAAGGAGAATAAACAAATACTTGTAATCAGAATCAGAATAGAATGGTCATTCATTTTGCTAATTACTTTTTAGTAAGGCATCTTGTATTATTTCTAGGATTTTCTAAGTAGAAGAAAAAAAAATGCCTACTGGAATAAGAAAATATATTCTTGTCACTCTTTGGATTAATATTTACTTCATTTTGTTTTGGAGGGGGGGGGGGGGGCATAGTGGTTGTGATCGTATGGTAGTTGGATTTACAACTACCTGTGCAATCAGTGCCTATCACCACTAAAATTGTTAGTTCGAACCACGTTCATGGCGAGGTGTACTTGATACAACATTATGTGATAAAGTTTGTCAGTGACTTGCGACACAGGTTGTTGGTTTTCTCCGGGTATTACAGTTTTCTCCACCAGTAAAACTGACCACCACGATATAACTGAAATATTGTTGAAAGTGGCGTTAAGCACCATAAACCAAACCATTTTGTTTTAAAGTGTGTGGAATTTTGCATTTTCACATCTAATAACATAATTCTTCATAACAAAACCCCATCCCCAAAAAATAAGCATTAAAATATTTAATTTAAATTGTATTTTAGATTGCTGCATCATTGTGGATGTTTCATTCCCCATTCGGGTCAAACCAAAAACATAAAATTGGTATTTGCTGCTCCTCTGCTAAGCACCCATCATGAAGCAAACAATGCTGGACTCTGAATCAGGATAATACCAATCCAACTAAGCATGTTGGTCTAGTACAAAAAGGACATCAACATCATCTCATTGAATATACAAATATAACTTGTTCTCTCCATGATATAGGTGACAAACTGTCCACTTGATGTTAAGCAACAATTTTACACCTCTAAAATAAAACCAAAACAACTTTATGTGATGGAGATTGTCAGTGACTTTCAGCAGATTCTATAATAAAGCTAAAATATTGTTGAAAGGTGATGCTAAACACCCATTACTCAATCACAGTATTATTTCATACTTGCTTCTTTTTTTTTCGTTGTTGGAAATTTCTTTTTAAACACACTTGTGCTTTATTACAGAGATAAGTCCTGATATTGATGATATCGGAAGTGATGCCTCGGAAACCAGTGATATGTCTGAAGTATCAAAAGTCAGTATTAACAGCTATATGTCAACACAGTCAGAAAGACCCCAAAGAAAATTCAGGTTATTATTATAATCAGACAAATTATCGAATCAAAAAGGTTTGAAGATACCAAAGAAGTAATCAGAAGCCATAAATCTTCAAACAAGTTATAAGGATGGCTCAATGAGTTAGGTAGTTGGATTACCTAACAACTCATACAAGCCTATCACCAATACGGCTTGGGTTCGTGCCCGACTTTGTAAATTACAAAAAAGGATGCACTCAACTCGCATCTGCAAGTGATAAAGTTTACCAGTTGCTTGGCCATGGTTGGTGGTTCTCTCCGGGTACTCCGGCTTCTTCCACAACTAAAACTGGTCGCCATGATATAGCTGAAATATTGCTGAAAGTGGCGTTAAGTACAATAAATCAAATCAGATCAAACAAGTTATTATGAAAAGAAAGTTTAAATAGTGATGGCATGCAATTCCACCAATATCAACAAAACTTACCACCACCTCTCATCTCAAATCATTGAACATTTAAAAAGAACATGACATATGGAGTTGGAAATCCAGGTCCTGGCTTGGGACAGGCATAAATGTGTGGCAGGGTTAATTGCCTGTATCGACAGAAAAATTGCATTCATCCATTGATATTTATATTTTTTTTGATTTTATTCAATATTATCACTTGTTTGCCCCTATTGATATTTTCTGTCAATAGGAAGTAAACTGATTTACAACTAGTTTACCAATGCTCAACATTTAAAAACATATGAAAGGGTACCAGAAAAAGTTGATATGGTTAAAAAGAGTAAAAGTGGTGTTCTTATATGATGTAAAGTTTTTAGAGATTAAAAATATATTTTAATCTTTATTGCAGTGAATTTACTCAGAAAATGGAAAGTAAATCAACCATGCCCCGCCGACAAGTAACCAGAACTGGCAGTAATGACAGCCAAGGATACGAGAAATCTGACGGCAGTATGTCAGACTCTGCCTTAAGTACACCGGTGACAGAAGGACGAAGGAGACGGACAAGTATCAGTAATAAAATGGCTAACTTTGTAAATTTACCGTGGAAGAGTAGTAGTGCAACACAGTTAGCAGGTGTGTAGTAAACATGTAGATATCTAAATCAATACCCACAATGCATTTTTGGAATAACCATCATCAGATACGCTGAAAGTCGAATGATTGGACAGCCAAATAATTTAAAAGTTCTTGTGAGCAACAAAATCAAAGGGTCTAAACAGGATAACTAATGTCGGCTCAGGTCACCGATGCACAAATGCCATATTCAGTTGTGTATAAACTATTGTTTTTTTTTGTCATGAATATATCGTTTGTACACCATGGCATATTTTTATCATCGTTAAAGAAAGATCTGCTCCTTTACAGGATTTAAGTATTAGAAAAAATATTGTCGCCATTAATTGTTTTAAAAGAATGTATTTTTAATACATGATGTGTCTGTCGATTTCAAAGCTTTTAAAATTATTTTAGCTTGTCGATGATTTGTAAATTTTTCATTTGATCTTTACAAACGATAAATATCCATTACATACATAGTGTGGTGGTACAAGACTTTGTATCAGGTCGAGTCTTTTGTGTGAACCAGTATCACTACGAGTCGCGACAGCGACGAGTTGTGATGCGGTCAGTTCACGCAACAGACAAGACCTGATACACAGTCTTGTACCACCACACTATGTATGTAATGAGTTTATCTAACATTTCAATAAAAACGAATTTTAAACAAATAGCAAGGGTTTAATTAAAACGTGTACAATACTCTGAGGGAGACTACATTTTGTGTATGACGTCATGTTATTTTTTCCGTTCATTCACCAACATCAGGTTACTGTGTTTTGTCTCACATTCCAATGGTATGACGTAATGTCAAAGTAGTTCGGCAGGGAACGTCTCGTGCAACGTCGCGCCATTCTTTTATCACCACAGTGTGGTGATACAACATCTTGTATCAGACACCTTGTATCAGACAGGCTACTTTCATTAATTTCAAAGGAAAACGTATATAATGTTAGATAATATCTATTTATCAAGCAACAAGTGTGATATTAACATTTTGTTGATTTCTAAGTGTAATAATGTGACGTTATGTTGACAACACTGATCCTGCCTTAATAAATTCTCGAACAAATTACTACCGTTTATATGTTATGCTCGAAATGGACTTTTCATGGCATCTGGAATCTCAGACTTCGCATTTGATGCGATATTGCTCTGAGTAATCCACTTCCCACAAATCAAATCAACATTGTATGTATTTATATTATTTATTGATTTCCTGACAACATTGTCCTTGTTCGGAACTGTGCCAACCAGTCTTTTGTCTGTAGTCCTTAATACTCCGTGTTTAGCAGAGAAGCAACAACTGCAATTTTATGGTCATTCTCACATATCATATCAACGATAGTATATATTCATATCATACATGTATTATTATTTTTTTTTCTTTTTTTTTTTTCTTCTTTTCAACTGCAAAATACATCAATACAGAATAGAGTACAATAATATAATAACCTATAAACATATAATATATATCAACGATAGTATATATTCATATTGTTTATTGATTTCCTAACTTTTAATGTAAACATATGTTTAGAAGGGGGTAAGAAGAAAAGCAGTGTACAAAGGAGTGAAGAGGTCAGAGCTTCAGGTGATAATATCCATGTATCTAACAGAATATGTAAACAGGCCAGTAAAGACTCCACTGATGGTAGTATCGGCAGTATCAGTAGTGACTCGGGCAGTGTGTGAGTATTTCTTATTTTTGTAACTTAGGGCTACAGTGAATTGTATTGTTTGAACGTGACTTTAAACTCTGACTGCCACCATGTGACTAAATTATTGTTGAAAGTGGCCTTAAACACTGATTGCCACCATGTGACTAAATTATTGTTGAAAGTGGCCTTAAACACTGATTGCCACCATGTGACTAAATTATTGTTGAAAGTGGCCTTGTGCACTGATTGCCACCATGTGACTAAATCATAGTTAGTGTAAACAAATATTTTATTGAGAAAAGAAGACATATACATAATATATAAACATACAATCAGAAGATTGGAAGGCAAGTGACTTAACACTTATACAAATTCCCTTCCTAAGTTATTGTTTAAAGTGGCCTCAAACACTGACTGCCACTATGTAACTAAATTATTGTTGAAAGTGGCTTTAAATACTGCTAATAACTGACCAGCATACATCTATCAAGTACCACTGGAACATCTATAGCATTTACTCTAAGAACATTCTATGGTAATGTCAAGGATATTTTAATGGGCTTGACAGTTTCTCTAAAGCATTAAGATAATGGTTGAGGGTAATCTAGATCCTAGGTAAGGACTGAACCAACATTATGAAAGGAAAGTTAAAACAGTGATTATCAACAACTTCACCAATATCAGCAAAACAAACAACCACATCTCACCTCAAATCACTGAACATAAAAAAGACCATGACATATGACACTGACATTCTAGATCCTGGCTTGGGACAGGCACAAAAGGATGTCAAGTTAAACCTGTTAATATGATCCTCCCCCTCTTGATAATTAGATCTCCAATGGCAATACAAATATAAACAAATGATAACAAACCTTAACAGATTTGCTTCCACTCAAAAAGATGTTAAAAATGAATGACAACATACATGTAAACATGGACAGTACATGTACAATAGCAATTGAATTTTATCAATGAATTTGTAACTTGACTTTTTATTTATGTCTTCTGCACAGTAGAGCTGACATACATGGTTGTCACTATTATAATCAGTTTAGGTCAAGGTCATGCTATTGTTTATCTACAGTATCTTTTAAAACATTTGATGGATTTTAATGAAGCACATGAAGCATTAATAGATGTAAATATAATTTTGTCAAGAAAAAAACATTTAAAAAAGGTAGTGTATTCAATAATTGTGTAAATTATGCCATTTGGCTTGAATACAATGTGGAAATATTGAAAAAGATTTGTCACGATCAAATTTCTGTTACTCTTTCTTATAACCATTAATTAAAACAGTATTTATAAACTAATTACATAAAGTTTTGTACCTCAAAAGCAATCTTCTATTCTGGTGTATTGAAACAATGTTAATTTTTGATATTTATACATATATTATATTTTTAGGGTATGGTTACCTACTCTTGGTATGAGACTTGGACCCGAGGGTCAGTTTGGTGAGTTTGTTGAAGGTCTTGGTCCAGCTCAGCTTGTAGGGAGACAGGTGTTAGGTTCTCCATGTTTAGGAGAGATTCAACTTGGATTGTATGACAGGAAAGGTCACCTTGAAGTTGAGGTTATCAGGGCTCGAGGATTGATGTCGAAACAAGGGGCTAAAATATTACCAGGTTAGTATGGATAAAATTTTAAACATCTACACAGGAAATACTGATCTTTCTTTTTTGAAAGTACAGTGAAACCTGTCTAAACCAAATCCTGAATAAACTGGAATTCTGTATAAATTGTACTTTAGATATAGTCCCATTGTAATCTTTTTGACCTGTATTAACGAAACACCTGTTTATTCTCAACACAAAAGTTCAAAGGTCAAAAGGAGGTTTGGTTTATACATGTTTCACTGTATATAGTATTTAATAGACATGCTTGAGATGATATTGTATACAGTGGAACCTGTCTAATCAGACACACCAAGGGACCAGGGAAATGTGTCAGATTGTACAGAATGTCGGAATACTCAAGTTTTATTTATATTAATAGAAATACTTTGGGACCATAAATTTTTGTCGGATGTCACAGGATGTCAGAAAACTCAGGTGTCGGATTGCACAGGTTCTACTGTATTAAAATTACAAATGATAAACATGAGGTTCTTTGAATTTTTGAACGGGAAGGAACCACATCGGTGGTGTAGATGCTATCATGCGATCCACGGCCAGGTCAAACAAAAGACTATAAAATTGATATTTGCTGCTTTTCAGTTAAGCACACAGTTTTAAGGAGTAAGATTTAAAAAACTGGTTGGCTCAGAATCCGGATAGTTTGTCAGAGTGAAGCGACATGTCTATCTGTGGACTGTTGTTTCAGTGAGCTAACACTATGAAAACCTCAGTAATCGTGTTGGTCCATTACTAAGCAGACCTCATTATTATCTAATCGAATGTAACTTGTTCCCGCCATGATATAGCTGAAAAATTGCTCATTTGGCGTTAAACAAAAATCACTCACTCACTAATAAATCAAAATGATAAATAACATTGAGTTAAACAGAAATTCTTAGTTACAAGTTATAGTTTGTGATTTGATAGATATAGTAGTCATAGGCATTCATATCATATTGACATTTATATGTTTTTTATTACTTTCAGCTCCATATGTAAAAGTATACTTGATTGACGGCAAAAATTGTTTAGAGAAACAGAAAACTACTGTAGCTCGGAGAACTCTTGATCCGTTGTATCAACAACAACTAGTATTTACTGAACAGTATGTCGGCAAAATATTACAGGTTAGTTTGATTAAATTACTTAGTATATTCCAAAACAAAAATGGGGCAGGGTGTGGTGGAGGGAGGGGCAGGGGTGGCCTAATGTTTAAGGTAATTGACTTCTGAGCACAATCCTGACACCATTGAGGCAGGCTCATGTTCTGATGCTCCACCTCAATTGCTAACAACCTAAATTTACCAAATATAATAAAAGATTATCATGCAAGAGATATATGACCTTGGAGAAGGACCTTTAATTGTTATTGGAATATCATGCTCTTTATGGTGTTTTGAAAAAAAAGGGATCCATGATTTATCACAATACTGAAAAAATCTGTGATGACTTTCGAGGATTGGATAAGTCACTTCGATAAGAAAATGCCAGAATCTGTCTTTCGACAAAACACCAAGTTGCACAAAATTAACATTTAATAACTTTGCAGTTTTAACCTACCAACATAAAAATGTTGATGTCTTATTTAATGTGCACATGTTTTGGAATAACCTTCATCATGTGCACTCATAGTCTAGGATAGATTGGAAAGTCAGACATCACATCAAAATCACAGCCAATGAATTAAGGGATTATGCAGGCTTTAAAATTAAGATGACATCATCGCTAATTGCATAAAATAGAACCCCCTTCATATATAGGTCACCTGTATATTGTGGTTATTTTTGTTGAAAACCTCCAAGTGATCACCATAGACAGATTTAACTGTAAATATAGGGTAACACATACAGTTAGTTTTAATTATCAAATATTTGTCTGTTTGGCAGAGAGTCTGGAAAGTTTAATATTTTTATAACATTTCAATTTGTTTAAATTCAACAATTTATTTTGCAGGTTACTGTTTGGGGAGATTATGGCAGAATGGACCGCAAAGTGTTCATGGGAGTTGCACAAATTTTATTGGACCATTTAGATTTAACAAACATTGTGATTGGCTGGTACAAGTTGTTTACTAGCTCATCATTGGTCGGTCATCATTCATCCACATCAACATTAGGTCATTCACGAAAAGGCTCAACTACTTCTTTAGACAGTGGCTATAATAATAACAACCTACGTTCATAGTATTTATATATGTTAGAGAATCTCTTCTTTTTTTTTTACTTATAACTACATTTGCATAATTTTGCAACATTTGCATAATTTTGCAACATTTGCATAATTTTGCAACTTTTGCATAACATTTGCATAAATCTGTCAAATTTTGACTTTTTACTGTTGATTACATACACATTGAATAGTGACGTTCATTCTGATAGTTGATAGTTTTTATATGGAGCATCGCCATCTTTGATACGTGCACTCAAGTACATAAGCACCGATAATGCACACATCTCCTAATAAGGACTAGGTACTATATTGGGACATGATTTTGAACCCCAAATAAAAACAATCTTAAGAAATTTAGTCCCGTATTTCAAGGAGTACAATTATGATTAGAATAAAAAAAAATTAAATACATATACATAGTATTGCTTTTGAAGGAGTTGTATGTTATATATGATAGACTCAGATCAGCGTTCAGGGTCATATCGACATCCACTCCTCAAGACAGCATCCTTTCCAAATTTTCCGATCTATGGCTGATTTATTGGTCAAGGTGAGGGCATACGTCATTGGACATTGAAGTGAGAAACTGCCATAAATTTGAGAATTTGAAAAAGGACATAGATTTGAGATTTGGACGCTGATTTGAGGATTTGAAAAAAAGGACATAGATCTGAGGTACAGATGTTTGTGTCGTAGAAATCAGACATGGATTTGAGGATTGGACGTTGATCTGAGTCTTGCATATATAGGAGATGACAAGCAAAATAATATTTTATTCTGAGGTTTGCCGCAAATATGGATCTGTTAAATTAATAGTATGTTTAGTAATGAAGTAGATATTTCAAGATTTATTGCAGATTTAATTTATAAAGATATTCAAAAGTTATAAAAATAAAGTTTTTGTAGTCTATAGGTATAGGTTAGGCTATATAAGTTATTTGTTCTCTGCTGGATTACATGTGTCATCTATAGGTATAGACTAGACTATTAGCCTATAGAATTAGGCTAGACTATAAGTTATTTGTTCTCTGCTGGATTACATGTGTCATCTATAGGTATAGACTAGACTATAAGCCTATAGAATTAGGCTAGACTATAAGTTATTTGTTCTAGGTTGGATAATAAATGTTTGTAATCTTTAGGCATAGCCTAGACTATAAGTACATAGATAGTGGCTGCACTATAAGTCCATAGGTATATGCTAGCCCATAGACAACATAAGCTGGACTATAAGTAAATGTGGTCTATATAGACTACATAGGCTGAACCTTAAGTTTATGTTGTATATAGGTTCATGTCTTACAGTATAATCTGTAGGAATAAATGATATATTCTGTTTGCTTATAAAATGGAAATAAATTTTGCTTTAAAATCTAAAAATATGGAAATTACTGTTAGTTCAAAATTCAAAAATTGGATACAATTTACCAGTTGCTAGGGTTACCAAATACAACAAATATCAAAGGAGTTAAACATAACCTTTATAGTACATGAAAATTAATTAAAAAAAATCCAAAAATGGAAACACTTTACCAGTTGCTAAGGTTACCAAATACAACAAATATCAAAGGGGTTAAATATGACCCTTATAGTACCTAGTCCTTTAAAGTATATATAATACTCACGTAGCCTGTTATTTTGATTTTTAGCTTATTGCGTGATATTTTTATTACATTTGACATGGTTGAATGGATTTTTGTCTGTAGTTCAGAGTAAATCATATAATTTTTGGCTAAGCCAGTTTGTAGAACCTTTATAATATTGTCTTTATATTGCTGGTACAGTAGTTCCCCTCTTGTAAGGCCCCTCTCGTCAAGGGACATCCCTTCTTATCGGGCCAGATTTAAGATGCACTAAGATAGTGAAATATTACTAAATTATCCCCTCTTATAAGGCCCCTCCCACCATACCATCCCTCTTATAATGCAAGATTTCAGATGTATTCAGGGTTCGACATTAACGGTTGTCCGATTGCCCGGGGCAAGTGAAATGTGTCTTCGGGCAAGTGAAAATGGCACCCAACTTGTCCGATCGAGCAAGTGAAAATGATTCTGTGATATGTTCAATTCCTGAAGAGCAAAATGATTAATATTGAATTATTCAGTGTTGGAAGTCGCGGCGAATAAACATCGCATCGTATGTATCGTGTATTTTACGCCATTTTGTTTTATTTTGTTGACTACAGAATTCCCCTTTCTCAAATAAAGATCGTGTTATTTATATTAGCCAATCGTGAATGCCTAATTAGGCGGCGACACTGCATCAACATCGTATTTATTGTCGCTGGCCATTGAAAAGCTAGAGTTATTTGCGGTGTTCTAATTTTAGAAAATTATCCCTCATGTGTATTGCCTTTACGATCAAAATATGAAAGCGTAATAGATTATTGGAATAAAAATTCAAACAAACTATGCAGTCCTTGTCAGTCTATGATAAGGAACATTTATATATACTTAAATTTTTTAACAAAAATATTTCCAAAATTCTCATCAATCACCCGTATTTATAAAACTGTCATATTTCCGCAAATTGATAGGTACAATGTACGTCTACTCAATATCTCAGACTCAGTCCCAGAATTTGGTGCCAATATGGCACAAGTAAACCTCGCGAAATCATAAGGTGTAAATAATTAATATGAGGGGTTATTCTACTCTATGAACGGTCATTGTAGATTGCATAGTTCTGCACTACATGCATATATGGCACTTAAGAATTCGGGCTAGTAGTTTACAGTTTCGGGCAAGTAAAATCAATATGGCACTTGCCCGAATGGACAAGTTGGTCAAAAAGTTAATGTCGAACCCTGGTAATGAGATAGTAAAATACATGTACTACTAAATTGTCTCCTTCAAGAGAGATCACCCCTCTTATAAGGTCCCTCCCACCAGACCATCCCTGTTTTCAGGCCGTATTTAAGATGTACTAAAATAATAAAAAGTTACCCCTCAAAAGAGGCCCCCCATCTAGTATGGCCACTTTTTCACTGCAGAAGGGGTAGTTTTATAAGAATGTGACTACTGTATCTGCATTGCTGGTATATACATATGTATTTCTATTTTGAAGCTTTTTCTGATTCTTTACTATCAATTGTACTACAGTATTAATCATTAATACAAGGTCAATAAAGAGGACATTAGCTTTGATTGATGATGCAACAACATGTTTGTCTATAATAACATGAAAATGACTTGAATATTTTTTTGTCTTACAATTTTCACTTTATCCATCTTCATGTAAACATGATTGACAGGTGTCAGACTTGAGAGATCAAAGGATTCATTTTATGTTTGTCATCAATCAGGCAAATTATATAAATTTCATTTATATTTGACCAGGCTCAATCAATACCAGTATCAATTTTTACATTGTCATTAGCAGGGTTATACTAAATTGCATATGGGTCGTCCTAGTGAAAAATATGTCAGTCCTCATTAATTTTCTATCGCAAAATACCAATCTTGTGTAAGTCCTTGGCAAAATTTTCCTAAATTTTGACGGTCATGTCTGATAGGACTGACGAATTTCGCGACCTCTGGTCATTAGTTTTCACTTCTTATAAACATGAAATCCCAAGTAATTTGCTATTTTCTAGGAACTAGTGCATTCTGGGACTTCTACACATCAATCTCCAAGCAAAGGATTCTGGGTAACCTATGCTGATTACTATCACCTTTGCCACACCATTGGTCGACGTCATGAGAGTTATATCTCTCATGGTGGATAAGCCATATTTTCATACTGACTCGATGCAACATTATGTGATAGAGTTTGTTTACAAATATCATGGGCAGACGGACACCATAGTCCAGTCAAATGACATACATTTTTAGTCCTGCAGTAAATAGAAGGATCCTATTTTCGACGTGTGGAAAAGGTTATAACTTGGTGTAATGATACAGAACCAGTTATATTCTCTGTTCTGGAGAGTACAAATTAATGTGATTGGTTGAAAATTTTATAAACAACCTCAGTTTGGTGTGTGGTAGTAAAAATCCCCATTATTTATTTGGTTTCTAAAATGGTCAAATAATTATAAATGTGCTCATTATTACAAATTTATTTCTTTTAAATAATTTTTGTAAACATTACAACCAATGGCAAAATAAAATCAATAATGTTTTTCTTCTGGCATGAAAACTGTTTAAGTTGAAACCATAAACCTGTGTTACAGTGTAAACTGGACATCAAATTTGTTCTGAATACTTCAAATCTTTGCAAATACAATACCCCCCCCCCCCCCCCCCCCCCCCCTTATAGAGCCACAGCAACCAAAGGCAACCTCTCTTTCTTATCAGGCAAAATTTCAGATGCATTAAGATAGTAATAAATTTCCCGCTCTTTTTCAACAGACACCTTCTCTCTTATTTTGCCACTATTCCATTGTATAAGGGGCAGCCTTTTAATAGGGAGCTACAGTATTACCTGTCTGTTACGACCACTTGTCTATTTCTAACTAATAAGATGGTTCTTTATGTACTCAGTTTAGACAGATTTTGTTGTACCGGTACTTCGAAATTACACATATAGTATAGGCAAATAACATGTAGTCATTTTAGTCCATATATAGAAATATCTATGAAAAAAGAATTTAGGGGTGTGTTCAGAAAATGTGTTACATGTTATTTACTCAATAGAGAATATAAATGCTCATAATTTTCACAGTTTTAAAAGAATTGTTGGTAACGATTTTCTCCAGTCTGTATATGTGTTTGAATGAATATCATAAAATTTATTTAATTTTTGTTCAGTTTTGAATGAATATTATAAAATTTATTTAATTTTTGTTCAGTTTTCAGATTTTGTCTGACAAGGATATTGCATTGAGTTACTACTAATTTAATAATAAAAAAAAGAGGGTTAAATGGTCAGTCTCATATTACATGACAACTACTCCAACTGGCCCCAAACTACACAACACAGAGAGAATGGATTACTAAAGTTACTTGAATTACTGGTATCCCAAATTCGTCTACGGTATCCCAGAAAAAATGTTTGAGATTGTCAGCAGTTGTAAAAAAAACCATACCATTTTCAGATGTTTACTCAAGTAAATTCACTAGCCATTACTATTAATTCAAGTGCCTTTAAACTCTCCAGAAATTTCTGTGAAAAGTATTCAATTTGATTACAATCTTATTTGTGATTGGGCTATGTTTTCCCAACCTCCCCTTTCCTAATAATAAATGATTTGAGGAAGAGGGAGGATGCCATAAAAAAAAGGTAATTGACATGAATTATTATCCCACAAAAAACTTTTTAAAAAATATTAAGAAAACAGACCCCACCTGACCCCCCAATGATACTCTTTAACAAATTCTACCCTCATAAAAAATTCTACAGTATAAAAGTGCAGGAAAAGTAAATGTTTTTTGGTATTCAGACATATTTTGAATCAAACCAATTTAACTCTTTGTGGCGAAAGACTTGACAGTTGTAATTCTTTGTGACTGAAAACTGAAAAAGCTTTAACTCTGTGGCTAAAATCAATTTTTTTTAGCTCTCTGTGGCTAAGGTCTGAAAAATAAATTGATTAACTCTTTGTGGTTAAAGACTGAACAGTTTAAACTCTTTGTGGCTAGAGACTGACACATATAATGCTGTAAGGTAATTCTATGCACTGCCCAATGTGGCTCATGTCTAAGTTATTAATAGTAGTGTGCAGAGTAAGATGACAGTGCACAGAATTACCTGTAATGACTGTACTTAATATTTGTTAAATTCATAATTTCTTGCTTTGATACTACTATCAATGAAATCCGCAAAAATTGGTATAACACAATAATATTCATCCTAGTTTTGTTTAGTACAATATAAGAATTTAATTTAAAGGTATTATACATTTCTTTTATAGTAATTAATTGTCAAACTTTAAACATTGAATTTTTTGACACTGAAGTTTTTTTGTTATATTTCACGAGATTTGAGAAATTTGCAAATCTCCTGGTTTTAAGATCATAAATTTTGGAATATCAGCTTTGTATTTGTACTCGAAAAACATCCAATCAGAACATCATATATGATGAATATAGTGATCTGATTGGACGATTTTGGAGTACGAGTATGAAACTGCGTAGTCATAAAGTTTTATAACCTTCAGACTTATTTTCAGTCCTCCTACTAAAATGTTGTGTTTACAGAAACAAGACTCACTAAAATAGCTGATCTTTTTAATACACCTTATTTTATTATTCATTTCTTCTTACTACTAAATATTTCTTATGCTAAACCTTGTTAAATGCAATTGTAATGGGTTTTTTTTCTATGTAGAATACTTGTGTATTGATATGTTACTATTTTTATGTTATCACATGACTTTTCATAAAGGTCACATGGGTTGTTTTTTGCTGATCTGTTGAGTGTTTGTAATGAATGTGATATGTTTTCATGTTAAAAGCACCTCAGTGAGAAAGTTGTTTTGTTATTAGATATTTATTAATCTTTGTGTATATTTATTAACCTGTAGTTATTACTTCAAGGATATACATATTAAAATCTTGAATACATCACTAAACATTTGCATTGTTTTGTTTATTATTTTTAAGGTCAAGACAGACATCATCATTGTTTAGTTTATTTATATGGATTTTGGAATATTGGTGTAAAATTCTTTTTGCGTCTGTTTCTACGATTGTTTGATTATATTTATGAACTGTTCTGATGGTGTGGTAACGTTCTGTTTTTAGTTCACCTGGACCAAAGGTCCAGGTGAACTATTGCCATCACTTGGCGTCCGTCGTCTGTAAACTTTTCACATTTCAAGCTTCTTCTCCGAAACCACTGGGCGGATTGGAACCAAACTTAGCAGGAATGTTCCTTGGATGGTCCTCTACAAAGTTACTGTTTTTCGTTCCAGTCGGATATTCAATATGGCTGCCAAGGCCAATAATATGCTCTGATTGGCCGAAATTTCAAAGATCTTCTTCTCTGAAACTAATGAACTGACTGAACCCAAACTGTACAGGAATGATCATTGGAATGTCCTTTACCAAGTTACTGTTTTTTATGCCGATCGGAAATCCAAGATGGCCGCCATCGCAGGACATAGATTAACATTGGACCCTATGGGAAAATGTTCAAATGCCTTCTTCTCAGAAACTACAAATATGATTAAAGGCAAACTGTACATGAATGTTCATTGGATGGTCCTCTACAATCTTAAGGTTTTTTGTTCCGATATGAAATTCAAAATGGCGGCTACGGCAGGACTTAGTTTAACATTGGACCCTATGGGAAAAATGTTTCAAAATGCTTCTTCTCTGAAACCACTTGGACAGTTGAAACCAAACTGCCCAGGAATGATCATTGGAAGGTCCTCTACAAATTTTCTGTTTTTTATGCCGATTGGAAATCCAAGATGGCCGCCACCGCAATACATAGATTAACATTGGACCCTATGGGAAAATATTCAAATGCCTTCTTCTCAGAAACTACAAATATGATTAAAGCCAAACTGTACATGAATGTTCATTAGATGGTCCTCTACAAACTTTACGTTTTTTGTTCCGGTATGAAATTCAAAATGGCGGCTACGGCAGGACTTAGTTTAACATTGGACCCTATGGGAAAAATGTTTCAAAATGCTTCTTCTCTGAAACCACTTGGACAGTTGAAACCAAACTGCCCAGGAATGATCATTGGAAGGTCCTCTACAAATTTTCTGTTTTTTATGCCGATCGGAAATCCAAGATGGCCGCCACCGCAGGACATAGATTAACATTGGACCCTATGGGAAAATGTTCAAATGCCTTCTTCTCAGAAACTACAAATATGATTAAAGCCAAACTGTACATGAATGTTCATTGGATGGTCCTCTACAAACTTTACCTTTTTTGTTCCGATATGAAATTCAAAATGGCGGCTACGGCGGGACCTAGTTTAACATTGGACCCTATGGGGAAAATGTTTCAAAATGCTTCTTCTCTGAAACCACTAGGACAGTTGAAACCAAACTGCCCAGGAATGATCATTGGAAGGTCCTCTACAAATTTTATGTTTTTTATGCCGATTGGAAATCCAAGATGGCTGCCACCGCAATACATAGATTAACATTGGACCCTATGGGAAAATGTTCAAATGCCTTCTTCTCAGAAACTACAAATATTATTAAAGCCAATATGTACATGAATGTTCATTGGATGGTCCTCTACAAACTTTAGGTTTTTTGTTCCGATATGAAATTGAAAATGGCGGCTACGGCAGGACTTAGTTTAACATTGGACCCTATGGGAAAAATGTTTCAAAACGCTTCTTCTCTGAAACCACTCGGACAATTGAAACCAAACTGCCCATGAATGATCATTGGAAGGTCCTCTACAAAGTTTCTGTTTTTTTATGCCGATCGAAAATTCAAGATGGCCGCCACCGCAGGACATAGATTAACATTGGACCCTATGGGAAAATGTTCAAATGCCTTCTTCTCAGAAACTACAAATATGATTAAAGCCAAACTGTACATGAATGTTCATTGGATGGTCCTCTACAAACTTTACCTTTTTTGTTCCGATATGAAATTCAAAATGGCGGCTACGGCAGGACCTAGTTTAACATTGGACCCTATGGGGAAAATGTTTCAAAATGCTTCTTCTCTGAAACCACTAGGACAGTTGAAACCAAACTGCCCAGGAATGATCATTGGAAGGTCCTCTACAAATTTTATGTTTTTTATGCCGATTGGAAATCCAAGATGGCTGCCACCGCAATACATAGATTAACATTGGACCCTATGGGAAAATGTTCAAATGCCTTCTTCTCAGAAACTACAAATATTATTAAAGCCAATATGTACATGAATGTTCATTGGATGGTCCTCTACAAACTTTAGGTTTTTTGTTCCGATATGAAATTGAAAATGGCGGCTACGGCAGGACTTAGTTTAACATTGGACCCTATGGGAAAAATGTTTCAAAACGCTTCTTCTCTGAAACCACTCGGACAATTGAAACCAAACTGCCCATGAATGATCATTGGAAGGTCCTCTACAAAGTTTCTGTTTTTTTATGCCGATCGAAAATTCAAGATGGCCGCCACCGCAGGACATAGATTAACATTGGACCCTATGGGAAAATGTTCAAATGCCTTCTTCTCAGAAACTACAAATATGATTAAAGCCAAACTGTACATGAATGTTCATTGGATGGTCCTCTACAAACTTTACCTTTTTTGTTCCGATATGAAATTCAAAATGGCGGCTACGGCAGGACCTAGTTTAACATTGGACCCTATGGGGAAAATGTTTCAAAATGCTTCTTCTCTGAAACCACTAGGACAGTTGAAACCAAACTGCCCAGGAATGATCATTGGAAGGTCCTCTACAAATTTTATGTTTTTTATGCCGATTGGAAATCCAAGATGGCTGCCACCGCAATACATAGATTAACATTGGACCCTATGGGAAAATGTTCAAATGCCTTCTTCTCAGAAACTACAAATATTATTAAAGCCAATATGTACATGAATGTTCATTGGATGGTCCTCTACAAACTTTAGGTTTTTTGTTCCGATATGAAATTGAAAATGGCGGCTACGGCAGGACTTAGTTTAACATTGGACCCTATGGGAAAAATGTTTCAAAACGCTTCTTCTCTGAAACCACTCGGACAATTGAAACCAAACTGCCCATGAATGATCATTGGAAGGTCCTCTACAAAGTTTCTGTTTTTTTATGCCGATCGAAAATTCAAGATGGCCGCCACCGCAGGACATAGATTAACATTGGACCCTATGGGAAAATGTTCAAATGCCTTCTTCTCAGAAACTACAAATATGATTAACGCAAAACTGTACATGAATGTTCATTGAATGGTCCTCTACAAACTTTAGGTTTTTTGTTCCGATATGAAATTCAAAATGGCGGCTACGGCAGGACTTAGTTTAACATTGGACCCTATTGGAAAAATGTTTCAAAACGCTTCTTCTCTGAAACCACTTGGATAATTGAAACCAAACTGCCCAGGAATGATCATTGGAAGGTCCTCTACACGGTGTGTGTTTTTTATGCCGATCGGAAATCCAAGATGGCCACCACCGCAGGACATAGATTAACATTGGACCCTATGGGAAAATGTTCAAATGCCTTCTACTCAGAAACTACAAATATGATTAAAGCCAAACTGTACATGAATGTTCATTGGATGGTCCTCTACAAAATTACGTTTTTTATTCCGATATGAAATTCAAAATGGCGGCTACGGCAGGACTTAGTTTAACATTGGACCCTATGGGGAAAATGTTTCAAAACGCTTCTTCTCTGAAACCACTTGGATAATTGAAACCAAACTGCCCAGGAATGATCATTGGAAGGTCCTCTACACGGTGTGTGTTTTTTATGCTGATCGGAAATCCAAGATGGCCACCACCGCAGGACATAGATTAAAATTGGACCCTATGGGAAAATGTTCAAATGCCTTCTACTCAGAAACTACAAATATGATTAAAGCCAAACTGTACATGAATGTTCATTGGATGGTCCTCTACAAACTTTACGTTTTTTGTTCTGATATGAAATTCAAAATGGCAGCTACGGCAGGACTTAGTTTAACATTGGACCCTATGGGAAAAATGTTTCAAAACGCTTCTTCTCTGAAACCACTTGGACAGTTGAAACCAAACTGCCCAGGAATGATCATTGGAAGGTCCTCTACAAAGTTTCTGTTTGTTATGCCGATCGGAAATCCAAGATGGCTGCCACCACAGGTCATAGTATTAACACAGGACCATATGGGGAAAATACAGAAATATATTCTTCTCTGAAGCTATTGCACTGATTGAACCTAAACTGTGCATCAATCATTGGAAGGTCCTTTACAAACTTTGTGTTTTTTATGTTGATCGTAATTTCAAGATGACTACCACTGCAGGACATAGTTTTTACATAGGACCAATTGGTTTTTTTTATAACCAGGTGAACGATACAGGCTCTTGAGAGCCTCTGGTTCATTTATAGCTATCAGCTATATTTCACTTACATTGTGGCAGTCAGTTTTAAATTTAGGAGCAATGATTTTGACTCTTGTTTCAACGATTTTGCGATTAGATTTTTCATTTTGTTGACTATCATATATATTTCAGTTACATTGTGGCAGTCAGATTTAATTGTTAAAGGGGACTGGAATACCTGGAGAAAACCAGACACTTGTAGCAAGTCACTGATAAACTATCACAAAGTTGTATCACGTACACTATGACAGGGGCGGAATTCAAACTTGCAACTGTAACGATGATGAGCATTAATTGCATTAAAATATGTAAATCCCACTACCATACAATCATGGCCCCTTTTGAATTTATCAACTAAATTTTAGCTTAAAATTATGATTTATCTAAATAATTAAGCTAGAAGAGTTTGAAGATACCTAAAAGGGGTAATCAGAATCCATAAATTGAAGAAGGACAGACAACACAATGGCCAAAATAAAAAGAACAAAAGGACAAACAACGATCTACAAATCATACACATAAAACCAAAGATCGAGTAACACGGACCCCACTAAGAACCAGGGGTGAACTCAGGTGCTCCAGATGCTAATAATGGTGAAAAAAAGAGGAATGTTACCATAGGATATTGATGCCCATGCTTCCAGCTAACAGGTATTTTTGGTAAATCAAAGGGGCATAACTCCAGATAGGAAAAAGAGGTAAAAACCGAAATCAAACTTGGCCTTACTTTTATGGTTCCTGACTTTGTGTATAAATTTCAAATAATTTGCTTAAAGGGATATTAAAGCTCATTTTGGTAATTCTTTGTATGTCATGAAAACTTGCAATTGGTTCAATAAATGATATTTATGAAACATTAACCCGGTTTTTATCAATGAAACTTTGTAAAAGTGACATAATTCATTGATAATTCTGTCATATCTTGCGGTCTTTCCAATAATTGAATTTTTGCTTCCTGGACAAAAATTAATTTTGACCTTTTTAAGTGATATTTTAGCGATATTAGGGATTATATGGGTGTGCAAAGTATGTTTGGACTGTTTTTACAATTAAATTGAAAAGAAACAACCTTCGTCACGAGTTGAAAAAATATATGTTAAAACAAGCTTTAATATCCCTTTAAATGGAACTGAGGTTATTGAGTGGAATCCAAATGCAGGTTGGATGGATGGACGGACGGATGGTCATGCAGATATGGGTAAAACTTAATGCCCTGACACCTAGTGGTGGGAGCATAAAAATGTATTTTTAGCTCACCTGGCCAAAGTCTCACCATAATGTCCCTTATTTATGTGATATTTAGGAAACTAAATTATCTCCCTTAGACTTTATTGCCTTCCTGAGTATAAAATATAAATTATTTGTTTTTTAACCCTCAAGACTTTATTGCCTTCCTGGATATGAATTATTTGTTCTGTAAATCTAGACTTGATTGAACATAAACCATACAAACTAAGTATGAATACTCAGGTGAGCCTCTTGTTAGAATTGAATTGAATTGTATATCAAACTAATTATGTAGATTAGTTGCAGTCAATTGTTAAATGAAATCAAAGGTTGTACAGTCCAACCTGCCTTAAAGGACACCTTTATATAACAAATCACTGTCTATAAAGGGCAGCCTCATTTTTTCCACTAATGAATAGTGCATATAATTTTAGCCTGTATATAAAGGGCAACTGCTCATAAAGGGTACATTTTCAAGTTCCCTTGTACTTTCAATGACGAGATTAAAAAAAAAAGATAAAGATAAAAATGAAATTCATCATTTATTTTGTAGAAAAATAGTTGATTCACAAAATTATTAACAAGTAAATAGCATTAGCTATAACATACCATACAAAGAAATCAATTATATATCTAATATAGATCTGAGAAAATACTATCACATATACTAGTGAAATAATGTTTCCTATCTCTGTGGATAAAGAAACAGTAAAATATTACTAGTTAACAGAAAACATAAACAAGACTAAGGAATGCATTCCCCTGAAAATCTTTTGATTTTGATCGTACCGGATGAAGGTTACTCCAGCAACATGTCGCGTGCACTAAATTCGATATCTTCATTGTTATTCCGTTCTTTCGCTTTCAGAGATAAATCTTAAATAGGAAACAAAATCTGAAACTTGCAAATATAATGCAGGTGTGGGTGTTTTAGCTATAATATGAATTGAACAACAACGGATAGTGTCCTGTATGTTAACTGTAACTATGGTTACAAAACAAAACAAGATAATAAATAAAATAAACAAAATGTGTATTATACATATGTAAATATAATAAAATGATATGCTACTTATATATTTAAGGTGAGACCATACACTACAGGGAGATAACTCTTTAAAATCAAATGAACGTTTTGATCATATGATGTTTGCATGCAGATTTCAAGCATCTCGATGATCAAAACCACAAAGAGAAAAGCTGCTATGTGGCTAGTGAATTCATAGCTCGGAGTCTGTTGGTTGGAATTTGTTAAAATTTTGATATTTATTACAGTGGATATATTCAAACACACTTCCAAAAAAATAAGAAAATTAAACGAGCAGATCAGATTTTACCTGAAGTGTATGGTACCACCTTAAGTTACAGTTTATATTTTAGTTAAATTCATAATGTTTTATTGTTTTTAAAAAGTGCAGATGATAGCTAATTCTAACCAGAAGTCCTTCATTGACTATATAAATAATGCTGTGATAAAACTCCCGATATATTTCAATTTTCTCATGTGTATTATCAAAAGATTATTAACATCATTCCTAAAATACTTGTATTGTTTCTTTACATATTATTTTTTCCTGAAAACTGAAAAAAAATAAAGACAACCATCTATCAAGTGTAACTTTTGTAATTTGTCGTCTTCTAGTGACGTAGTTTACAAAGAACGTTGATGACATTGACACAAACTGCTTACTGATTTATTTTTCCATTTTGTGAAGGTGTTGCTTGTTTAAGTTGCTAAAATCAAAATGCCATCAAATTGTAATTTATCAGTATCTCAACATCAACACCATCTAGTTATCAATAAATATCTATATAAAAAAAAAACTGTAAACATGAAGGTTAGTGGATTTTGTTATGACATGCATTTCCAGTACTGACTTCTGCTTTGTAAAAAAGGGAAACATTTTATTTTAAATAAAGTATAATTTGTCTATGGATTAATGCACAAGTATTTTTTTCTGCATAATAAACCAATCTAAAATGTGAACTCCTTCATAATGGATTTCTTAATTGAGGATTTATTTGAACTTTGAGATTCATAAAATGATTAGTAACTATTATTTACATTAAATGAAAAATGTTTATGAATACAAAAATATACTTCTTACATTGATAAGGTACCAACATAATCCAGACAAGGATATTTTTATTCAGTTTACTTTAAGTAATTCTAATCATGATTAAATCTAGGTGCAAAAAACAATGTGAGTTAATTATACTCCTAACAAATATATAAACTTATTTTATGATTTTTTTTTCACACAATTTTTTTTCAAAAAAACATAGCAAATTAAAAAATTTAATTATTGTCAAGATCAGAACAACATTTTTGTTCATTAATAATTTCACATTTATAAAAAATAGAGACCTGTATCGCTCACCTGGTAAAAAAGATTGTATTGCCTATCGTAGCATATATTAAATTTTGATCTCCCAGGATTTGAATCCAATAGACCACAGGACCTTCACTGGTACAAAATTAAATCTTCATATCACAATGAACATCAGAAGATTTTAATATTATTTTCCCCATGACATCCTATATAAATCAACCTTCAATGTTGATGGCCATTTTAAATGTTGAGCAAGCTAGATCATCAAATGTAAAAAGGGATCAACCAAACCCAAAGTTTGCTAGCAATGAGCACTTTACAGAATTTTTCAGAAATTTTTTATTGATTTTTTTGTCAAACTTTCTATTTTTAAAAACAGAGGTGGCCACGTTTGATGGAAGTTCGAATCATTAACCATAATACTCACAACTGTATTATTTCCTTAAAGTTTGGTAGCAATTGGCACTTTATAGAATTTAAAAAAATAAATTTTGCATTTTTTTGTCAAATGTTCTATATTCAGTAACGGTGACGGCCATGTTTGATGGCGGTTCAGGTCATCAACTATAATTCTTAAAGGCAATCACAAATGTATCATTTCAACGAAGTTTGGAAGCAATTGGACCATCACACAATTTTTCAGGATATTTTTTAATTGACTTTTTTTTGTTGATTTTGCCCCTATGTTCTACTTTTAGTAACAGCAGCCATGTCGGTTGGTCGGCAGGCACACCAGTAACAATTTTTAAACGAGACACCCTGAGGATGATCGTGGCCAAGTTTGGTTCAAATTGGTTCAGTGGTTTCAGAGAAGAAGATTTTTTTTTTAAAGTTTCCCAACGGTCGACGACGGATGCCAAATGATGGCAATAGCTCACATGGTCTTTTGGCCAGGTGAGCTAAAAAATCTGGCCAGACTACTTGTCATGAGGAGATTACGTTGATGTCACACCACTTTCAACAATATTTCAGTCCTATGGTAGCGGTCAGTTTTTTTTTGGCGTGTACAGAGTGAAAACTACCAACCTGCCTCAAGTTACTGACAAACTTTATATAAAATAAAGTTATATCAAGTACACCATACCACGGACGGGAATCAATATCACAAACCGTCATGGTTACCAAACAATCGCAACCACAGCTGTCACTGTGGAATAATTTATTTACGAGGATGAAGAAAAATATTTTAACAATCCATTACAAAATTTGACAAAAACAAAGTCAAAGTCTTTGGCGTAACTCCAATATAATAGCATTTAACATATATAAAGACAACAAAAATATTAGCGTTTGTTGTGTTATAAATGATTGAAACCATTTTGACACAATAATCTCTGAGCTTCTTAATCGAATTGAATTTTTTTTTTCAAAAGTCTGTTGTGATCAGATTTCAATTTAAAAACTATGAAAAGTCCTTTTTACAAAATTCAAAGGTCACATACCTCAGACCTATATATTTTTTAACTCCTGTACCAATATATATTGAAACCTGCCAAAACCAAACCTCTTTGGGACGAAATTTTGTTTTCAGGATAGACAGGTGTGCAGTTGATACAAGTTAATTTAATAAAGATCTCCTACTATGGAACTTTATCTTGTGTTCATTTATACAGGATTTCTGGTTTACTCCGGTGTCACTAAGTATGCCGAGAATTACAAGGAGGAGAAATAATATTGTAACCTTTCCTAGGAAAAGTAATAAATAATAATAATAGTTATAAAACAAAACTACACGTTGTACCGGTATTAACTATGGACGCAGTCAAAACAAATAAAAAATCCGACAAAAAATAATCCCAAACTTATACAAAACTTTCAAACAAAATAGATTTCACTCAACATTTAATTTTCTGTACATACGTTGTATTAGCCTATGAACGCAGATAAAATAAAAAAAATCCCTGACAAAAAATAATCCCAAACTTATACAAAACTAATCCAAATTTCAGTCAACATTTAATTTTCTATAAGATCCGACCATACAATCTATGGCATCTTCTTTCATGGTGGGTTTCTGAAGTGTTCCGTCTACCAGTCCATATTTGGCCTCTTCGTCAAAGTGGTTATCAAGTTTTAGTAGTTCATCAGCCCATGCCTGTAAAGAGATGAAATAATTCACACAATAAAATATATATCTATTATGTTGTCGTTCACTTTGTGATTTTGTTCGGATTTTTATTAATGGAAGGAAATCTGTGCAATTTTTGTTTATTGCTATTGGAGATTAAATTTTTAAGAGGAGGGCTGATATCCCATTAAACCAAAACTGATTTCGGACAAGATAAATTTGATCATTGTTACTTCAGTAACAGTGTTTTTGTTACCTTATTAGTATACTTGGGACCTTTGCCTCCAAAATCTTCTGGGATGTATTCTTCATCAATAAACTCCTTCAATTCTTCAAATTTTTTTCCATGAAAGTGCAACTGAAATTAAAAATTGCAAAGATAAAACCTGGTTATAATGGTAATCACATTGGATGGAAACAAGAACATAAGTTTCTCTTGTCATTTTAGTTATCAAATATTTAATTCAATTGTTATAATTAAAATTAGAGATTATTAGTTGAAATTTTATTTTGGCAATACATTTACCATTTGCAGCTGACAACTACCCCCTCCCCCCCCATTTGCCTCATATCAATAAATAGGAGGGAGAAATATTAAGAATTGGACTAAATTCTATTTGAGTAGCTGTTTTAATCCTTTTCCGGAGGCAACAAATGCAGGAACCTTGAACGAGACGACACTTTTTTCCAAATCAGAACTAAAATTCCCAGCTTAATTGACAAGATCTACTTAATGAATGGATTGGAAGATTACAAACATGCCAGTTAACATATGTACAAATACTAGCATACCGGTATATTTAATGTATTTTCTTTGGGTTTTTTTATATCTGGATCTCTACTGACTTGGGAAATCACATCCTTGGTGTAATAGTTAGCATGCTCTCCTCAAGTGGTTTCAAATCCTGGTCGGATCAAACCAAAAACCATTAAAAAATTGGCATTTGATGGTTCTCTGTTTAACACATAGCATTAAGGAGTAAGAGCAAAGACTGGTTAGCTCTGAATCAGAATAATGTGGCCGAGTGTCTACCCATGGACTGTTGTTTTAGCGAGCTAGCACTATAGAAATCCAACTATTAAAGCATGCTTGTCTTGTACAATGTGGACATCATCATCATGATCTCAGGTAAAAGTAACTTGTTCCTGTTATGATATAGCTGAAAAATTGGAATAAATAAACAACACTCACTCACTCTTCTAACTTGGGTACTCATTAAAACATTTTCGCATTGCAAGGGAGTAAGTTGTGATATCTTATAACTTGGGAGGAAAAAAAATGAATAACTATATTTAGAATATCAATCAAAATCTCTTAATAGAAATAAGGTCATCAGCTGAAAATGCCAAGACAAGTAAGATTATGTTTGTCTTGTAGAGTACAATCTATTTGAAGATGAGTCGCATTTTCTTTCACAATGAATAAAATAAGGATATGCTTGCCTTGTAAAGTACTAGAGGATGAGTCACATTTTCTTTTACATTGTAAATACATATTAAGAATAACTAGGAAGAACTGTTTTAGATACCTAAAACTTATGTCTCCCCTTAATGCGGCCATCTGTACAACAATAAGTTACACATTATGAGTTGAATGATGCTATTTAAAAAACAATTATTTGACCTTGAGGTCAAAGTCCCACGAAGGTCATTACAGTATGTGACACACCGCCTAATGGTCATGCACCCACATACCAAATATCATTGACCTATCTCGAAAGACAAAAATGTTATGGCCCGGACAAGAAAATACTATTTAAAAAACAATTATTTGACCTTGAGGTCAAAGGTCAAGGTCCCACAAAGGTCATTACGGTACGCGACACACCACCTTATGGTCATGCACCCACATACCAAATATCATTGACCTATCTGGAAAGACAAAACAATTATGGTCCGGACAAGCTTCGCTGAGAAGAAGCAGAAGAAGCGGAAGCGGAAGAAAAAATCAGACTAAAACAATATGTCTCCCTTCCTTCGAAGGGGAGACATAAATATACTTCAATCTCTAAGAGGAGAAAATACTGTCTTTATAGATCTAGAATTATCAGAAAAGGAAAATAATTAAATACATGTCAGCTCCAACAAGTTCCAAATTCGTTGAAAAGACATGACTCTTATTTATGATGCAAACCTTTGAACTGAGGACACGATACCCTTGATAATATCCATTGGTTATATTCATTATTTATGTAGTACAGTGAAACCTGTCTAAATCTGATCCTGAATAAACCAGAATCCTGTATAAACCAGATTTAAAATAAAATCCCAATGTTGGAAATCTTTATTAAATTAACATGTATAAGACAAACACCTGTCTATTCTGAACACATAAGTTGGTCACAAGAAAGTTTGGTTTAGACAGGTTTCACTGTATCAGGACTCTACAATTCATACCAGCTCCCACTAGTCTTTGGTTAGTAAGGAAACAATTTGGACTCGCCAACGAAAGTATGTTACTTGCCAGCCAATTCGTACTATAATAAATGTTACTAACTCCCTGAATGTGACAGAATCTCTTGAACTTGAACTCGACCCCACTTATTGTAGGTCTGTCTTGCTACTTGTATTTTTTGTTGTTTTTTTTTTATTTATTTAAACTTGTAAATAAAGAAACATAAAAAAATTAAAAGACTTTAATGTCTTTTTAATCCAAATTTAGAAATAATAAAAGTATAAATCAGTGCCTGAAATGAGCTCCAGCCTTTGGCTGGCTCGAAAAAAAAATTTTGGGCCAGTAAAAAATTAGTCACTGGTCCAAATGGCATAATGGTGGCCCAAACATTTTGTGACATTTTTTTTTATGAAAAAAGACATCAGATATCAATGTATAAACAGTTTTCAGATTAATTGTTTTTTTTATCAATAACATTAAAATTCATTCTTTCACTAGTCTCACAAGGGTTGGGGGTAATTTTGGTAGGTACAGGTGTGCAGCTGAAATTGCGAAAACACCCTAATGCATATATTGCTATCAAATGAAACCTGAATTTACTTGTTATAACCTTTTTGACAACCTTGACGCCATTGGCTAGGGTGGTCTTAAGAAACGATGCTAGTCCATCGGATGGGGGACAATAAAAGGCTGGTTTGTGTAAGGGGAGATCAATGCCATGATCACATTAAAGACATCCGGAAAAGTCTTTTTAAAAGAGTAGACTAATGCCACTACAAGGACCGCTCTTGCACTCCCCAGAGTGAAGAGTGATATCACTTGTTTCAATTCACTATGAAGAAGTGATTTTAAAGTAAAATAACTTCTCAGTTTGGGGTAATGTTAGTTGGTTATTCATTCCAAATAAGTATCTCACTTTGTTGAAATAACAAACGGTGCTGTCATTTTCTGTTATATAAACAACTGTTAACTTTTCCTGTTATTTTTTAATTTGTAAACAAAATTTCAGGTTCCAAAAAAGAAAACCACTCCCAATTGTCATTGAAATGTAGCCGTGTACATGAACTATGAAAAGTTTAAAAGAAGTGACAGGGCCAGATCGTTTCCGTAGTTTGACAACTGTCAACTGTCAACGATTTTCTTTCCGTTGTTGGGGAAAAGTTTTTCAATGATTACCTAAGGATTGACACAAAAAGGTTTCCGATTTCTGTAAAATGAACATTTTGCAGCAGATTGAATGAATAAATTTCCGAACCGTGGAAGATACCAGATCGCAAACATTATAAGTTGACAGAATTCTCTTTATTGTTCACAACTTTCCACTTCGTCCGTGATTTTTAACAATTTTAATAATTAAATCATAAAGAAACAAAAAAACACCTTTCTTTTCTAATATTTAGTGAATACTTGTGTATTACATGAAAACGTGTAGGAAACGTGTATTGATTGGCTCGATAAAAATATATAATTGAGGAGAACAGTAAATTACATTAGCTGTGTATTCATTGGCTACAAAAATGTATTTGGACCAATCGCTGTGCTCGTAACAAACCGTTTTCGACTAGAACAGAAGAGTTATCTACCGTTGAAGTTACAGTAAAATATGTCCGGTTTCGGTAAAACAACAATTTTTAACGGTCTTTTAGGCAATCGCCCAAACATTTTTTGTTGGGCCAGTGACTACCTAATTTGGAGCAGCTTTTGGTCGCCCGAATAAGATATTAGTCGCATTTGGCGACTGGGCAACCGTCCATTTCAGGCACTGTAAATATGTGGACCTGCCTGTCTGCAAAAATCACAAGAAATAAGTTAACGTCTTTACTGGAATCATAAACGACACGAAAACTTCGACTTCCATATATCTTGGAATTTACGCTTTTCGGCTCTATAACCTACATCAGTATTTTCGATTTATATTACCGGCAATGCTGCATCGGCAGGGAAGTTTCATGATCAGTTGATAATTTGATTCAACCAATTTATTTTTAGTGAAGAATTTTGTAAAACTTTTATGTCTGAGTCAATTGTGCGGTTTAAAAGACTGGATAATCAAAGTCCGAATTTAAATTGAAAAATACGATCGGAGAGGAATTTTTTTTTCCGGATATATAAACTTGCTGTCTTGCTATCAATACAGAATTTTTACTCACATTTTTCAAAAGTAACTCGCAAATGCGAGTGATTTGGTAGCATTGTAGAGCCCTGTGTATTCTGTTTATCAGTCACAAATTGTAAATAAAAAAACAGATTATAAGACAATAAAACATTTGATTCGAATTCATATAAATTGCTCATTAAAGAAGAAACTGTGGCAAAATTGGCAGTCTCTTCTTTAATATTCAAACTCAGTTGTCTTACCCTTGATACTGTCTTTTCTTTCATGAACTGCTTTACAACGGCAAAGACATAATCAAATATAGTTGGCTCGTTAAAGTAATGCATGCCTTTAAATCTAGCTGGAAAAGCATCCTGAAAAAAACAACAACATTATAATGATTACAGAAATCTCTTGTCAACTCCACAATTTCTGTATATTTTGGAGTGAGTGAGTGATTGCTCTTTAATGCCAATTTTTCAGCCATATCATGGCGAGAAAAAGTTATGTTTCAATGAAATGATGATGAGGTCCATTTTGTACTAGACCAACATGCTTAGTTGGATTTTTATAGTGCTAGATTATGAAAGTTTAAACAATGATTGTAAACAATTTCACCAATATCAACAAAACAAAAACAATGACCTCTGACCTCAACAACAATCACCTCTGACCTCAACAACAATCACCTCTCACCTTAACGCACTGAACACAAACAAAGACCATGACATATAGTGTTGGAAATCCAGGTCCTGCTTTGGGACAGGCACAGAAATTTGGTGGGGTTAAACTAGTTTATGGGATCCCAACCCTCCCCCTCTTGTATTATTATGATTATGGAACGAGTGAATGAGTGATTGGTCTTTAACACCAAATGCACAATTTTTTAGCTATATTATAGGGAGAACATGTTACATTCGATGAGATGATGATAATGTCCATTTGTACTAGACCAACACGCTGAGTTGGATTTTGTAGTGCTGGCTCATTGAAACAACAGTTAACAGATAGACATGTCACTCAACTTGGACACATTATTCTGATGTTTGTTTTTTTGTTCTGTTTTATGGTGTTTAACGCCACTTTCAACAATACTTCAGTTATATGAAAGAGATCAATTTTATTGGTGGAGGAAACTGGAGGACCCGGAGAAAGTCACTGACGAACTTTATCACATAATGTTGTACAACTCGCCCTGATCGAGATTCGAACCCACAACATCAGTGGTGATTGGCACTGATTGCATAGGTAGTTTTAAATCCAACTAACATACGATAACAGCCACGACGGCCCCCATTATTCTGATTCTGAGCCAATAAGTCTGTGCTCTTTCTCCTTAATGCTGTGTACATATTAACAAGGCCTCCAATATAAATACGGTTACTGAAATCTAATATTTGTTCTCAATCATGTATGGTAAAATGAAATGAAGATTCCTCTATTGTGTTCGACAAATAGACAATCCACACTTTTAAATTTTTAGCCTTATATCTGATAAGCAAACTTCTCAGATGTTTATATAAATTCTTTCTGCGATGATTTTCAATGTCAGTCTTCAGGCCCTATTTAATGTGATTTTAATCTTAAACCATTAAAAAAACTTCAAAATAAAAAAAAATATCGCAAATCGGCACTTCCGAGCATGTTTTTGAGGTGGAATTTAGTTCTTTTGTTTGATTATTATCGACCAAAAAAACCATTCATAAAGAAACAAGAAACTGTCAATGTCTAAAATAATTATGGATAGTTTCTTGTAAATTTAGATTGAACTCGATCTTCTCGCAGGAAAAGAGGTATTCAGAATTTGCAACGTCACAATACCACATGACCACCAACCCCATTAATATTATTGGGAATAAACTCTCAATAAACAAAAACAGAAACGGCCATTTTTGAAACTTAGAGCCTCTTTTTTGGAAACAGGCAAGGCTACAATACCCCATATCAATAACAACCTTCATTCTGAGCCAAAGGATATTTGTGTTAAAAATTCAGAAGGATTGTTCAACTAGAACTTAAGTTATCACAATAAAACCATATTATCTACAGACAGATGAAGTCGACAGACCCATAACATAATATGACCACAAGATTTTTGCAGCTTTTTTATGAGGTACTATGATGTCATATAAAATTAATTACATATTGTAATTAGATATTGTGCATCCAATTTCATGGTATTCTTGGTGTCTTAGGCCAATAGGGTAAGACTCACCTGAATTAAGCTCATTACTTTTTTGGCATACCATGGCGACATGCTTTTTCCATGGCTCCAACCAAACCCATCTAAATCTGTCACCATCACAATTCCGTTAATTTGTGTCTCCTCATCCTGGACAAAAACAAAATTAATGTATTAATAGTTTGTATTCCAGCTACATTCCGTTCAAAATTTGGGGATCAAGTAAGGTTAAGTGATGTTAAGACATACCGTATAGGTTGCCAGCTTTTTTTTAAATAGTTACTAAAAAATATGTGTATTACTCAGGTCTAGGAGGAGTTGCAGATTAGATACCGTATAAGTTGGGTTTTTTTGCAGGTACCTAATTTTCGCTTTATTCTTGATAGTCATCGATCAGCGAAAAAAAGAACCTGTGTAAATTTCTGCCCTTTACTCCATAAATATCTTTATTTTCTTAAATAATCGTACAAGATCTGTCTCCCCTAGTATGACTGTATATAACGAATATTTAACAATTATATGGTCACTGCCATTCTTAAAATTGTTGAAATGACGATCTAACAAAGGGGAAAAAATCCTTCCCGAAAACAATATACTAGTATTTGGTGACAAATACAAATTAACAGGTAAATTATTTTACATGTAATTAATTGTCCTTTTATCTTTTAGCATACAAAAAGCTTTTACTCAATTTATTTAAAAACATTTCCTATTTTGAATTGTTGGTCAAACAGTTCTGATAATGTTATTCTAATATAACTGTCAATCCGCTAAAATTTGATTTTGGTTAAAACTCAGGATCATGAAAATTAAATACAGCTAAAAAAAATTCACCTAATTTGGAAAAAAATTACGAAATTTGCCTCCTGCGAAAAAAAACCCACTTATACAGTAAATATAATCCCTTTTCATTCTGAACTCTAACCGCATCGGTGGTGCAATGGTTAGTGTGATTGCCTCGAGTGCGGTATATCATGGGTTCAAGCCCAGATCGGGTAAAACCAAAGACTATAAAATTGGTGTTTGTTGCTTCTCCATTAAGCACATAAGAAAGAGCTAAGACTGGTTTGACCCCACAGGGGATAGAACCCTCGATCTACCAGACATGTGGTGAGTATGTTAAAATATAACCATTACACCAATGATGCAGTTCAAAATATAGCTAAACAAATATCATACCTCTATAAGTCTACTCATTGTTACGAAATTTGTCTTGAAAATGTCATTGATTGGGAAATTGGCAGGATTCCATTTACCTGAAAAAGTAAAAAATTACAGGTAAATGAAGCTGTGAATAGCAATTAAGAAATAACGTCATAACAACCTGTGGTTTATTGGAGATTTTACTCATACATAGGTATATATGTAATATTTTCATGAAATGGAGCAACAGACCAGTGCAAGAAAAAACAATTAGGAATTTGTTTTAGATCTTAGCTACATGATGAAATAAATTATTTCAATTTCAATATGATATTATACAATATAGATCTGAAGATGAGTAAGGGATTGTTGTTTATCCTGATTCCGAGCCAACCAGCTAGATGTGTTGTAAATGGACAACACCATTGATAAATTTAGGATGTTTTTTTCTTCATCACAAAAGCTATTGTGATTGCCATCAATTTGTACTGGTCATGGGGTGGGTGGGTTCTGGTGTTTAACGTCACTTTCAACAATATTTCAGTTATATCCTGACGATTAGTTATTTTGGTGGAGAAAACCGGAGTACCCGGAAGAAAACCACTGACCTGCTGAAAGTGACTGACAAAACTTTATCACTTAATGTTGTATCGAGTACACCTCGTCATGAGTGGGATTTGAACTCACAATGTTAGTGTTGTTAGGCACTGATTGCATAGCCATGATAGGTAGTTGTAAACCAACTGCCATACGATCAAAACGGCCCTGCTGTCATGGTATTTTGAGTACTTTAACAGGGATCACAACAAAAGTGAATATAAGATGTCATATTAGAATATTTGTATAATCTTCTTCTTACTTTTCTTGAAGTTGTCTTATTGTCAATCTTATTAAAATTTGATGTTTGTTTTAATCTTAATGCACAGATTTATTGCTAGTCAATAAATCAGTATAATTAAAATATGCTTACTTCATGTTTACAGATTATTCAAATCATTTAAATTAAAATTTAAACAAAAGGACAGAAATTGCAACTAGAGTTATCCAATACTACAATACATGATATGGCATAAAAAGGTGTTTGATGTAGTGATCACTAGTATATATATACAAGAATTTTCATACTAACCAGGACGAAAGATAATGACCCTTCTCCCTAGTTTATCTCTGTTAGGAAGTACCCCTGTAATACCAGCCTCCAGAACATGTTTTACAGCTGAGGGCCGTAGTCCATTGAAAAGGTCAGCATTTTCTGCTTTCATTTTGAAATGTGTCATAATGAGGTTAAATGCCCGTTCATAGTCAAATTTTTTGGCACGCAGGAAACGTAACAGGTAAGCATCATCTGTGCGAATTCTAAGAGCTGAAAAAAATATATGGTAAAATGACAAGTATAAAAAGTTGTCATATTATATTCCTGCCATTGAAATTCAAAACATTCCATGTATTTACCATAATTTGCTATGTATATTCCACACTAATGTATAACATGCATTCCTTCAAAAGATTTTATATAATATAAGTACATATGTATGTAGATGTATAAAGTCTAAGGGAATCTACCACAACCAGAGAACTTAATGAGTAACGGATCGTCGAGTATCATTGTACCATCTTCTAGACTTCTATATATATATATATAGGGAGTGTATGTCAGAGCTCCAGATAAGCTGCGTATTTGCGTTTTTTACGCTATGAAAACGAGTAAAAACGCATGTATTATCAAATCAGAGTGTACATTTACGCATACATATTGCTGTGTAAGCAAACTTTCCAAATTTGGAGCGTACTTGTACGTTGTTGACGATAATACATCGTGTACATAAACAATACATTTTTGACTTTGAGAAATTCCCCGTAATTACTTCTCTTTATACTTTTCGAAAGAGAAAGTGTATACATCCGAGGGGTACCGAATGTTTGCTTTTCTAAGCATCGATGTCAAAAGAGATCTGATTGGATGTTTAGGATAAATCATCCAATCGCGATCAATATTACAAATAAATGCGGTTTAGTTAAGAACTAAAACGAAAGTGAATTTGGGAACACGTTGTTCGTTGAAAATGAGCAAGAACATGAATAAGTGCACTACGGAAAATTATATACTTTTTTAAAAGTTCCTGACAGTTTCATCTGTGTCTAGTGACAGCATAGTTAAAGAATCATTGATGACATTATCAACACGGCTGTGAAAACTGCCAAAGTCGACGAGCAAAAAACAAAATATTTACAACATTTTATTAATAAACATGACACAATCGTGTCAAATTAAACAGAGATATACATTTCACTTGCATCCTGTGTTTATTGAATAACACTTGTGTCCAACATAATTTTAAAAGTGTACATGTAAGCAATCTTTTCTGAAGTAGAGAGTACATCAGTGCAAAGGAGATATGCAAATACGCATCATTTTCAAAAGTAGGGGGTAATTACCCTTTGGACTTGAAAATTATCTGGAGCTCTGGATGTGGTTGAGTGGTCTAGGGCACTGGACGTAAGGCTAAGCGAATGGTGCTGCAGTGTATCAATGGTGCGAGTTCAAATCCCATCGAGGGAAGAACACAACGACCACATCCACACATATATATATATATATATATATATATATATATATATATATATATGCTTCCTTCCATTAAATCTATAACTGATGAAAAAATATTTCTATCCAATAGTATCATTATTTTTAAAATCCATATTATACATGTATTTGATTTTGCCAGATCTATTAGTAGTGTTCAGCAGCTGAAATACTGATCACCTGACATTAAACAACAATCAATCAATCATGTACATACTGCAACTGGCAATAAAAACATATAATACAGTGAAATATATCTAAATCAAACCCTGAATCAAACAGAATCCTGATAAAACAAACCTTTAAATAAAGTCCTACTAGAATAAATTATCTTTTATTTAAAATTAAACCGAACTTGTTAATTCCGACCACAAAAAGTTGGTGCCAAGGATGTCTTGTTTAGAAAGATTTCACTGAAAATATAACCAGTGCAAAATATTGCCCTCATGATAGATTTCATGAGTTGTCTCCCATTGTCCCATTGTTATTAATTTTATTTTATGTCATAACATATTTTTGATATCTATACTAATTACTGTTCTCACCTTTTTCTTTCTGCACCATTTCTCTAAGAGCCTGTATATCACGACTTCTCCATTCTGGCTTCTCATTAAGTTCTTCTTGTGCTTTCTTCACAAGTTCAGGACTTAGTTCACAAACATATTCTGCTTCACCTTTTTCGGCCATTTTGATTTTTAGTTGTAATACAAACTTGCTGTTTTCTTATTCTTCCAGTTTTCTTTGCATCAATTTGTCATGGTTTATAACTATAAAGAAATAACAAAATATTGTTAAATAAATACAGATATACTGCAAAGTCAATCTGCCAACACATTTTGACAAACTAGCCTGAAAGGCTTTTTATACAATTTTTTATATTTGAGTAAGCAAATTTTATGCAATATCCCACTAACCCAAAACAATTTGTACTAGACTGGGGCGTAGGGCTAGTGATTTTTGGAAGTCAGACTGCAAAATTATCGACACTGGCTGCCATGACATTTTTCTAATTTTAGAAATGGTACATAAATCAGGGACTTATTTGCAGGATAAAATTTCTCTTAATATACATGTACATTTCATTTCACAAATGTACTGTAGGGTTCAATATTAATTAAATCCTGATTTTCACTTATCAAAAAAGTTTCACTCATGACCTCAATTCTTGAAATGAAAATTTGAAATTACTAGTCTGAATCAAAATTCTCGAATTTAGTTTTATATATATCTAAATAAAATTTACTGGTCCGAACAAAGTTTTACTGGTCTTGAGCCGGAGGACTGGTGCTCATCATGAGGACTGTGACCTAATATGCCAGATAAATCTGGATTATCTATATATTATATCTAATACATTGTACAATCAAAAATCAAACGAATAGGTGTGTAGCTACATGTGTGCAAAGCCAACCATGGTACCTGTACTAGTATGTGTAAGACATAATAGTGTCCTGTGAAATTGTGTCCGGTTGTGTTATATTTGTAACGAAAAACATTACACAGACCGAATGAAGTCATCGCTGTGCTTTATTCCGTCCTCGGACTTTATCATGACATAGGAGACAATTGTAAGGGCAGACACTATTTAATGTTACACATGTACAGTAATCCCCCTCTTCTAATGCCACTACCACCAAAGTGACAACTCTCTTATCAGGCCATATTTCATATGCAAATATTACTAAATTGTTCCCCTCTAGAGAGGCCATTATAGTGCATTAGTGTTCCTCCTATAAGGCCACCCTTCTGCAATGATAAAGTGGTCTTATAAAAGGAGCACTACTGCACTTATTCCACTACATATAATGCAATCACTAAGTGAAAAAAAAACTGGATGTGGAGCTATACAAAACCAATAAGGTTGTTTCGAATCATTTCCATTCCGTCAATTTTTCTAAATTTTCGTCCGCCAGATCACGTGATTTCGATGGAATGTTAGACACTGGACTTTCGGTGTCAATGTACACAACAAAAACTCCAATCGATATGTGCCGTTTTAACGTTCGATCCTCAACTTAAAATAATCTTTACATTTTCTGTAAAAGACACATATCAATTAAATTATTTTATTTGTATCAAAAACTTCAATGCAGAGACAATTACTTCTTTAAAATTAAATTTGTTTTCTTTCTTTATTTGCGACTGTCAGCATCATGGAAGGAAAACAATCTGCCTTTATATATTTCTGATATCAGACAGATAGTGGGGTACCGAACACCAGTATTTATTCAGCCGTTTCCTTGGCGTTTCCATATTACAATTACTTATAATCTACCGCATCTACGACTATGATATGCTGACGTTGTCACAGAAATAGCATAAACACCGGAAGTCGTCTGCCGAACATTTCAGACATCAATACACAAAAAATATGGAACATGGTCGGAATTGACATGATTCCAAACAATTGTATTACTGTACATGCATACGATACAAAATTTATTACGGTAAAAAAAATCAACTTGCATATGTACATTGTACATGGCAAATACATCTGAACAGTGATGTTTACCTCATGTACATATAGTTTCATAACATATAAGGTTATTTCACTTTCTAAACACAAGAGGAAGACAACATCTTACATCTAGTGGGTGTATGTAATTATTTTAACATCCCTTGAGGAGAAAAATGACACCATTTCATCAATCTTACATGTAGTTTACACTGTGCATTAATCAATAAGGCCATCCATAACAAAATAAATGTTTTTCCTTTTTTATGTTATCCAGCTGATTCACTAAAATTGGTCATACCCAGAAATTTCATTATAGGTTTAAAACAAATATTTTTGCTATATTTTTACCATGTTAAATTACTACTACTAAAAATATGTGTCTTTATGTAACTTTTTAAGAAGGTAAAATAAATTGTCTCATTTTCTACCCACTTTTCAAATAGTGGGTCGAAAAACAGCAAACAAAGTATTTCTTAAACATGGCCTAATGTAAAAAACAGTCTTGTTACTGTTGTGACAGAAGAAGCTGGTTAATAAAACAAATCATGGTTGTCATTTTATTAGTCAGGATAGAAATGAATACAGTAGCTTCCCTCCCTAAAGGCCCTATAAGAAGAGGCCTACTGTAACAGGCTGAATTCAAATAGATGGTCTCAGATTAGTCAAGTCATTTAATAGTAATAGTTTTGATTCTGTGGAAATCTACAAAAGCAATCATTGCCGATCACAATTTAAATTGTGAGTTTGATTCCAAACCATGACGAAGTACCGTATACTCGATACAACATTATGTGATAAAGCTTGTCAGTGATTAACTTAATGTTAGCAGCTTTGACAGAACATTCAAATTTCCTCCATCTATTCTACAGTATAAAACTGTCTGCCACGATAAATCTGGTTGAAAGTGGAGTTAAACACTCATAGCCATACATGTACTGTTAGTTACATTCACTGGGGGGATCTTTATCTATATTAAGGTATATACAGACATGCTGCTAGAATGGGTAGACTTTTTTCAGATTTCAAATATATGATTTGAGTCGTAAATTTCCACTTAACTTGTACGTTTTATATTTTAAGTTTTTTTAATGTCATGTTATTAACATGACATGCAAAATTGATCTTCATGTGTGTTTTATTTTGGAATTTTGTCTGATATATGAATGGGTCACTAATAACTGAATAATATATGAATAGGTATAGTTTTCGTACATCGAATTTATGAATGGGTATAATTTTTAAATGCTGAGGGAATATATATATATATATAATGGGGGGAGGGGTGTTGTTTTCAACCTCCAGCAGCACCACTAATTTGACTTCAAGTAATCCCCCCTCCCCCAATGGCTACAGGCTACAATTTTGAAAATTAAAATTCAATTTTGTATGATATATGGGATATAGCAACTGGGATGCGATGGAAAATCTTATGCTTACCTCTTTCACGATTATTTTGAAGAGAGTGCAAACAGAAGATTTGGAATATACAGAAAAAAAACCTACCTCAGTCAATGACACTAGGAAGTTTTTATTTTGTAAGTTAAAAACCACAGGGGCAAATAACAATCATCACACGAAATTATCCAAATCCTTATACAGTTAAACCTGTATTGAGAGGTCACATTTGGGAACAAAGAAAAAGTGCTCTTTTAAGACAGATGACCTTTTAAAAGAGGTTCAATTCATATGAAATTTTCCATGACAGTACAAGATAAAGGTGACCTTTTAATACAGGTGACTGCTTAATAGAGGTGACCACTTGGGAAGGTTGCACTGTATAAATTATTTTACAAGCTGGGTCATTTAGTGTGACGATTATTATTGGCCCCTGTGGTGCAAAAGGTGGAACGTAAGAACACAATATATGTACATTTTTATTTTGAAAGATTAAACCTTGAAGACCTTCTTAAGCTAGACAAAATAAAATATACTACATTACAAAACAAAATCTTTAACCAAACAATACAAATTGTCAATGAGGATATGATGTGTTTTTTAAGTGTTGATACTTAAACCCAATCATTAATAAATCTACTTATCTAGATAAATAAACATTCTTAAAATATAACTTTAAATTTAAACGGAAACATAAAGAATGTCCTAAATTAGAGGTGATTTTACCTGTTGTGTTTCATGTTCTTCCTTATCAATTACAGTATAACTATATACATGTACACAAAATCATGATCATTTAAATCTATAACAAGCTTTATTAGATACCACAGTGCTTAATACAAGCTTATAAATGTAGGTGTACAGTACAGTCAGAGACATACCATGATAAATCACTGTGATAGACGTATCACTCATCTTAGTGATACTGATACAGTACAGTCAGAGACATACCATGATAAATCACTGTGATAGACGTATCACTCATCTTAGTGATACTGATACAGTACAGTCAGAGACAAACCATGATAAATCACTGTGATAGACGTATCACTCATCTTAGTGATACTGATACAGTACAGTCAGAGACATACCATGATAAATCACTGTGATAGACGTATCACTCATCTTAGTGATACTGATACAGTACAGTCAGAGACAAACCATGATAAAACACTGTGATAGACGTATCACTCATCTTAGTGATACTGATACAGTACAGTCAGAGACATACCATGATAAATCACTGTGATAGACGTATCACTCATCTTAGTGATACTGATACAGTACAGTCAGAGACAAACCATGATAAATCACTGTGATAGACGTATCACTCATCTTAGTGATACTGATACAGTACAGTCAGAGACAAACCATGATAAATCACTGTGATAGACGTATCACTCTTCTTAGTGATACTGATACAGTACAGTCAGAGACAAACCATGATAAATCACTGTGATAGACGTATCACTCATCTTAGTGATACTGATACAGTACAGTCAGAGACAAACCATGATAAATCACTGTGATAGACGTATCACTCATCTTAGTGATACTGATACAGTACAGTCAGAGACATACCATGATAAATCACTGTGATAGACGTATCACTCATCTTAGTGATACTGATACAGTACAGTCAGAGACATACCATGATAAATCACTGTGATAGACGTATCACTCATCTTAGTGATACTGATACAGTACAGTCAGAGACATACCATGATAAAACACTGTGATAGACGTATCACTCATCTTAGTGATACTGATACAGTACAGTCAGAGACATACCATGATAAATCACTGTGATAGACGTATCACTCATCTTAGTGATACTGATACAGTACAGTCAGAGACAAACCATGATAAATCACTGTGATAGACGTATCACTCATCTTAGTGATACTGATACAGTACAGTCAGAGACATACCATGATAAATCACTGTGATAGACGTATCACTCATCTTAGTGATACTGATACAGTACAGTCAGAGACATACCATGATAAATCACTGTGATAGACCCATCGCTCATCTTAGTGATACTGATACAGTACAGTCAGAGACATACCATGATAAATCACTGTGATAGACGTATCACTCATCTTAGTGATACTGATACAGTAGTCAGAGACAAACCATGATAAATCACTGTGATAGACGTATCACTCTTCTTAGTGATACTGATACAGTACAGTCAGAGACAAACCATGATAAATCACTGTGATAGACGTATCACTCATCTTAGTGATACTGATACAGTACAGTCAGAGACATACCATGATAAATCACTGTGATAGACGTATCACTCATCTTAGTGATACTGATACAGTACAGTCAGAGACAAATCATGATAAATCACTGTGATAGACGTATCACTCATCTTAGTGATACTGATACAGTACAGTCAGAGACAAACCATGATAAATCACTGTGATAGACGTATCACTCATCTTAGTGATACTGATACAGTACAGTCAGAGACAAACCATGATAAAACACTGTGATAGACGTATCACTCATCTTAGTGATACTGATACAGTACAGTCAGAGACATACCATGATAAATCACTGTGATAGACGTATCACTCATCTTAGTGATACTGATATATCTTTTGTTCTGTTTAAAATATCTTCAAAATTTCTATCACCCAAAAGGTACAAGAAAGTAAATAAATAGATTAAACAGAGCAAAAAATATATCAGTATCACTAAGAAGAGTGATATGTCTATCACAGTGATTTATCATGGTATGTCTCTGACTGTACTGTATGTTTATATATGTACAGAATTTTTTTTATTATACTACCATTTATCAGGTGTGATTCTGGTTAGAAAATAAAATAACTGAATATCAATGAAAATAGCTGAAACAATCTGCATCCCCATTCAAAATGATCCTTATTTTAACTTTTCTGACTGTGTCCTGCAACTTTCTTGACTATTTAAAAAAAAATCGTCCCTGATTTATACAATACCTTTAAAAAAAAATGTTTTAAGGACCGACCATTTAACTTGAAGGGGGGGGTTACGGTATTTTGTTTCGTTCAGAATTTTTTTTTTCGGACAACACAAGAGATAGAATATTTTTTTTTTTGAAGCGCAAAGCGCGAAATTTTTCTCCAGAATTTAACATTAGGTTATATGTCAAAAACTCTGAATCACATTATTTTTTTTTTCCTCCACCAAAATCAGAATATTTTTTTCAGCAACAATGGGATTAAGAATATTTTTTTAGAAAAAAAACATAACCCCCCCCCCCCTCTTCAAGTTAAATGGTCGTTCCCTTAGCGTTTTTAAAAAGTATGTATACACCAGTAATGATCTCAAAGTTAAAAGTTAAATATTGATTATTGATACTTTAAACACGATATTTCTAAGTAATACAACATAAAAAGCCTACCTGTAGCTCTAGTCATTCATGAATGCATTTTATAGGGTTTATACAAACTAGGTATATATATTATTGAAACAGAACAAACAAGAGGCCCAATGATTCACTCATACATGTAGTATTTACAGTATAAATACATTTGTTATGATTGATGGTCACAACTTCTGTTTCATTGATTCACTCGTAATATACATGAAGTATGTACAGTATGTCATAACTTCTGCAATAATTCTTGACAGTGAAATATATAAAAATTTACAACTTGGATACAATATTCTAGATAGTGAGATATCACAGCCTACATGTATGTTAAAGAGAGGATCCTTACAGTTGAGCCTCGGCCCCCTTAGACCTTAGTGCTTTCATTTATTCACGATTGAATCTCTATTTCAATAGGATATTTCAGGTCAAAGTTCAAATACAACCATGTTTCATTTTCTGGTTCTTCTGAATAGCACTTTCTAATTTTTTTCATTGCAGCTTACATAATATGTAAATATTTTGAACCTGTGGTTTTCAGTTTGTACACATTTTAACTTGTTTGTTTGATGGTGTTTTAATGCCACTTTCCACAATATTTCAGCTATATCGCGGCGGTCAGTTTTATTGGTGGAGGAAACCGGAGGACCTGGAGAAAACCACGGACCTGTCATAAGTCACTGACAAACTTTATCACATAATGTTGTACACCTCGACCTGATCGAGATTCAAACTCGCAGCATCAGTGGTGATAGGCACTGATTGCATAGGTAGTTGTAAATCCAACTACCATACGATCACGGCCTCGATTCTGTGTATGAAAATGGTCACATTTACATGTGTATTTGCATAACTGGTTCTTGAGAGAATATTTTTTTCTTTCTTTTTTTTCTATTGCAGCCTATATATGTTCATTGTAGGGTCAGGGTTATCGTGTTTATTCACTGACAAATTTTATCACATAATGTTGCAATGAGTACAACTCATCATGAGCAGGATTCAAACTCCCAACGTTAGTGGTGATAGGCATGCAGTAGGTTTGTAAATCCAACTACCATACAATCACGATGGCCCTAAAAATGTATAATTTTAGTTAGAATCGAAGTCAGAAATGTGCAAAAGGTCTATTGATACCATAAGGTCACTGGGTTTTGGCCAGGTGAACAAGAAATGATAAATCACTTAGGCTGGGTAGGTTCATTATGTTAAAACTGAACCAGATATGAAAATCTGTTATGTGAATGCATGTACATCTTAAAATGACTTCTATTAACTACTCTATAGGTTTATAGTGTTTAACGTCACTTTCAACAATATTTCAGTTAGCACAGGTAGTTGTAAATCCAACTACAATACGATCATGACCACGACGGCCCCCAAAGCCATTGCATCAGGGATCGACAATAACTTTTGAACCAACATGTCCCATCAGACAAGTAACATTTAAATTTTACTTGTCCAAAAGTGAAAACTACTTGCCCGAAGTTTTACTTATTAGTAACATACATGACCAATTTCAGGGATAAAATGGTCCAGCTGGGCTAAATCTACTGACTTAATTTTTATTGGCCTGCAACATTTTTAGAGGCCCAGTTTTTTTCAGTTGATGTTAAAGAAAAATGAAAACATTCGGACAAGAATGATTAGCCTAGGTGTTCATTTAAAAAACTCATTTATTCAGGTAATACAGGCTTCTTAAATACAAATGTACTTGTGGCAGTATGAAATTTGATCTTCGCCCGTCTTCCTCTTTTGTGGAGGTTTAATGCCGCTGATAAACACCCACATTTCTTAAACAGGAATTAACTACCTACATGTACGTGTACTTATAATTTTTAACTCTTAAACGGAAATGGGTATGCAAAAAAAAGGTTTCAGAGATGTTAAATTTATGTGTCATACAATAGATCCAGCTATAATTAAATTTAATCAGGTCTTGTTCTGATCCATCTGACCTATAAAAAAATCCTAATTTTGTTAGGAATGCATTTTTTGGTGATGTCAAACTTGTCTATAATAACACTTGTGCTGATCAGAGAAAAAGCAGACAAAATAACTTCCAATTCTAATTTAAGAAAAATATTACACCACTCAAATTTTCCTCCATTCAAGAAAAGTATAACAATCCATGAAATCACAAATTGAACACATAAACATCCATAGTTTCCATCTTATTTCAGAAATGTTTACAATATATTTACCTTTTTTATTGCAAGAAGATTAGCATTGAGTTTAAGTAATTATCAAAGTGAGTATAAATTAACTAACTGTACACATGCCCTACAGCAAAGCAAAGACATTAAATGTACATGCATACCTATTTATAAATAATAATTGCTGCCCTTATTTAGAAATAGTATTTCACAAATTCTAGTTAAGGATTTTTTCAAGACATTTTTGTCAAAAGTTGAAATATGAATAAAACAACATTGACAAGCTAAACATATTTAACTAATTTTTATTGTAATTCAACATTTAAATAATAGTTTCTTTGCTAAAATGTTTTGCCATATTTACCTCTTCTATACCAATATCATGAATTTTATAATACTTTATATTACATTCACGGCTGGTAATCGCCACAAGCAGAACAGTTGGTTCTGCAAAGAAATTCGTGAGGATAACTTCCGGTTTTGGTGGAGGAGAGTTCACGAAGACGCTTCGCAAGGTATGTACATGTCAAAAATTGAAATTTTCTTTTTTTCTGCTCGAATATTGCAAAATCGGAGAATGCTATGCTGTGGCGAATGCTTACACGATTAGAAACATGTATAGTTTATTCTTGTATATGAAGTGTAACTCTTGCAAAATCAATCGTCCTACGAATTCACAGAAAACTGAAGATTGAGCAACACAAACACCACTAAGAATCCAGACTGTCATCAACTCAGATGCTCCATGTGAGTCTGCAGTTTGAACTTCACTAATACCACTTCATGGAAGATGGAGATGGGGGCAATTGTCCTCCCCACTTTTAAAAGTTGAGGGTGACAATTCCCCCCCCCCCTTTTTGGCATTCAATTTAAGAAAGAAAAAAAGCTTTTTTACTTCAGTATGGAAGCATATATGTGTTGTCCAGTTGGCCAAGGGTATAAGGATATTTGCATAAGGGTATGCTTTGAAACCATAATGACCTTTTTTTCATTGCTGCACCGTTTGGAAGAGATGGAACGTAAGGATACGAAAACCAGAAATCTGACATTATCTGGGAAGTCAGGGCTCTACAATGCAACCAAAACACTCGAGTTACTTTTGTAAAATGCGAGTAAAAATTATGCATTGATCGCCAGACGGCGAGTTTATATATCCGAACAATTTTCGTTCGCTCACCGATCGTATTTTTCAATCTAAATTCCGACTTTAATTATCCAGTCTTTTAAACCGCACATTTGATTCAGGCATATTTACAAAATTCTTTGCTAAAAATAAATCAGTTGAATCAACTGATCATGAAACTGGCCTGCCTGATGCAGCATCGCCGGAAATATCAATCGAAAATACTGAAAACGGTTCTAAAGCTGAAAAGTGTAAATTCCAAGATGTCTGGAAGTCCAAGTTTTTGAGGCTCTTTTATGATTCCAGTAATGACGTTATGTATTGTGATTTTTGCAGAAAGGCAGGCTCAGATATTTAAACTTTATTATTTCAAAATTTTGATTAAAAAGACATTAACTCTTTCAATTATTTTATGTTTCTTTAATTACAAGTTTTAATACATAAAAAAGACAAAACAAATACAAGTAGCAACACAGACCTACAAAATGTGGTGTTGAGTTCAAGTTCAAGAGAGTAAGCATCTTCTGTCTCATTCAAGGAATTAATAATTATGCACAAATAAATACATATTGAAGCTATACATCACATGGTACAAATTGGCTGGCAAGTTACATACTTTTGCTGGCGAGTAAAAAATGTTTCCTTACTAGCCAAGCCAAGGGCTAGTGGGAGCTGGTATGAATTGTAGAGCCCTGGAAGTATTTTGTGGATCTATGTACAAATGTAATATCATTAGAGAATTAAAACTTGAAGACCATCCAATTTTGAAATGGAACATGTAATTTTACTATCCAGGTTTGGCGGTCTTACACAATAACGCTAATCGTGATTTTATGCATTTAATATGAAAAATCTATTATTATGAACTAGTAACAGATATGGAAAAAGACATCCACGTTAGTCACAAAGGGCAGGGCGCTGCTACAAATAGAGAAAAAGGGCAGGGCGTCACTCGGACAAGGGCGGGCGTAGTCCGAGATTCCTCTGTCGTTTAACGGCTTTTATGGAGTTGCTGTAGCCGTTGAACGTCAGAGGGCAATATATACGGATTACAGCGGATTTGCCTCTCCAGCTCTTGGTCGGCACATTTCCACGTTTCGTGGCTATCGGATTTTATTTTCTATCATAAACCCTTATATAAATCGCTTCACCAATCATTTTTCTATTCATTCATAACCATCTTACCCTCAGAAAGTGGTGTTACACTCCATTACAGCACGATTTTGCCTTAGATCCTATTATTCCGCCATTTGACTTCCATTTTTGAATCTACAAACGTGATCTCGTGATACTAACTGAATGATAACAGTAACGCATTGCATGATGGGAGCTACTTAATTCAGCGCACCAAATTATTTGAGCATTATTTGCATACGTAAACAACATTCAAATCACATGGAAGACCATACATTTAAGCGTATTCTGCAGGACAAACAGTCCATCTACAGATCAAAGCAGAGCAGAAGGAAATAATACAGAATGTGTTGGAAAGAAAAGATTCAATGGCAGAGTGTTGCCAATGGGCTTCGGAAAGAGCATGTGTTACGTCCCCCTTTTTTGGACAAGGTACTACATCATTTTTTTTTTCTTATGGTTATCTGTAATTCACTATTGCTGTTAAAATCATTACCAATCAATATAATCAACTAATAAATTTTATGTTAATTGTTCTGCCTTAACAGGCATGTATGATTGGCAATACAAATATTTGTTTGTTTGTTTATATGCAAATCATCTCCCATGATACATTGCGGTAATCGTGGTTTTCTCGTAGTCACGTGACAAATGTTTGAAAAATGGAAGACAAATGGAGTGTAGCACCACTTTCTGGGGGTAAGATGGTTCAACGACAGAGGGTGATACATACGGAAAACAGCGGATTTGCTTCTCCAACTCTGGGTCAGCACATTTCCACGTTTCGTGGCTATCGGATTTTATTTTCTATCATAAACCTTATATAAATCGCTTCACCAATCATTTTTCTATTCATTCATAAACATCTTACCCTCAGAAAGTGGTGTTACACTCCATTACAGCACGATTTTGCCTTAGAACCTATGATTTCGACATTTGTCTTCCATTTTTCAAACATTTGTCACGTGACTACGAGAAAACTACGATTACCGCAATGTATCATGGGAGATAATTTGCATATAAACAAACAAACAAATATTTTTATTGCCAATCATAGGTGCCTGTTAAGGCAGAACAATTAACATAAAATTTAATACAGTTGATTATATTGATTGGTAATGATTTTAACAGCAAATTTAGTGAATTACAGATAACCATAAGAAAGAAAAATGTAGTACCTTGTCCAAAAACAAAAAGGGGGAACGCAACACATGCTCTTTCCGAAGCCCGTTGGTAACACTCTGCCATTGAATCTTTTCTTTCCAACACATTCTGTATAATTTCCTTCTGCTCTTCTTTGATCTGTAGATGGACTGTTTGTCCTGCAGAATACGCTTAAATGTATCGTCTTCCATGTGATTTGAATGTTGTTTACGTATGCAAATAATGCTCCAAATAATTTGGCATGCTGCATTAATTAGCTCCCATCATGCAATGCGTTGCTGTCATCATTCAGTTAGTATCGCGAGATCACGTGTGTAGATTCGAAAATGGAAGTCAAATGGCGGAATAATAGGATCTAAGGCAAAATCGTGCTGTAATGGAGTGTAACACCACTTTCTGAGGGTAAGATGGTTATGAATGAATAGAAAAATGATTGGTGAAGCGATTTATATAAGGTTTATGATAGAAAATAAAATCCGATAGCCACGAAACGTGGAAATGTGCCGATACTATGGCTGTGAGGCAAATTTGATGGTTTCCGTATGTATCACCCTCTGTCGTTGAACGGCTACAGCAAGATTACCAATGCCGTTAAACGACAGAGGAATCTCGGACTAGATATGACCTAGATGGTAGTAATTTAAACAAATTTAAAAGTCAGTTAACTTCCTGTTAAAACTGAGAAATACTTGGAAAGACTGCAGTTGACTGTTATACAGAAAGATATAGCTAGATTTTTGGTTATTCTAAATTTTCATTACACATGATAATTCATTAACTTCACTTGTGTTTCATATTACCTTCACCAGCGAAAATAATCTGCTAAATTTACAGTTCGGTAACTGTGCGGAAGTGTTGAAAACAACATAATAGTAGTACAATCTCGGGTCCTGGTTCTTACCGGAAATCAATTGACTTGAAATGGATTTTCACAAGATAAAAATCGATACATATCGTGTCTTTTTAGATGTTTTGACTATAATTTGAATAATTTATTTGATAAAATATTTTTATTTGAAATATTAGATTGCGACTGGAAAATAGTGATTACCGTAAAAATGAGGTCGTCAGGCTAAATATTTTGTTCCTGGAAAATATTTTGATCACATTTTTAAAATATGCTAGAATTATTGGGGTAGATACATTGCATTGTTGTTACTTGCTCGCAAGGATTTTGAGTGTGCATGCTTTAAAGATATCAAAGAGGTAAACACAAGTGTCAAATCGATTGACAGACTATACAATGAGATACAATGACCAAAGAATCATATATAAAACAATACAATACACTATATCTACAAAGACCTGCAAAAAGTATTAGGTCACTGTAATTCTTTACTAAATATTTCATATAAAACCACAGTTTTTCAAATCATTATTCCAAAGTCAATTCTTGTGTGATTACAGATACTGAAGAACTTTTTACCAACAAAAACGAGAAAGTATAGTTTTTTGTAATTATTTAGAAATATTTTGGAAGTATAGATCTTAAATATTCACGATTTAAACACAAACTTAAATTATTTGCAGTGTCTGCATCTTAACATCATTTCCCCAAATAATAAGGCACTGTGTACAAACTGACCCGGCAAAACATGTTTGGACTCGTGCATATCTAATTCCGGAACGGAACCGGACTGTAAGAAGGCAAGAAGAAGGTAAGAATTATGTTTATTTATTTGTTTTTTGCATGAATTTGGGGGAAATAAATGCTTTATTAACCATTTCCTGCTGTCAGATGAAACATTTTGGCTATGTCATCGTATATTAATTGAGAAATAAGCGATAATGTGCCGCAAAATGACAATCAGCTTGACCCCAACCCCGAATTTCGCTCAGTTTCTCTTTGAATTGCTCACACAGTGGCTCAATGCTGGTGCATATATTTGCTTCTAAGCTATTATTCACAGCGTAGTGAAATGGATTAATATTCAATTGTATAATATCTAGCTGCGGGTTAGTACAGTGTGAAGCAAACAGTTTACTACTTTCCTCAATAATGTTATTTACCGTTGGTGCTCGGAGATATTCTAGGGTTTTGCAGCATATTAAGAAGTGTGATACGGTTTCTTCTGCCTGGTTACACAGTTTGCAGGTTGGATCAATAGGGTTTTGATTATAAGCTGCCCTCATAGTTTGTAGCATGTAATTCCCAGTTGCAAGTTTAAGCCTGGTTGGAATTCTGTTGATATCTTTCTGGTTGACAGTATTTGTTTTGGCTAGTGGATGGATTTTTCCAATTTCATATGTTGGTGAGAGGTATTTCAGGGTAGAATAATATTTTATTTCCTCATTAATTCTGTCACTCCAATACTTATATATTGATCAATGTAATCAAACTCTTCCATTTTGTTTTAGATAAATTGTTTTGCAGACATTCCTGGTTCGCATACATTTAATTGTTAAATAAACAAAAAAGACAATAGGTTCACATACCATAAAGAACTATAGTCTATTTTGAATATGTTAAATTTAAAGTGTATCTGTCAGGACCGTAACTACTATTGAGGCACCAGCGGCAACTGCCTCGCTTGAAATTTTGTCAAATATATAAATTATATTAAAATTAATTTTAAATTAATCTTATTTTGGACAGTGGATAGACTTATGATAAGCATTGCAAACCAGCTTGTATACATAATGTATGTTATAATAGCAATTAACAATATACAAACTTTGTCGCTTTCCCTTTGACTACAAGGCACTCTACTATCGTTGGATCGTTCAAAGTAGTATACGACTACCAGTGCATGCCGGATTTACCTATAGACTCGATAGGTTGAAGCCTAGGGCCTCAACATTTAGGGGGCTTCCGGCCAAAGTGTATAATATTATCTACACTGTTATTTGACTTTCACACTTATGCTGTAATAGCGTACTGTACTTTCTTAACAACCTTTCTGTAATTTTCTTTACACAGTTGCACTTCATTTCAGAATATTGCAGAATTTTAAGCACCACTCATCATCTTCGCCTTTATTGAAATTGATTAAACACACTTCCGGCATCTTCACCCAGTCGTGAAGGTGGGGAATTGGGAGGGGCCTCACAACTGGAATAGCCTAGAGCTTCTCTTTATCTAAATCAGGCACTGACGACTACATTATACTGCATAAAAGACTGTTTTGTCAAATACGTTGACAATTACATAGTGATACTACTGATACTAAAACTTTGTCTTGCCATGGCTTCTTAACAGTCGAAACTTGCGACAAGTTTTTTTTTCAAGCGTGAAGACAAACATATTTAGTCTACAAGGCTTAGGCAATACAGACCCTGAGTCGGAAACTACAGGGGTACTAGCTATAGTTCAGTTAGAGATCGAGCATATTCACCGATTTGTTTAGCAAAGCACCAACTGAAAATGATATTAATGAATTGTTAACTGCAAAATGGACACCGACGGCAGGTTTTACATACCCAACAAATAAGCAGGGACTGTGTAGGCGTTATAAATAAGGATGGGAAGCAAATTAAATGACCCTTCGGGCGATCTAGTTAATCTTGTGTAAACTGTATTGATCTCTGTGGTCAAATGTCAGAGAAAACTCCAGAATTTGCTAAAAGTTTATGTGGGTGAAAAACCGTGGATATTTAATAGTCTTGCTAATTCAGAGAGGCACAGATCCGCGAGAGAACAGCCTGAAATGTTTATCCGTTACCAACTTAGTTTATTTCATGTTCAGTCGACATTTCCAAATCATTCTATTTTTAACGTTTTATTCTTTTGTTTGGGTATCCTGTTTGTGACTTATTATATTACGGTAAAAGTGTCTTTAGAATGGGCAAATAGTTACTGGCTGCAGACAAGATGTTTCTATATATTTTCTTGTCTTGATCCAGATAAGCAGATATGCTATATATATTGTCATCTCTTTTCATTACATGTCTGTCTTTTGTTGTTTCGCTTTTAGCTTATAATTTCAGACAAATTTAATATTTTTTGTATGTATAAGACACGTGTCTTTTGTCGTCTTGCATCTCTTGCTGTCTAAGTTTTCAAAAATTTCTGGGGAAGGATCATCGGACTACCCCATCGCGAGTGCGCATTTGACATAATCTGCCACGTTTAAGCCTATAGTTACGACCCTGAATGTAAAACATACCTCATAGAGAACGATCCAAGCTGTCCTGTCCTAAGATATCTGTTATAAATAAGAAGCCATAAATGGAAAAACAGACAATACAACACTCAAATGAAAAGAAACAAATAGATTTAAAAAAAAATGATTCACAAAACACTACACAGTACAGGGGCGGATTCAGGATTTCAAGTTAGGGAGGGGGGGGGGGGGGCGCTTAAAAAAATGGCGCCGAGCGGTGGGAGACGCGAAAATATTTGGGTTTTTTCGTGTGAAAAATCACGATTTTACGCCAAAAAATCATATTTTTTCCAATTTTAGGGGGAGGGGGCGCGCGCCGGGTGCGCCCCCCTCTGGATCCGCACCTGCAGTAATCTAAAGATTGTGCAACACGAAGCTACTTAAACATGGCGTGAACCGATGTGCTCCAGAGGGATGCATACGAGTCCCTGTTCTACTAGCGGCACCCGTCATGTTATAGAAATCATGTTGGACACCAGTATCCGTAAATAAATACAAATAACATAAATAAAACAGGAACCACCTACAAAACAAATGGGAATAAAGACGAATCTAATATTGTTTTTATGCGGAAATTGCACCGGACATCACGTAATCATGAAACTAAAAATGTGAAGACATGCAATTGGACAAAATGGAATAAACTAACTCCACTAAGCACTGGGGTAGACTCGTGTACCTAGAAGGGCAGACAATATCTCTACATGTTCCAGCAGTGACACCCTCCGTGTTACTTTTGCTAACAATCCGGTGATATGTAATGAATGAGGAAAGGTGGGCAGGACTGTGACAACATATTCGTGAACAGTATAGTCATCTATGACATAGATATTCCGTAATAGTAAATCAAGTCGTGGTGGCGACCGTAATGCTATCGATGTTATGATTTCAACTTAATACCACTGAGAACCCGTGATACAATATTTAGCTTCGTCGCCGTTAGCAGAAATCATCATAGAAATCATGATAGGAATCACATGATTACCGTATCAAGAGATGTGACATATACATGTACAGGTGCTGCAGGAACGTTGCTACACATGGAAAGTTCACAAATTCCGTAGCCAGGGGGTGCATTGGGTGCACCCCCCTCTCTCTCTCAAAAAAAATAGATAACACACTTAGAGTTATAAATCTAAGTACTGCATCAAAAAGGATATATTTAAAACATTTCTTGCATTTTGATCAATTTTTTCCTTTGATTATACTGTTTGTAAAATGCTAAAACCTCTGAGCTTCCTGGACCTGCTGGCGGCATAAAGGGACCCCCAGACCCCTCGTCTTTTAGTTGTGCACCCCCTTTCAGAAAACCTGGCTACGGCTCTGTCGTGGGCCCTGTCAAGACAGAAAATTAAAAAAAAAGGTTATTTGGCCCCTCAGCTTCCATTTGAGCTTAAATATCACCGGTTTCTAAATATTTGGCCACCCCCCCCCCCCTCTTTTACGCACCAGTATTGATCTACAAAACACGACACAGAAAAGACCAAGCAACACCACAGGCACTCGAATTCCGGACCCCCCTTTTTCCTCATTTGGTCCCTCCCGCGATTATGGTATGGATCTTTGTCTGGATGTATATCTTTGAACCATTTATCCATATTTTACAACATTTCGTGTTACAACTCTCTCGTTCTACTAACTTTTGTTTCTTGGTCCAGCTGCCGTATTACTTATATACAGGTATGATAAGTAGCATCGTGTTATCGGTTTTCGTGCTATTATCGATTTTCCGATATAGCGATTAACAGTGTTAACCCTTCATTCATATGACGATTGGAATTTTCAAAGAATGGCTGGTTAAATATTTCTTTGTACATAAGATTGTTTTTAAAGCCATTCTTGTATTTTAATATACTCTCGATTATCTGGCAACTTTTGTTGTCAGTAAACTGGCGTCATCTGTTTTCGTGTGAAGTAAAAACAAGGCCGATATACGGGATGGAAACGAATATAAAATCCGGAAATGGCTGGTTTTAAAATTTCATGGTTCTGGCCTTCTACCTAATCATACTAAATCTAAATAAAATAATAGAATGTTTGAAAATGACCACTTTCAAAATTGTATTTACTTTTGATGTTTTTTTAAGTGCTGAAACCACAATGCACTGCAAAGTGACATGTATTTTATATAAGAAACAGGCACATTTCAGTCAGCTCTTTTGTTTACAAGTACGATCAGTGACCCCATGACAGTTACATGACAGGAAGAGCCGGTGTCTGAGAGGCAGACGACATAGTTCAATTTTATATAGCCCTTCTGGATTTTTTTTCAGCTACTTTATAAATGAAGTAAATTTTTAGCATTACAAAATGTATGGTTCAGTAGGTAGGTTCACTGTTTTTGGTACTTACGTCTTTAAAAGCAAAATTTAACAGATGTCACGCTGTAGTCTTGTTTATGTTCCATAAATAGAAACCGGGAGACACCAGGGGCGGATTCAGGGGGGAATAATATAATATACACACAAAATTGGAAAAATATGATTTTTTGGCGTAAAATCGTGATTTTTCACACGAAATACCCCAAAAATTTTCGCACCTCCCTCCGCTCGGCGCAATTTTTTTAACTGCGCCCCCCCCCCCTAACTTGAAATCCTGGATCCGCCCCTGGACACGTCAAACATAATGCGTGCGCTGTGGAAATCAAAATAAAATGGATAAAACGAAAACAGATGACACACGAAAACACATACCGTGACGATAATACGGCAGCTGGACCTAGAAACAAAAGTTAGTAGAACGAGAGTTGTAACACGAAATGTTGTAAAATATGGATAAATGGTTCAAAGATATACTTCCAGACAAAGATCCATACCATAATCGCGGGAGGGACCAAATGAGGAAAAAGAGGGGTCCGGAGTTCGAGTGCCTGTGAGCAACATGCCTAGAAAGGATACAAAGAAGAGCTGCAAGATACGTCACTAACAGATACCACAACACCTCATCTGTTAGTGATATGCTCGATCAGCTTGAATGGCCATCTCTAGAAAGCCGAAGAACAAACTCCCGGCTTACTATGATGTATAAAATGACGAAAAATCTAGCAAATGTTGACACAAGTGACAAACTTATACCACTCCAAAGACCATCAAGAAATTGTAACACCCTGGTATTCAGCATTCCATCATGCAGAACATCCATACGAAGGAATCATTCTATCCAAGAACCACTGGATTGGAATGCTCTAAAGGACGCCAGTGTTGGGGCACCGAGTCTTGAAGCTTTCAAGGCTTCTTCTTCTTCTTTCAATAAATGCATCCCTCTTTCCAGAGTATTGTCGCATTGAAAACTATATACATGTGGTCAGGTCAGCAACCCTCCATTTACAATTAAAAATAAAAACTTTCCAGAAATGTACAATTAAAAACAAAGAAGTGGACTGGAAGGCTGGTGTTTGTCAGGCTATGACGGAAGATGTCAATGGAGCCTGAGCTGACTAGGGTCTGTGGTAGGTTGTTCCAGAGTCTGATGGTGCTAGGGAAGAAGGAGTATTGATATGCTAGCACTCTGGTTGAAGGTTGTAGGTATCGGCTTGCCTCCGTCAGTAAGCTGCCAGTGCCGTTTTTAACCTCACTGTAAATATTCCGCACACAAATTTTGTAGTTTTTACATGCGCCCACCCAAAGTGGCAGAATAGTCAATCAGATGACGGAGGCCACTCAACAGAAGAAGAAGAACACCAGCCGCACTGAAAACCGATAATTTCCCGCCAAATATAACATAAGGGAGGTAATTCAAGGTAAACATTAAAATGAAAGTAAAATTAAAGTTGACATTTCCGATTTTGGTCATGTGGTTACGCTGTTTTTCAAGATAACAATAGATCTATTGTGGGAAGGAAACAATAATTGATTATGTGGTATGAATTTGTATAAATCTGGGTTTTATTCAAACTATGTATGGTAAAGTTGTAAAGTTGTCAATGTACAGGTATGTCCATGTATTTTTTGTGTGTATATTATATTACTATATACAGGCGTCACAGGGTATATGAATGCTAGACACTTCGACACCGGGACAAATCGGCACCTGTGTGAGACATTTCGGTACCAAGACAAATCGGCACCCGGACAATTCGGCACCCCAATTAGACAAATCGGCACTCGTGTTTTTTTCTTTGATTTTACGTACAAAATTTCTAATAGCCTTTAACCTGGTAATAATCGCCCTTGGCCTTGCCAGACATGAAGCAAAATACCAGAGGTATTTGCTTCATGCTGTCTCCAGAGCTCTAAAAACAATAAAAATCCATACACAGTAATTTCCTTTTCATTATATGTTTAAAGATCAAACAATCACCAATGCAAACACAAGCTGTAAGCATTTGATCACTGCTTTGGATCTTAATTAAGAGAGTTAATAATGGCTTCTTTTAAAGAATATTTAAATAAATTATGTTTTGATTGCATTTAAACGATCATTGATGGTTTTTTTTTTAACTTTCGTTGATTTTATTTTAAAAAAGGTAATCACATTTGTTTGAAAGAAAATGCGGTGCCGATTTGTCCTGATACCGAATTTTCTTGGTGCCGAAATGTCTTGGTGCCGAACTGTCTTTTTCAACGGGTGCGAACTGTCTTGTTTCCAGGGTATATACATGTACCTGTATGTGTAATTTGTATGTGGTTTAAAAAGCTCTTTCAAGCTTATGTTTATTGTTATTGCATATCTTGCTGAAAAATAGATTTAGAAAAGATCAAGAATTTTAGTAGAGATAAACTCAAATCCAATTTAAAAGATTGTCTCAAAAAAAACTTTATAAGTTTTTGGCGTGAAGAGAGGACATCGTCATTGAGTCTTAATGAGGGTAAACTAACCACTTTTTATAAAATTAAGGAAACATTTTCAAGAGAATTTTATTTAGATAGCCTTTGCTTCAAACAGAGAAGCATTCTTACTAAATTTAGACTTAGTGCTCATTCCTTACGAATAGAGACTGGCAGATATGAAAAATGTAAGGATGAAGGTGGGAATGTAAAAAAAAACTAGATAGGGAACAGAGAAAATGCTTATTTGTAATCTTGATAAGATAGAGGATGAATTACACTTTCTGTTTGAATGTCCCTTATACATTAAAGAAAGATATCTTTTTGTAAATGAAATACAGATTTTATGTAGTAATTTCCCCATACTTGAATAATTCCGATAAACTATATTAGTTATTTAACAATGAAGAACCTAAAATATACCGTATATGGCGATTTCAACTTTTTTACCCAAAAGTTTTGAAACAAGAAAGGCAGTCAATTGTAAAAACAAATCCACCTCATCTCCTTCAATTTAGATGGTACTTTAATATACAATGTAAGAAATATTGTAATTGTATGACAGTAATGACATTATCATTATCATTATTATTTATTTATGTAAAATTCTATCTATATTTGGATTCTTTCTGTCTCTTATGTAAAACTATCTGTATGCCTCAAGTGGGCCCCAATTGGAAATAAAGATATTGTATTGTATACCGACTTTCAATTAAATCATATTTACTTGACTTTGAAGTTATCACATAGTTCTTTTGAATGAATGACGAAAAGTCACGTGAAGAAAAAATGCTGGGATGTTGAGCGAGTTAAGGTAAAATCGGTTACGGTGGTGCCTCAGGATTACAAACAACTCATTCATATATTTCTTCATTATGAAGATCGTATACATTTTTCATATATTCGAAGTTCCAAACTTTACACATGTTATATTATTCTGTCATTGCTGACCCAAATCTCGCAGAGATTAGACATCCGAAGAATTTTCTGCTCTGTATCTCCAGCGATTTTCTGCTTTGTATCCAAGTTATATCGTGGCAGTCAGTTTTATTGATGGAGGAAGCAGAGTCCATGGAGAAATCTGAAAACCAGACCTGTCACAAGTCACTGACAAATTAACTTCATCACATAATGTTGTAGCAATTACAGTTTACACCTTGCCATGAGTGTTATTCAAACTCACAACTTGTAGTGGTGATAGGTACTGATTGCAGGTTTCAGGTCGTTCCGGCCCCAAGTCGATCCGGCCCTAAATTAAAAGTCGATTCGGCCCCATTTGAAATTAAATACTTTTGAACTGAAATACACAAGTGTTTATCATTTCAAAATGTTTTTGATCGATTTAGATTAAAAAAATTCAAACATTAGAATTTTTTGTGTGTAATCAAGAAATCAATGTACTCGTTATCTTTGATTGTACTCTAAATTAAGCTACACCCAAGCTAATTTTATTGTTTGATATCGCCAATTAATTTGAACAATTTATAAAATCAAGTGTAATAAAAACATACAAGAACTCAAAACCCAAGCTAATTTTAGGGTGTGAGAAATTTGAAAGTCTTTGTTCTGTCACGCTGTGGCTATAAAAAAGGAACTATGACTATAGCTTTAATTCCTTCCTTCCATGATGTCTTACCCATGTGTTCCAGACCTGTCGGACTGCGACAGCATGCTCTAGAGTGTGACTCCTGTGGAAACTAGTTATCTCCCGCTTATCATTCGGAACACACTTTCTGTTTGATGTTCAGGTTTGCGTAGTTTATAACGTAATATTTATAGTAGGGCCCAATCGACTTGGGGCCGGATCGACTTGGGCCGGAACGACTTGTGCCGAAACGACTTGGGGCCAGATCAACCTGATACCCTGATTGCACAGGTAGTTGTAAATCCAACTGCCAAACGATCACGACCCTTGTAGTGGTGTTAGGTACTGATTGTACAGGTAGGTGTAAATCCAACTGCCAAACGATCACGACCATGATCGCTCTTACAATGCAGATCATATAAAAATTCAAAACTTTATAAGAAAGGTAGATACAGTGTATATGAAAATTATTTTCTACATGGCTGTATAGATAAACATTTCTGTTTGACAAACAGGGAACAAACTTTTTGTATAATTTGTGTATTGTATATAGAACGTGCCAAAATAGAGACAAAACATTGTGAAATCATATTTCATTTATTTGTATATCAAACAGTAAAAATTTTGCATGTTTTAAAAACTTTTTTATGTGTTGACAGATAAAATCAGACTGTTAAGATGTCGGGAACAAACCTTACAGAAGATGATGAATTTCATCTCCCAAACAGCTTAATTGATTTGATGTTAGTTGTTGGTCTGGACGAGAATTCTGGTCTTATTCAGTCAAATAAAAAGGTAATATAGTGTTAAGGTAAATTGAAGTTGAATGGACATTCGGTCCAGTAAAGGAGTACAAATTACTGGACCCAGCATCATGTTTACAGGACATTCACATACTCGACAGAGGAGGTGCTCAGATTCCTACTGGTCATTTGGTCCAGTAATGAATAACTTTTTACTGGTCCAAGCCAATTTTTACTGGACATTGCCACATGTCTGACGGACCATGCCATGGGAATGACTGGATAGTGAGTGAGCAGAGATCATTGCAAATAGCCAAGATGATTCCTGGACTCACAAAAGTTTTCAAATTTTATATTCTTAAGATGGTTGGACCTGCCAAATTTTTCAGAAATGTTTTCTGAACTCATCAAATTGAATTTTCGCAAGTATTCCTGTGAGAGTAATTGAATTGCCACAAGTATTCCTGTGAGAGTAATTGAATTGTCGCAAGTATTCCTGTGAGTAATTGAATTGCCACAAGTATTCCTGTGAGAGTAATTGAATTGCCACAAGTATTCCTGTGAGAGTAATTGAATTGCCACAAGTATTCTTGTGAGAGTAATTGAATTGTCGCAAGTATTCCTGTGAGAGTAATTGAATTGCCACAAGTATTCCTGTGAGAGTAATTGAATTGCCACAAGTATTCTTGTGAGAGTAATTGAATTGTCGCAAGTATTCCTGTGAGAGTAATTGAATTGCCACAAGTATTCCTGTGAGAGTAATTGAATTGCCACAAGTATTCCTGTCAGAGTAATTGAATTGCCACAAGTATTCCTGTCAGAGTAATTGAATTGCCACAAGTATTCCTCTCAGAGTAATTGAATTGCCACAAGTATTCCTGTGAGAGTAATTGAATTGCCACAAGTATTCCTGTGAGAGTAATTGAATTGCCACAAGTATTCCTGTCAGAGTAATTGAATTGCCACAAGTATTCCTGTCATTCAGAGTAATTGAATTGCCACAAGTATTCCTGTGAGAGTAATTGAATTGCCACAAGTATTCCTGTGAGAGTAATTGAATTGCCACAAGTATTCCTGCAAGAGTAATTGAATTGCCACAAGTATTCCTGTGAGAATTGTTGTTGTGTAATGCCACCTTAAAGCAAGTTTTCAACTATACATCTTTCATGGCGAGAACTAGTTATACTTCGATGAGATGATGTCTGCTTTGTACCAGACCTACACGCTTAGTTGGAGTTTTAAAGTGCTAGCTCACAGAAACATCAAGCCGCAGGTTAACATGTCACTTCACTCAGATACATTATCCTGATTCCGTGCAAACCAATCTTTGTTTTTACTCGAGCTCCTTAATGCTGCATACTTAGCACAGAAGCAACAAATAACAATGTTATAGTCTTTGGTTGAACCCATGATCTACCACACTTTGAGGCGAGCACACTAACCATTACACCTCCAATACGGTTGAAAGGTAATATACATGTAGAAATCAAATGAAGGATTAAAAAAAACTTGTATCATAGTCATGTTAGAAGTAATGGCTTATGGTCCACAACCATCAAATTATATAGATTGTCTCCAAATTGACTACTGGCATTCATTGATCCTGCCATTGTATATAAATTTGTATGTCTTTCTTAGCTAATGCTTTACAACAAACAAATTCTATCATCTATTATGCTAACAGGTGGTTGGTTTGATTTATGGTGTTTAACACCACTTTCAACAATATTTCAGTTATATCATGGCAGTCAGTTTAATTGGTAGAGGAAACCGGAGTACCCGGAGAAAACCACCGACCTGTCGCAAGTCACTGACAAACTTTATCACATAATGTTGTATCGAGTACATTAAAGTGGCTTAATTATATAAAGCTTTTATTTTTAGCTCACCTTGCCAAAGGCAATGTGAGCTTTTGCCATCACTTGGTGTACGTCATCCGTTGTCTGTCGTCCGTTAACTTTTCACATTTTAATCTTCTCCTCTGAAACCGCTCAGCCGAAATGAATTGAAACTTGGTAGGAAGCATCTATGGAAGGTCCTCTCTAATGATTGCTCATTTTGTCCCGATCCATCAACAAATATGGCCACCATAGGCAATTCTTGTTTCTGATTGGCCGATTTTTTAAAATATTCTCCTCTGAAACCGCTTGGCCAAATGAATCGAAATTTGGTAGGGAGCATCCTTGGGAGGTCCTCTATAAAGATTGCCAATTTCGTCCCGATTCATTAACAAACATGGCTGTCACAGGCAATTCTTGTTTCTGATTGGTCGATTTCTAAAAATCTTCTCCTCTGAAACTGCTTGGCCAAATGAACCGAAACTTGGTAGGAAGCATCTATGGAAGGTCCTCTATAAAGATTGCTCACTTTGTCCCGATCGGTTAACAAACATGGCTGCCACAGGAAATTCTTGTTTCTGATTGGTTGATTTCTAAAAAATCTGTTAAAAGAAAGATAACTCTTGTTTAAATATAGATATCTGTATTCAAAATGCAGTTATCTCTATACAGATATTGCTGATTTTTAAAAATCTTCTCCTCTGAAACCGCTTGGCGAAATGAACCGAAACTTGGTAGGAAGCATCTATGGAAGGTCCTCTGTAAAGATTGCTCATTTCGTCCCGATTCATTAACAAACATGGCCACCACAGGCAATTCTTGTTTCTGATTGGCCGATTTTTAAAAATCTTCTCCTCCGAAACGGCTTGGCCAAATGAACCGAGAGTTGGTAGGAAACATCTATGGGCGGTCCTCTATAAAGAGTGCTCATTCGGTCTCTGAAACCGCTTGGCCAAAGATATGAAACTTGATAGGAAGCATCTATGGGCAGTCCTCTATAAAGATTACTCATTCCGTCCCGATCCGTTAGCAAACATGACCTCCACAGGCGATTATTGTTTCTGATTGGCTGATTTTTTAGATTCTTCTCCTCTGAAACTATTTGACCAAATGAACCGAAATTTGGTAGGAAGCATCTATGGAAAGTCCTCTGTTGCGATTGCTCATTTCATCCCGATCCGTTAACAAACATGACCACCACAGACAATTCTTATTTCTGATTAGTTGATTTCTAAAAAATCTTCTCCTCTGAAACCTCTTTTCCAAATGAACCGAAACTTGGTAGGATGCATCTATGGGAGGTCCTCTATAAAGATTGCTCATTTCGTCCCGATCCATTAACAAATATGGCTGCCATAGGCATTTCTTGTTTCTAATTGGTCGATTTCTAAAAATCTTGTCCTCTGAAACCGCTTGGCCAAATGAACCAAAACTTGGTAGGAAGCATCTATGGAAGGTTCTCTAGAAAGAATGCTAATTTTGTACCGATCCATTAACAAACATGGCCACCACAGGCAATTCTTGTTTCTGATTGGTTGATTTCTAAAAATCGTCTACTCTGAAACAGCTTGGCCAAATGGACCGAAACGTGGTAGGAAGCATCTATGGAAGGTCCTCTATGGGAATTGCTCATTCCGTTTTGATCCGTTAACAAACATGGCCATTATAGGCAATTCTTGTTTCTTATTGGTCGATTTCTAAAACAGCTTTTCCTCTGAAACCGCTTGGCCAAATGATATGAAACTTGGTAAGAAGCATCTATGGAAGGTCCTCTATAGTGATTGCTCATTTCGTTTTGATACATTAACAAACATGGCTGCCACAGGCAATTCTTGTTTTAGATTGGTCGATTTCTAAAAATCTTCTTCTCTGAAACTGCTTTGCCAAAATGAACCGATATTTGGTGGGAAGCACCTATGGAAGGTTCTGTATTAAGTTTCCTCAAAGCAGAATGAAAGGTGAGTGACACAGGCTCAGCTCAGTGAGCCTCTAGTTCTGTTATTGTATTTGTCCTCAGCTAATAGTTTACAACCAACAAAAAGTATCTTCTAAGCTTAAGCAAAATTGACCACAAGTATTCATTCATTTTCATTGTCTGTTATAAGCTAGGAGTCCCTGTTCCCTTTTGTGAAGAAGACACATTGTTTTTGTCATGTCCGTCTTGTCTGTCTTAAAAGTCTGTATGCTCAACTCCTAAGTTCTACACTATAATTATAAGAGTGGGACTAATGTAATTGATTATTTGTATAATTTCAGGATGAAGATGATATCATCTTGGATGATTTATTTCTTCTGCAGTACGAACCTCAAGTTTTGTCGGCAGTTTCTTCGAATATTATGATGCACTTCTTTCCGAATGCTCGACCAGATATTGATTACCCGATAATACGACAGACAGCACAATGCAGTAATCGTTTATACAGAAGAAAGGCCTTGAAAAGCGGGCAGCACTTGTCACGTTCTAGATTTTACAGAACTTTAAACATATCTATACAGGGAAAAGGTTTTTCTTTTTCGCCTGTCAGTGTTAGCAGACAAATGACCGTGAAGAAAAACAAGGAGGCTCTCCCAGAATTCCCCATCTCAGAACAAGTTATCAAGAGTATTACAATGTTTTGTTGCCCAAGTAACTAATAATTTGTTTTTGTTTTTGTTTTGGATGCTTAAATGGTGCTTTCAACAATATATCAGTTCTATCATGGTGGTCAGTTTTACTGGTGTGGAGTGAACTAGAGGACCCAGGGTAAACTACCAACCTGTAGTAAGTCACTAACTAAATTTATTACATAATGTTGTATCAAGTACACCTCGTCACAAAGAACTAAAGAACAGACAACACAAACTCCAGTAGTAAATAAACATCATATTGGTAGTGCAATGGTTAACACGTTCACCTTCAGTACTGACAGTAGTGTATATTGTGGGTTCAAGCTGTGGTCGGGTGAAACCAAGGACTGTAAAATTTGTATTTGTTGCTTCTCTGCTCAATATGCAGCATTAAGGAATAAGAACAAAGACTTATTGGCTCGAAATCTGAATAATATGTCAGAGTGGAGCGACATGTCTACCCATGGACTGTTGTCTCAGTGAGCTAGCACTATAAAAATCCAGCTAACTAAGCGTGTTGGTCTAGTACAAAGCAGACATCATCTCATCGAATGTAATGTGTTCTTGCCATGATATAGCTGAACAATTGCTCATTTGGTTTTAAAGAATAATCGGGCACTAATCACTTACATGTAATAAAAAAATGTGTCGTAAGAAGAGTTTGAAGATACCAAAGGGGTAATCAGAATCCATAAATTGAAGACACAATAGCCAAAAGAAAAAAGACAAAAAGGACAAACCATGATCTATAAAACATTACACATAAAACTAAAGATCAAGTAAAGCGAACCCCACTAAAAACCGTGGGTGAAGTAAGGTACTCCGGAAGGGTAAACTCTTCCTGCTCCACTAGTGGTAAGCTTCTTCTACCTCATGTTAGCAGCTTAAGCTAAGACATGGAAACTTCTTAAGTTAAAAACTGAAATTCTTTTTCAGATGGTATGAAAGTGTATCCTACAAAACAAGAAAATTTTGTACATTTCCTGGTGCTAACAGATATCATGGGCAATAAAACATATGCCACATGTTTGACATTCTGTAGAAAATTTATTGTTGAAAAGGTAAGTAAAGGGAGAGAACTACAAAATATTTTCCTATTAATAAAAAAGTAGATATCTAATTTGGTGTGCACGAAGCGTTTCTGGAATAACCTTCATCAGGTACACTCAAAAACAAAATATTTGAAAACCAAATGATCTAAAAGTCTTTGGGAGCAAGAAAACCTAAGGCTAAGGTTTAACTTGCCCTAAATAAACCATTCGATGTTTTACACATTTTATTTCAAATGGTTATAGCCCATTGATATGAGCAGAATTGGTCCCTCTCATGCAAAGTTCAATGAAAATAACATAATCTGTTCCAAATGTTATTGTTGTAATATCTTGTTCATTTTCTATTTGCTATCAAATTATCCTGATTTTTTTTGCCATCACTTGGCATCCGTCGTCTGTCGTCCGTTAATTTTTAATCTTCTCCTCTGAAACCTCTCAGCCAAATGAACTGAAACTTGGTAGGTAGCATCTGTGGAAGGCCCTCTCTAAAGATTGCTCATTTTGTCCCAATCTATTAACAAACATGGCCACCACAGGCAATTCTTGTTTCTGATTGGCTGATTTTTTTAAATCTTTTCCTCCGAAACCACTTGGTCAAATGAACCAAAACTTGGTAGGAAGCATCCATGGAAGGTCCTCGATAAAGATTGCTCATTTCATCCCGATCCGTTAACAAACATGGCCACCAGAGACAATTCTTGTTTCTGATTGGCTGATATTTAAAAAATCTTCTTTTCCGAAACCTCTTGGCCAAATGAACCAAAATTTGGTAGGAAGCATCTATGGAAGGTTCTCTATAGCGATTGCTCATTTCATCCCAATCCATTAACAAACATGGCTGCCACAGGCAATTCTTGTTTCTGATTGGTTCATTTCTAAAAAAAACTTCTCCATTGTAGCAAACTGTTAAAAGAAAGATAACTTGCCATTATCTCCCTTAGAAATTAACTAATGCTAATATAGTGTAACATGTTTATACTATACATTACATGTAGGTATTCACATTTGAATATTCTTTTTAGCTCACTGTGCCAAAGGCAATGTGGGCTTTTGGCATCACTTGGTGTCCGTCGTTTGTTGTCTGTCATCTGTTAACTTTTCACATTTTAATCTTCTCCTCTGAAACCCATCAGCCAAATGAACTGAAACTTAGTAGGAAGCATCTATGGAAGGTCCTCTCTAAAGAGTGCACATTTTGTTATGATCCATTACCAAACATGGCCCTCCACAGGCAATTCTTGTTTCTGATTGGCCAATTAAAAAAAATCTCCTCCTCTGAAACCACTTGGCCAAATGAACCGAAACATGGCAGGAAGCATCTATGGAATGTCCTCTATGAAGATTGCTCATTTCGTCTCGATCGATTAACAAACATGGCCACTACAGGCAATTTTTGTTTCTGATTGGTCGATATCTAAAAAATCTTCTCTGAAACTGCCTAGCCAAATGAACCGAAACTTGGTAGGTAGCATCTACATGTATGGAAGGTTGTGTATTAAGTTTCCTCAAAGCAGAATGAAAGGTGAGCGACACAGGCTCAGCCCACTGAGCCTCTAGTTTCAAATATCAACAAATTATTAGAAAATTGTATTCAAATTCATTGTCCTTTCTATTGCTCTTGCTAGACTGGATACCAGTTTGTCTGTCGTAAGGAAAATAACTCGTATTTAAAAGGTATTAAAACCTATAATTTTTGAATCAATAGGGAATGTGCTTTAAGGTGTTAAACCACTATTTAATTGTTTAAACATTTTCTACTAAATTTGTGTTTTTTCGTGCCTACCTGGCTATTTTATCTTAAGTTTAACCTTTCTAAGACCATATATTTTCTAAAGTGTACATGATTCCTCTACGTTCTGTCAAAATATCATGGGATGTTTAAAATCTTGCGTGAAATGCCAGGCTATGGAAAACACCTACTCTAAAAATAGCTCAGTCATCCCCCAGAAATTCAGTATTAATAGGTCATGCATCAAATCCTTGATGGAGGTATTAAAATACAACTAAATACGTCAAATTTGGGCTCAAAATAATCTTTGTATATTTAACTTCAATTATCAATTTTAATTATTCCATTCCATTCAATATTTTTTACTATCAACAAAGGGAAAGGAACTTTTTTCTTTAAAAGGGACTACTTTTGTATATGTTCTTATCTTTGATTGGTGAATTAGTGATTTGACACCAAAACAGAAAAAAAACATTTTTCTCTAACCATTTGTTGGCCTAATTTCTATTCCTTAGGCTGTATCAACCCTAAAAGAACCTCATAACATATGTGACTCTCATATTTGCAAGAATAAGTGTGCAAATGCAAAGGTACACCTTTGAAGATTTTTAATGAAAATATATTCATTATACCCCCGCTCCTCGAAGGGGGAGGGGGGTATACTGTTTTACCTCTGTCCGTCCGTCGTTGCATTTTCTCAGTAACTGTTGATGGCAGAAATCTGATATTTGGTCACAAGCGTCATATAGGTACCCCATATCGTGGGAAGCGTTTTTGGACCCATCAGATTCCTACTTCCTGTTTGCCGACTTAGTTGATTTTTATACACATTGAACATACATTTTGTATATGCCCATTTTTAGTCGCATTTTTCTCAGCAACTATTGATGGCAGAAATCTGATATTTGGTCACAAGCTTCATATAGGTACCCCATATCGTGGGAAGCATTTTTTGACCCGTCAGATTCCTACTTCCTGTTTGCCGATGAGCGGGGGTGTCATAAGTGAGCATTAGCTCACAGTTCATCTTGTTTACAGCTGTTGAGTTCAGATTCTGTAATATACAAGAACTTACTTATTCTCTTATATATTAGTTATTAAGCTTATTTTAACATTATAAGCAATTTTAGCACATATATATGCCTCAGTTATATATCTAATATTTAAATACTATGAAATGTTTGCATTTAAGTCCCCTCCCCCTTTTTGACTCATAAAATGAGTTCACAACATTCTAAGCTTTGTTAATTAATGCTTTAGCCCTATAAATTATGTAGTTTAAGACATTAAATAAGTTTTTGTATCTAGATCTTCAATTGAAATTCCTTCTAATTGCATCAGAAATGTGATTTATTGATATTCAAGTCTTGGAATTTCTTATGGCGCACAACTGTAATCTTCCCCAAAACTCAATAAATGTATGTTTCCTAATAATTTTTTTCCCTGTTCAAGTAAGCTGGATGTTCAAAATTAATGTTCTTTTACAGCCAAATAATACTCTAAAACATGAAATCCAAATTCACAATTTGCAAAATAAACAGAAAATGCTAGGCAGCCAATATAATTTTCCTGAGGTCATGCAGAGCTACAGAAAGAAATGGTAACAATATAAGCGCTGAGATCACAAATGACACCAATGAAAACAATTAGAACGATGCTGGCTTCAGTTATTTTCAGACAATTTGGCAGTTGTTTTGAACTTTTTGATATTGCAGGATACACACAATATACGTACAACATGTACATTGTCATTAAATATCAAATTAATTTGCATTCGCTGCGAAACAGGCTAGATAAGCTTGCCAAAGGCTCGCTTTTCTACCTCTTTCTGAAGCTCGTACAAATAAATTTTATATTTACCGACAATGTACGTATATTGTATATATACATGACTGTACTTTGCATTGGGAAATAACTAAGTGATGTCTGTGGGCAAAATAAACTAGCTGTTGTCCTCATAGCCATTAAAAAGTTGTATCATACACTATGTGTATAGTCTAGATTTGTGATATATATTTTATACATGACTCTTTTATTTTAGGGACTAAAATCCAAATTACAGATGAATTTAGATACAACTACTGATGACTTAGAAAAGAAGCAGGTTCGATGTTATATCCCTTACTGTTGTGTCTTCATCTCAAAATTTCCTTATTTTACTGCCATGAAAGATGCACTCTCTTAGTAAGTAAATGTATCTTAGTTACTTTTACCCAGGGAAAAAAAAGAGGGGGGGTATGACAATATTTTAAACAATATTTCAGTGATATCGTGGCGCTCAGTTTTATTGGTAGAGGAAACCAGAGTACACAGAGAAAACCATCGACCTGTCACAAAACACTGACAAACTTTATCACATAAAGTAGTATCGAGTACATCTCGCCATGAGCGAGATTCGAACTCACAACTATAGTGGTGATAGGCGCTTATTTCATATTGAATGTGTCGACTTGAATGCCGATGCATGTCATTTTTTAATCCTTTTTTTAATTACTTTTTTAATAAAACAAATAACTGCTTATTGCCGTTTTTAATACTGTTAATGCGTTAATTGGTTTGTAATAATTGTATAATAGTTACTGATATGGAGGGCAATATCAGGATATACAGACTGCCCAAGGGTCGTGGTACAAACCAGTGGAAATGATATTGCCCGAGCCGGAGGCGAGTTCAATATCATTTCCACTGGTCCGTACCATGACCCAAGGGCAGTCTGTCTATCCTGATATTGCACTAAATATCAGTAACTATTGTGTTTTTTGCATTGAAGATCAGAATCTGACACATACAATATAAATGTATTATGCATAGAAATTTTAAGCAGGATCATTGAAGGTTTCCCTAGGCGTTATCACCTTGGTTATTACCTAATTTGAATTGACTACAGCAATTGTTTGAATGGTGTTCAACTTATAATGAGAAATAAAATGAGATTATAAGTAACATTGTAATTTATTAAAACGTAAACAAACAAATATCCATGTATAGACCAGTAGTACCAGTCTATACACGGTTTTTGGACCGGTCTATATCAGCATTCCAGTCTATATTGCGGAATAGTGAAGGTTACGTGGAGAGTGTTCAGCCAATTAAATGTATGCTTTTTATTCTGATATGCAATAAAGCGTTATAGTTATAAATACTAGTAGCTATTAGTTTACGATATTTCCTAACTTGTAAAATATTGGTAGTGTTTATATTTGGCGCTTTAGGTAAAATCCGCCAATAACGCCAAAATAAAACCACCGCCAAATATAGACGCTATACAGGAGCTGAAAGATGGCTCACTCACTCGCTATTTATTTATGTTACATTTGACTTATTGTTTTGAAGCATGGTATCACAGATAGAAGACGACCCAGAAGGAATGTACAGCTATATAAAAAATATAACCCACATACTGACTATGACTCCTGTTCCGTTGGCTGGTAGAATTGCTCTGGTATGATTTATGGACACGGTGATATAGAAAATTATCTCCCTTTGCATCTGTCAATTTAAAATGTTATCTATTTTTATTATAATTATTCTTTTTTGGGCAAAATATTTAAAAATACATGTTAAAGGTGTCCAAACAGCTCAAATTGAAGGTGTTTGGGTACTCTAGAGGGAATTTGCATCATTTTTCATCAATGAACACTTCCATATCTGCTTCAGATTTTTTGTATTTAATTCACCGAAAGAAAAATACCAGGGTTGTGGAATGACTTTGCCCGACTCATCTATCTTGTACACATAACCTGTTGGACTAGTAGATTTTACAAGCTAGCATAACCTCGGACACGATAAAAAAATAACTAAGCATAATAATTTTCTAAGTTATTTTTTCCGGAAACATGTATATATATATCCTTAAGTAATCCTATAATATTATGATTGTAAATATTAAATGCTTTGTGTTTTTGACCAGAAAGGGTCGCGTCAGTGGTGTTCTGAAAAAGACTAAATATACCCAAAATTGTAAGTTCTTAGTTAATCTTCATAGGGCAATAACCCTTTTTTTTGTAACATGAATGTATTCTTTACCTTTGATCTTTTTATGGTTTATATACCAGAATGTAAGCAACAGCTACAGAACTATGAAATGATACCCGCAGACAAGGAGATATTGCACACTTTAAATCTGGGCTGTAGTTTTTTTTACTCTTAGAGAGCCATGCAATAATCAACGACCTAGATGTGACATTGCATGGCTTCATGTTACAAATCATTTATGCCACGGTTTTCCGAGTTAAATAATTAGACAATCTCACCCTTAACGCTCAATTGATATATTACATATTCTTAGTAAACACACTATTTTGTTAAGGATTTTTTTTCCCGTTTTCTGATGGCAAAACATTTTCATAATGTTTTCATGTGTCAAAAATTATGAAAAGAAAGTTTAAACAGTGATGGTGGACAATTCCACCAATATCAACAAAACGAACAATCATCTCTCATCTTAACTCACTGAACACGCTCAAAAAAAGAAGACCACAACTTGCATTATGTGACTTTATTTTGAATTCCCTCCCTGATGCATTTCATATTAAATAGATCAACCTGAAACTTGAAACTATGAACCCTTTTTTTTGCTACAGGAAGTTAAAATAGACACAGAATCCATATTCCTTTATCCTCCGGAGAAACCAAGCAAAGTCGTCATAGATATACCACTTCATTTAGTCTTCCTGTGTTTCCATAGCAACGAGATATTGAAAATTTTGTCAGCCATTTTACTAGAAGAAAGAATTGTGTTCATATCATCAAGTTATGCCTTACTAACAACTATTATGCAGGTATCAACATTTACTCTTTTTTTAAGATTTACCTCCCCTTTGGGTTGGTATATTGTAAAGTGATCTTCAAAAACACACATTTTTATATGACAGCAAACATTTTGTTGTTGAATTAATCTTATGGGTCTGTCGTCATATAGTTGTTTTGCCCATGGTCGGTGGTTCTCTCCGGGTACTCCGGCTTCTTCCACCACTAAAACTGGTCGCCATGATATAGCTGAAATATTGCTGAAAGTGACATTAAACATCAAAAACCAAACCTGAAGACACAATGAGTTCTGTGCAACACTGATTTGTGGCCTAGAATAAAGGTTGTAGAAATACCGTTTTCCAAACAAGAGGCCCAAATTCATCCAGTTATGTTGACAATAGACGACTAGAGAGCATTTGTTTGCCGGATTACTGTGGAAGTACATGTATCGCATAGGAAACTTTTTTTTTATTATTATTATTAAAAATATTTTAACTTGTATCGTCTTTAATTCTATACATTAATTGTTGAGAGTGGGGTAAATTTTCATTGTATTTGACAATTTTTTTAAATCAAGTATTGATTTTTTGTGTACTTATGTCACAACTTATTGTGTACCATTCTATATATATAGTTGATGATCGAAAATCCAGGTATAAATTTTCAATCATCAAGTTAAGAAGTCCATAATTGATAAATTTACATAATTTATATAAGTTCTTTTAATGCAATAAAATAACGATATTAAATTTAAATAATTTTATTTCCGGAAATTTAAAAACTTTAAAAATACTTTCTTCACAATTTTCTGGTTTTACGTTAATACATTTTGTACCACTGAAGGTAAACAAAATACAGGGATTTATATATGTATGTAAACACTGAGTGTGAATCATGGAAAAAAATACTAAACTGGAGACTATTTAAGAAATATGAAATAACAAACATAATAAGGTAATGAAACACTATCTTATTTTTCTGTATTTGGCTTTGTACACTTGTTTTCAGTGATCATGGACCGACTTGTTTGTGTGTCTGTGATAAATCAACGTTTTATCATGTTTATTACAGCTTTGGTTTGCCAAAAGTCACAAACAAACTTTATCGCATAGCATTGCATCTGTCATAAGCAGGAATCAAACTCACAACTTTAGTTGTTATACTGATGGGTACTGATTACAAAGTTAGATGTAAATTACAATTGCCATACGACCTTGGCCACGATAATAGTTCATCTTATAAGGTCACTCCTACCAAAAGCCACCCTCTTATAACTGCAGATATCATATTCACTGAAATAGTGAAATACTACAAAATCGTTCCCCTCTAGAGAGGACACTCCTCTTATAAGACCACTTTTTCATTCCAGAAGGGGCGTCGACTATGGTATACGCAAGATATTGGAAAGGTTATTTCCTTCTTTTAGTGCAATGCGTACTGTACACGTCCAACTATGGTAATTTTACAATATTCTGTATTTATATGTAACTTTGTAATTTTACAATATTCTGTATTTATTTGTAACTTTTTCAGAGTTTCCTCAATTTTATCGTGCCTTTTGAATGGAGATATTCATTTGTACCCATCTTAAGTAATGAAGCGTTAGAATTATTAGAAGCACCAGGGACATTTATGATGGGGTGTCATTCTGTCCACATAAAAGAAGTAGAGCAGGTAAAGCCATATTTATTGTCTGTCGTCAGTGTCTGTTTACAATGGGGAAAGTGGGTGTGTTGCAACTGGTCTCTATGTTGTATAAATAGTCCTGAATCACTGATGTTTGTAAAATAGTAACACAGGTAACAGTTATCTCAAAATACAGGATATGAATGGGGGGAAATAGGGGGGTCTGACCATTATCACTGAAAGAGAGGGAAGAAAAAGATATACCATAAATCAAGATATTTTGGCAGTTTTGTGTAAAAATGAGGTGGTTTAATTGTGGTGTTTTAAAAATTGGCACTTTGTAACTAAGGTGTGTTTTATTTTGGCTGCTACAAGTATAAAAAGATTGAACATACCGTTTAGATACATTGTTGAAGTGAAAACAATCTGAACAAATAAACAGCTGTCTGACAGATGAAGCTAAAATACCAACAACCAGTTGCGGGTACATTTAAATCCGAATATATTTCAAAAGAAAGAAAAAAAATGCCACTAAACTTTTAATTTTGAATGCTACAGAATATAACATTTGATTTCCAGAATTTAAGCTGTCAACAAACACATATATTTATACACGGACATTCAAACCAATAACACTGTAATGTCAATCACTGTCACTTGAAATGTTAGCGGGAGTTTCATTGACCTGTCCAAATTCAAACCCCAAATGTTCATGCAGCTATCCCAATGATTTGAAGACGATTTTCGGATTGGCTTTCAGATAATCTATAGTTGACATGATCCATTTTGCACTCAGTGGTTTCAGTGATGCCATTCTTAAGTCGACAACTACGTCAGTTTTATCCTGAAGATTTTTTGCTAATTTGTCCGCATAATAATCTTCAAACTGACTTCTCATACGATCTTTCACACATTTCTGCATGCTTAAATTCATAGGCTGAAGTTTGGAAGTACAGTTGGGTGTGACATATACATATACAAGCTTTATTGACAGCATGTAATTGTGGAAATCTTCCCCAAGTTGAGCACTAAAGAAATCCAGAATTACTAGAACCTTTTGAGCGAGCGGAAGATTTAATTTATCCTTCACTTCCAAAGTGTATGATACAATGATCTTGTCAACATACTGGATTGATTGATTAATTGATTGATTGGTGTTTAACTCCAACTTTAGCAATATTTCAGTTGTATCGCGGCGCAAGCAAATTTTATAATCAAATTATTAAACTTAGACACCTACAAGATCCTTAGAAATAAAACATACTGCATACTGGAATGAGGTTTCAGTGTTAGCCCAGAGATTCAGATTGTAAGGTAAATGTGCCATTTAGATGGAAAGTTGTATTTTACATGACACTGGTCAGTTTTTCCTTTGTATATTGCTTGGGGTGGTTGAGTATCCCCACTAAGTGAACCAGACATAATAACTACAAAGAAGGAAGGATTTATTTTATTTCAAAAACGTTCAAAATTATACATTTCAACTAGGACGAATAAATAGATTTTGGTCCCAGATTTCAGCATGTATTTTATATAGACAATAACAGTGCATTGACTTGACATATAATCGATATACGGATGAGGCTTAGAATCGGGGGAAAATGGGAGGGTTTCCCAAGCATTTTCCCTGATTCATGCCGAATACGTATATCGAATTTTATGTCAAGTCAATGCACTGTTATTGTCTTTATACTGCAATCATTAGTGACATTATAGGATTAAACACGTTTTTTTTGGAAATTATCTATGTATAAACGCCGGCAGCTCACTCACAAACTGAATATGTAAAGTTTGTGAGTGAGCTGCCGGAGTTTATGCATACATAATTTCCTAAAAACACTGTGTTTAATCCTTATAATTCTTATTCTTGGACATCGTGTTTGTTTTCGACGCTAAATACTATTAAAAAAATACCCAAGGACACACAATACACATACGATTGTAAACTGAAAAAAATCCGTGAAATGTTATTGACGACTTTGGAACATAACCAACATGACGTCATTGATGTCATATGAAGACTTTCAGTTTGAAACGTAAAGATTAGACGTTATTTGGCTTCTTGTACGCTTCAAGTTTGATACAATTTAACTAAAATAAGTTTTCAAGGTAAGCTTCTTAATTATTTTACTACCAATATTCAAATTATTTAAAAAGTTAGTTACCCCCAAGAGGCCCCAACTGATTTTGGTCAAATAGGCGTGGCCTAAATGTTATAAACGGTCAGTGACCGTTTATCAATTGTAAATATACTGTCAACGCATTTTGACTGCTCAAATAGAACGATTGCAGTATAAATTTTATTATTGATACAGTCAATTAGTAATGATTATAAAACTTTTTTAACATTGACATCGCCAGAGACAGGTAAGTGTGTGTGTATTGATTTACTATTGATCTGCTTTGTTGACACCTGTAATCAATCAGTATTGACATAGTCAGTTGATCTTTTGACACCTTCAAGGGTATAATTATGTACCTTTACAAGTTAATTGTATGTTTTCTCTACAATAAAACAGTCTGAGAAATTGGCCACTAGTCTGAAGACCTTGGCGAATAAAATTTTCAGTCAGTCCAGTAAATAGGGATGGGCCAATGGTCCAGTAACATTTTTATAATTGAAAATGGAAAATGTTGTTTCTGTTGATTTGCTGATTAAAATTTATTTTGAAACAGAATTATGATGGATCGTAAATAAAACTTGTAGAAAAAAAATATGAACCAACTTCAGGATCTGGTATCTTGCAAGTACATAAATATACATAATAATGTAAAGCAGACAGACTTTAATCATCAGGAAACCAGTATTTAATTAAAACAGTAAAGTGTTCATTCACCGTCTTGAATTTGGTTTTATATATATATATATATATACAGTATAACCTCGTTAAACCGCCACCATCTGTCCAGCCAGATTTTGGCGTTATAACGAGTTTGGCGATAAACTGAGTAAGGACAGAAAACCGAAAGTCAACAGTTTGATTTTGACAAGTTTACCGGAAATGAGTATTATCACTTACAATTTAAATTCTAATATATAAGTTTCATTTTGACAGTTGTAGAAAATTTCGGCATTTGTAAATTTAGCAGAATTTATTTTATCGAATTTGAAAAGAAAAAAAATCTACTGAAATTACGTTGTTAGCACGTATACTAGCAATTTCCTTTAATATATATTAAATTCATTTTTACGTCTTACAAATATTTACTCTCCATTTAATTTTCACTTTTTGTTTATCACAACTAAAAAAAGAACAATAAAGTTTGTTTTTCTCACTCGTTGTCGTGTCACAAGATTAATTCTGTCCCCAGGGCAAATGTACAGTTAACTTATGGATAATTGATCATTAATTGTTTAAAGAAAGGTGATAAAATATGTTTATAGAAGCAAGGATGTTATACTTTAATTGAAAAATGTTTATACAACACTTAGAAGCGTGTCACCGTCAGTGTATGGTTTGGAAGTAAATTTGATTTCTATAACCGGAAGTTGTTAAAATCTATTCACATATAAACATTTCTGTCGTTTTAACGCATGCATTCACAATCAAATAATTCACAACATGTTCACGTGGATTATAACCCATTACAAGGAAGGCTTTCACTTATTTCTTCATTAATATTCAGAAAGTCGAGGTCACTGGAAGACATCATTTGCCAATATATCGATGGATTCTTAATTTCTACAATTTCTCTTTTCTATCGAAAATCAAGCAAATTCCTTTTACGTTTAGGCGTCAACATTTTCAACACAAATGAAAAGAACACACAAACAAATTTATTAAGCTTTATTCAGAATGAAAAGTAATCAGTTCAGGGTTGTAAAAAAAACAATTAACTGTTTTCACAGCAATATCTATTTTCCTTGACTGCTTGTTTACTTACCTTGATTGATAGGCATCCTAAAATCACCGAGGTGTGACATTACTGATTGGCATTATGATCGAGGTTTAAATAACAGTAAATTGACCGTTTGATCTTCAATTACTGTGGCGGATGGCGGTATGCGAGTTTGGCATTTTAACGGTGTTATTACTACATACGGAAAACGGGACTGCAGAAATTCTTGGCGATACACGAGTTTGGCGGTGAATCGAGGGGCAATAAAGCGGGGTTTTACTGTATATGGTCTTGTTATAAAAATCAGTTTTGCCGATCATAAAAATATTTCTTTTTTATATCTATCGAGTTTTATGATTTTCTTTTCAAATTCATACAATGAACTTTAGTTACTGGTGTTTTGCCAAACATTTACCCAGTAAAGTGTTAATTGAAACTAAATAAAATTTAATTAACATTTCAACAAAAGCCAATATTTTAGTATAATTGATTGTTTTCCTCATGCTACACATAGGACGCCTCTACAAGCTTTTATCAGTCCTCGCGATAATTTTTTTATTGTACTGGACAATCGGGCATGTAAAAAGGAATTTTTTACTGGATCGAATCAAATTTAACTGGACCGAGTATTAGAAAAATAATGAAATGTTCACGATACTCTTGTTATTTTTTTCATGTCCTCCATAGCATACTAATTCCATATGAATAAGCAAATCGGCATTATAAAGCAATGGTCATGTTTGTAATGTAATAAATATAAAATAATGATAAATTTATTTATTCTTACATCACGTAGTGAAGGAGAATAATAAATTCTTCCATACATACATACGTTGAATGCCAAAGGGTCAGGTGAGCTATTGTCACCACTGAGCGTCCGTCGTCCGTCCGTCCGTTAACTTTTCACATTTTAATCAACTCCTCTGAAGCCACTGGGCCAATTTGAACCAAACTTTGGTGGAATGGTCCTTAGATGGCCCCCTTCCAAAAATGTGTCCGGTGATCCCGACTTCCAACCAAGATGGCTACCAAGCTAAAAATAGAAAAAAGGGGAGGGATACATTTTAATTGTTCATTGCTGCTTTAGTATAAGTCAAAATGAGCTCAAATTTTAACTGCAGCTACATGGCAAGGAGTAGTTTAACATATATTCCGGGTTTTTCTGTGAAATTTTTCTTTCAGTCGATATATACCGATTATGCAAATTAGGCATATTTTGATAAAAGATCACATTTAAATCTTCTCCTCTGAAACCGCTGAACCAAATTAAACCAAACCTGGCAGGGATGGTCCCTGGGTGGGTCCCTTTCACATTTGTGTCCGACAGCCCCGCCCTCCATTCAAGATGGCTGCTGTTACTAAAAATAGAAATTTCTTCAATTGTCCATTGCTGCTTTATTATAAATCAAAATGAGCTCAAATTTTAACTGCAGCTACTTGACAATGAGTAGATTAACATATATTCTGGGTTTTTCTGTGAATTTTTTCTTTCAGCCGATTTATACTGATTATACAAATTAGACATATTTTGATAAAAGATCACATTTAAATCTTCTCCTCTGAAACCGCTGAACCAAATTAAACCAAACCTGGCAGGGATGGTCCCTGGGTGGGTCCCTTTCAAATTTGTGTCCGACAGCCCCGCCCTCCATTCAAGATGGCTGCTGTTACTAAAAATAGAAATTTCTTCAATTGTCCATTGCTGCTTTGTTATAAATCAAAATGAGCTCAAATTTTAACTGCAGCTACTTGACAATGAGTAGATTAACATATATTCTGGGTTTTTCTGTGAATTTTTTCTTTCAGCCGATTTATACTGATTATACAAATTAGACATATTTTGATAAAAGATCACATTTAAATCTTCTCCTCTGAAACCGCTGAACCAAATTAAAGCAAATTTGGCTGGGATGGTCCTTGGGTGGTCCCCTTTCAATATTGTGTCTGACAGCCCCGCCCTCCATTCAAAATGGCTGGTGTTACTAAAAATAGAAATTTCTTTAGTTGTCAATTTCCGCTTTATTACAAATCAAAATGAACTCAAATTTTAACTGCAGCTATATGGCAATGAGTAGTTAAGCATATATTCTGGGTTTTTCTGTGAGGTTTTTTCAGCCAGTTTATTCCACTTAAGAATATTATGAGATAAAAATCACATCAAAATCTTTTGCTCAGAAATTTGAGTTGAAATGATCTTTGTGTGGCCCACTTTCAAAATTATGTGTAACACCCCCATTTTCTATCAACTTTAGATGTCAAATTGAAAACCAGGTAAGCGATTACAGGCTCCTGGGAGCCTCTAGTTATTCATTTTTACCACTGCCAGTCATTCACATTTTTACCACTGCTGGTCATTCACATTTTTACCACTGCTGGTCATTCACATTTTTACCACTGCCAGTCATTCACATTTTTACCACTGCCAGTCATTCACATTTTTACCACTGCCAGTCATTCACATTTTTACCACTGCCAGTCATTCACATTTTTACCACTGCCAGTCATTCACATTTTTACCACTGCCGGTCATTCACATTTTTACCACTGCCGGTCATTCACATTTTTACCACTGTCATTCACATTTCTTTTACATCAAGAACACCATATGATCTTTTTTTCTTTGTCATACATTAGCCATGTAATACAAATTTTTGGCATTTTTAGATTCACAGAGATTGAAAATATTCACTAATGGAAAAAAAAGAAGAAACCATCTTTACAGTACCTGAATTCTCTTATTTTCTACCTGATTGGACCAAGTTTGACACATTTTTATTTCCAAATATTTTGCTATAAAGTGGAAATTCACTGATCGGTGGAAAACTTTCATCTGTGAATTCAGATGGGGATCATGTCCTTGAACAGGTTTTGCAGACTTGGCACTATCTTCACATTTCAAGAAATTCCCTGAATTAAAACATACGAACATTGAAGCAAAGTATTCCATGTCTGTTTTTTGCCTGTAGATCAGTAAGACCACAAAGACTAAAAATAACTGTCTCTCTGGGACTCAATCACACTGAAAATTTATTGTTCCTGTATTTTCAAGAAAAGTTTTCATTGGTTTCAGAATAGTCTTCACTATTTGAGGGTCATTTTCACTATGACTTGATGCTTGCCTTTTTATTGTACAAAAAATGGTTAAAAATGAATGTTCAAAATGTAACAGTAGAACATGTTTTATCTCTGAAAAATGCAATGTCCCAAATGGGATTCGATCACTGGACCTCTCACTGTGTAATACACCACTCCTCGAACTGAGCTAAAGAACAATTCAACTAAAGCAGATAGCAGAGGTGGTCATGAACCTACTACGGTTCATATAATCTTATTTAGAGGAGCGTTTGTGATACAAAAACAACTCTCCTTTTTAGTTCACCTGGACCAAAGGTCCATGTGAACTATTGCCATCACTTGGCGTCCGTCGTCTGTAAACTTTTCACATTTCAAGCTTCTTCTCCGAAATCACTTGGCCGATTGGAACCGAACTTAGTAGGAATGTTCCTTGGATGGTCCTCTACAAAGTTACTGTTTTTCGTTCCAGTCGGATATTCAATATGGCTGCCAGGGCCAATAATATGCTCTGATTGGCTGAAATTTCAAAGATCTTCTTCTCTGAAACTAATGAACTGACTGAACCCAAACTGTAAAGGAATGATCATTGGAATGTCCTTTACCAAGTTACTGTTTTTTATGCCGATCGGAAATCCAAGATGGCCGCCATCACAGGACATAGATTAACATTGGACCCTATGGGAAAATGTTCAAATGCCTTCTTCTCAGAAACTACAAATATGATTAAAGCCAAACTGTACATGAATGTTCATTGGATGGTCCTCTACAATCTTAAGGTTTTTTGTTCCGATATGAAATTCAAAATGGCGGCTACGGCAGGACTTAGTTTAACATTGGACCCTATGGGAAAATGTTTCAAAATGCTTCTTCTCTGAAACCACTTGGACAGTTGAAACCAAACTGCCCAGGAATGATCATTGGAAGGTCCTCTACAAATTTTCTGTTTTTTATGCCGGTCGGAAATCCAAGATGGCCGCCACCGCAATACATAGATTAACATTGGACCCTATGGGAAAATGTTCAAATGCCTTCTTCTCAGAAACTACAAATATTATTAAAGCCAAACTGTACATGAATGTTCATTGGATGGTCCTCTACAATCTTAAGGTTTTTTGTTCCGATATGAAATTCAAAATGGCGGCTACGGCAGGACTTAGTTTAACATTGGACCCTATGGGAAAATGTTTCAAAATGCTTCTTCTCTGAAACCACTTGGACAGTTGAAACCAAACTGCCCAGGAATGATCATTGGAAGGTCCTCTACAAATTTTCTGTTTTTTATGCCGGTCGGAAATCCAAGATGGCCGCCACCGCAATACATAGATTAACATTGGACCCTATGGGAAAATGTTCAAATGCCTTCTTCTCAGAAACTACAAATATTATTAAAGCCAAACTGTACATGAATGTTCATTGGATGGTCCTCTACAATCTTAAGGTTTTTTGTTCCGATATGAAATTCAAAATGGCGGCTACGGCAGGACTTAGTTTAACATTGGACCCTATGGGAAAAATGTTTCAAAATGCTTCTTCTCTGAAACCACTAGGACAGTTGAAACCAAACTGCCCAGGAATGATCATTGGAAGGTCCTCTACAAATTTTCTGTTTTTTATGCCGGTCGGAAATCCAAGATGGCCACCACCGCAGGACATAGATTAACATTGGACCCTATGGGAAAATATTCAAATGCCTTCTTCTCAGAAACTACAAATATGATTAAAGCCAAACTGTACATGAATGTTCATTAGATGGTCCTCTACAAACTTTACGTTTTTTGTTCCGGTAGGAAATTCAAAATGGCGGCTACGGCAGGACTTAGTTTAACATTGAACCCTATGGGGAAAATGTTTCAAAACGCTTCTTCTCTGAAACCACTTGGATAATTGAAACCAAACTGCCTAGGAATGATCATTGGAAGGTCCTCTAGAAACTCTATGTTTTTTATGCCGATCGGAAATCCAAGATGGCCGCCACCGCAATACATAGATTAACATTGGACCCTATGGGAAAATGTTCAAATGCCTTCTTCTCAGAAACTACAAATATTATTAAAGCCAAACTGTACATGAATGTTCATTGGATGGTCCTCTACAAACTTTACGTTTTTTGTTCCGATAAGAAATTCAAAATGGCGGCTACGGCAGGACTTAGTTTAACATTGGACCCTATGGAGAAAATGTTTCAAAACGCTTCTTCTCTGAAACCACATGGATAATTGAAACCAAACTGCCCAGGAATGATCATTGGAAGGTCCTCTACAAAGTTTCTGTTTTTTTATGCCGATCTGAAATTCAAGATGGCCGCCACCGCAGGACATAGATTAACATTGGACCCTATGGGAAAATGTTCAAATGCCTTCTTCTCAGAAACTACAAATATGATTAAAGCCAAACTGTACATGAATGTTCATTGGATGATCCTCTACAAACAATACGTTTTTTGTTCCGATATGAAATTCAAAATGGCGGCTACGGCAGGACTTAGTTTAACATTGGACCCTATGGGAAAAATGTTTCAAAACGCTTCTTCTCTGAAACCACTTGGACAATTGAATCCAAACTGCCCAGGAATGATCATTGGAAGGTCCTCTACAAAGTTTCTGTTTTTTTATGCCGATCGAAAATTCAAGATGGCCACCACCGCAGGACATAGATTAACATTGGACCCTATGGGAAAATGTTCAAATGCCTTCTTCTCAGAAACTACAAATATGATTAAAGCCAAACTGTCCATATGTGTGTACATTGGATGGTCCTCTACAAACTTTACGTTTTTTGTTCCTATATGAAATTCAAAATGGCGGCTACGGCAGGACTTAGTTTAACATTGGACCCTATGGGAAAAATGTTTCAAAATGCTTCTTCTCTGAAACCACTTGGATAATTGAAACCAAACTGCCCAGGAATGATCATTGGAAGGTCCTCTACAAGGTGTGTGTTTTTTATGCCGATCGGAAATCCAAGATGGCCACCACCGCAGGACATAGATTAACATTGGACCCTATGGGAAAATGTTCAAATGCCTTCTTCTCAGAAACTACAAATATGATTAAAGCCAAACTGTACACGAATGTTCATTGAATGGTCCTCTACAAAATATACGTTTTTTATTCTGATATGAAATTCAAAATGGCGGCTACGGCAGGACTTAGTTTAACATTGGACCCTATGGGAAAAATGTTTCAAAATGCTTCTTCTCTGAAACCACTTGGACAGTTGAAACCAAACTGCCCAGGAATGATCATTGGAAGGTCCTCTGTTTATTATGCCGATCGGAAATCCAAGATGGCTGCCACCACAGGTCATAGTATTAACACAGAACCATATGGGGAAAATACAGAAATATATTCTTCTCTGAAGCTATTGCACTGATTGAACCTAAACTGTGCATCAATCATTGGAAGGTCCTTTACAAACTTTGTGTTTTTTATGTTGATCGTAATTCCAAGATGACTACCACTGCAGGACATAGTTTTTACATAGGACCAATTGGTTTTTTTTATTACCAGGTGAACGATACAGGCTCTTGAGAGCCTCTGGTTTCTTATGACATTATGTTTTCTTTATATTTAATAAAGATTGGAAATAAATTCAACTTATTATGTCCAATCACAATTATTTTTGATATAAATAAGCCTGATTTACATATTAAAAATTATACCTTTGTTGTTCAATATTAAATTTTAGCTTTTTTTTCTCTCGCATAAGCCAGGAGGGAAAATCGATGATTGCATTGCAATCTCGGACTTCCGGTGGGACTTGCTTCCAATCACATAGAAGCGGCAACATATTCAGGTGAATCAGGTTGTTGTTAAAATATTCGAAGCTACGATATCCAAGCATAATATCTACGATTTTAATGTCTTCTAACAATGCATCACATTATATAATAAGCTCCAGTATATATTTGTTTATGCCTTTGATGCATTGAAAGACTTGCACAACCTTGTCTGCATGCTTCAATTCTGCTTTGACAGCAATTAACATTATTTACACAAGTGTTTTTACAACATCATAGAAAATAAATTTACCTTAAAAAATTTAATTAGCTCTAATCTCTCTCTTGTCGTTCAGTCCCTCTATATCAACTTTATCTCTGCCCCTTTCAGCCATAGTCCAGCGACAAACAGGAACCAAGTGTATACCAGTGTGGTCAAAAATTATTATTAATTCTGGGTGGAATATCATGTTTTGTCAACCAGTGTTTTTATATTCTTCAAGGATCTTGACTTTAACTCTTCAAAATTTGTGATAACATGCTCTTCTGTGGTATTCCCGCGACGTTTAACCATGTTCATACGTTTCAGTAAGGATAATGCCTAATCACGAGTAATATCTATGCTTCCCCCATTTTGACGGAGTAGTGTTCTGTCATGAGCTTTTACAGCACCCCTTTCTAGATCTTTCATTATTCTTGAATTCTCATTTCCTACTTTGTCCCTAAATTCAATTACTAGCCTATTATCTAAGTCCTGCCCCAGTAGAACTGGTTTTCCCCCTTTTCACTCACCTGGCCTGTGAGCTATTGTCATCACTTTTCGTCTGTCGTCTGTCGTCCGTCCGTCAACATTTCACATTTTAATCTTCTCCTCAGAAACCACTGGACCAATTGCAACCAAACTTTGGTGGAATGGTCCTTGGATGGCCCCCTTTCAAAATTGTGTCCGGTGATCCCGACTTCCAACCAAGATGGCCGCCAAGCTCAAAATAGAAAAAAGGGGGGATGAAATTTTAATTGTCCATTGCTGCTTTAGTGTAAGTCAAAATGAGTTGAAATTTTAACTGCAGCTACATGGCAAGGAGTAGTTTAACATATATTCCGGGTTTTTCTGTGAAAATTTTCTTTCAGCCGATATATACCGATTATGCAAATTAGGCATATTTTGATAAAAGATCACATTTAAATCTTCTCCTCTGAAACCGCTGAACCAAATTAAACCAAACCTGGCAGGGATGGTCCCTGGGTGGGTCCCTTTAAAAATGCTGTCCGACAGCCCCGCCCTCCATTCAAGATGGCCGCTGTTACTAAAAATAGAAATTTCTTCAAATGGCCAAAACTGCTCTATTTTAAGCCAGAATGTGCCCAAATTTGAACTGTATAAGCATAATGATGAGCTTTTCAGCATGTATGACAGGATTTTTTATGAACTTTGAACTTTTGTCGATTTTGACCGATTATGCAAATTAGAAAAAAGGGGGGATGAAATTTAAAAAAAATCTTCTCCTCGGAAACTACTGAGCCAATATCAACCAAACTTTGCTGAAATGATTCTTGGATGGCCCCCTTCCAAAATTGTGTACGTTGATCCCGACTTCCAACCAAGATGGCCACCAAGCTCAAAATAGAAAAAAGGGGGGATGAAATTTTAATTGTCCATTGCTGCTTTAGTGTAAGTCAAAATGAGCTGAAATTTTAACTGCAGCTACATGGCAAGGAATGGTTTAGCATATATTCCGGGTTTTTCTGTGAAATTTTTCTTTCAGCCGATATATACCAATTATGCATATTAGGCATATTTTGATAAAAGATCACATTTAAATCTTCTCCTCTGAAACCGCTGAACCAAATTAAACCAAACCTGGCAGGGATGGTCCCTGGGTGGGTCCCTTTCAAATTTGTGTCCGACAGCCCCGCCCTCCATTCAAGATGGCCGCTGTTACTAAAAATAGAAATTTCTTCAAATGGCCAAAACTGCTCTATTTTAAGCCAGAATGTGCCCAAATTTGAACTGTATAAGCATAATGATGAGCTTTTCAGCATGTATGACAGGATTTTTTATGAACTTTGAACTTTTGTCGATTTTGACCGATTATGCAAATTAGAAAAAAGGGGGGATGAAATTTTAAAAAAATCTTCTCCTCGGAAACTACTGAGCCAATATCAACCAAACTTTGCTGAAATGATTCTTGGATGGCCCCCTTCCAAAATTGTGTCCGTTGATCCCGACTTCCAACCAAGATGGCCGCCAAGCTCAAAATAGAAAAAAGGGGGGATGAAATTGTAATTGTCCATTGCTGCTTTAGTGTAAGTCAAAATGAGCTCAAATTTTAACTGCAGCTACATGGCAAGAAGTAGTTTAGCATATATTCCGGGTTTTTCTGTGAAATTTTTCTTTCAGCCGATATATACCGATTATGCAAATTAGGCATATTTTGATAAAAGATCACATTTAAATCTTCTCCTCTGAAACCGCTGAACCAAATTAAACCAAACCTGGCAGGGATGGTCCCTGGGTGGGTCCCTTTAAAAATGCTGTCCGACAGCCCCGCCCTCCATTCAAGATGGCCGCTGTTACTAAAAATAGAAATTTCTTCAAATGGCCAAAACTGCTCTATTTTAAGCCAGAATGTGCCCAAATTTGAACTGTATAAGCATAATGATGAGCTTTTCAGCATGTATGACAGGATTTTTTATGAACTTTGAACTTTTGTCGATTTTGACCGATTATGCAAATTAGAAAAAAGGGGGGATGAAATTTAAAAAAAATCTTCTCCTCGGAAACTACTGAGCCAATATCAACCAAACTTTGCTGAAATGATTCTTGGATGGCCCCCTTCCAAAATTGTGTCCGTTGATCCCGACTTCCAACCAAGATGGCCACCAAGCTCAAAATAGAAAAAGGGGGGATGAAATTTTAATTGTCCATTGCTGCTTTAGTGTAAGTCAAAATGAGCTGAAATTTTAACTGCAGCTACATGGCAAGGAATGGTTTAGCATATATTCCGGGTTTTTCTGTGAAATTTTTCTTTCAGCCGATATATACCAATTATGCATATTAGGCATATTTTGATAAAAGATCACATTTAAATCTTCTCCTCTGAAACCGCTGAACCAAATTAAACCAAACCTGGCAGGGATGGTCCCTGGGTGGGTCCCTTTCAAATTTGTGTCCGACAGCCCCGCCCTCCATTCAAGATGGCCGCTGTTACTAAAAATAGAAATTTCTTCAAATGGCCAAAACTGCTCTATTTTAAGCCAGAATGTGCCCAAATTTGAACTGTATAAGCATAATGATGAGCTTTTCAGCATGTATGACAGGATTTTTTATGAACTTTGAACTTTTGTCGATTTTGACCGATTATGCAAATTAGAAAAAAGGGGGGATGAAATTTTAAAAAAATCTTCTCCTCGGAAACTACTGAGCCAATATCAACCAAACTTTGCTGAAATGATTCTTGGATGGCCCCCTTCCAAAATTGTGTCCGTTGATCCCGACTTCCAACCAAGATGGCCACCAAGCTCAAAATAGAAAAAAGGGGGGATGAAATTTTAATTGTCCATTGCTGCTTTAGTGTAAGTCAAAATGAGCTGAAATTTTAACTGCAGCTACATGGCAAGGAATGGTTTAGCATATATTCCGGGTTTTTCTGTGAAATTTTTCTTTCAGCCGATATATACCAATTATGCATATTAGGCATATTTTGATAAAAGATCACATTTAAATCTTCTCCTCTGAAACCGCTGAACCAAATTAAACCAAACCTGGCAGGGATGGTCCCTGGGTGGGTCCCTTTCAAATTTGTGTCCGACAGCCCCGCCCTCCATTCAAGATGGCCGCTGTTACTAAAAATAGAAATTTCTTCAAATGGCCAAAACTGCTCTATTTTAAGCCAGAATGTGCCCAAATTTGAACTGTATAAGCATAATGATGAGCTTTTCAGCATGTATGACAGGATTTTTTATGAACTTTGAACTTTTGTCGATTTTGACCGATTATGCAAATTAGAAAAAAGGGGGGATGAAATTTTAAAAAAATCTTCTCCTCGGAAACTACTGAGCCAATATCAACCAAACTTTGCTGAAATGATTCTTGGATGGCCCCCTTCCAAAATTGTGTCCGTTGATCCCGACTTCCAACCAAGATGGCCGCCAAGCTCAAAATAGAAAAAAGGGGGGATGAAATTGTAATTGTCCATTGCTGCTTTAGTGTAAGTCAAAATGAGCTCAAATTTTAACTGCAGCTACATGGCAAGAAGTAGTTTAGCATATATTCCGGGTTTTTCTGTGAAATTTTTCTTTCAGCCGATATATACCGATTATGCAAATTAGGCATATTTTGATAAAAGATCACATTTAAATCTTCTCCTCTGAAACCGCTGAACCAAATTAAACCAAACCTGGCAGGGATGGTCCCTGGGTGGGTCCCTTTAAAAATGCTGTCCGACAGCCCCGCCCTCCATTCAAGATGGCCGCTGTTACTAAAAATAGAAATTTCTTCAAATGGCCAAAACTGCTCTATTTTAAGCCAGAATGTGCCCAAATTTGAACTGTATAAGCATAATGATGAGCTTTTCAGCATGTATGACAGGATTTTTTATGAACTTTGAACTTTTGTCGATTTTGACCGATTATGCAAATTAGAAAAAAGGGGGGATGAAATTTAAAAAAAATCTTCTCCTCGGAAACTACTGAGCCAATATCAACCAAACTTTGCTGAAATGATTCTTGGATGGCCCCCTTCCAAAATTGTGTCCGTTGATCCCGACTTCCAACCAAGATGGCCACCAAGCTCAAAATAGAAAAAAGGGGGGATGAAATTTTAATTGTCCATTGCTGCTTTAGTGTAAGTCAAAATGAGCTGAAATTTTAACTGCAGCTACATGGCAAGGAATGGTTTAGCATATATTCCGGGTTTTTCTGTGAAATTTTTCTTTCAGCCGATATATACCAATTATGCATATTAGGCATATTTTGATAAAAGATCACATTTAAATCTTCTCTTCTGAAACCGCTGAACCAAATTAAACCAAACCTGGCAGGGATGGTCCCTGGGTGGGTCCCTTTCAAATTTGTGTCCGACAGCCCCGCCCTCCATTCAAGATGGCCGCTGTTACTAAAAATAGAAATTTCTTCAAATGGCCAAAACTGCTCTATTTTAAGCCAGAATGTGCCCAAATTTGAACTGTATAAGCATAATGATGAGCTTTTCAGCATGTATGACAGGATTTTTTATGAACTTTGAACTTTTGTCGATTTTGACCGATTATGCAAATTAGAAAAAAGGGGGGATGAAATTTTAAAAAAATCTTCTCCTCGGAAACTACTGAGCCAATATCAACCAAACTTTGCTGAAATGATTCTTGGATGGCCCCCTTCCAAAATTGTGTCCGTTGATCCCGACTTCCAACCAAGATGGCCGCCAAGCTCAAAATAGAAAAAAGGGGGGATGAAATTGTAATTGTCCATTGCTGCTTTAGTGTAAGTCAAAATGAGCTCAAATTTTAACTGCAGCTACATGGCAAGAAGTAGTTTAGCATATATTCCGGGTTTTTCTGTGAAATTTTTCTTTCAGCCGATATATACCGATTATGCAAATTAGGCATATTTTGATAAAAGATCACATTTAAATCTTCTCCTCTGAAACCGCTGAACCAAATTAAACCAAACCTGGCAGGGATGGTCCCTGGGTAGTTCCCTTTCAAAATTGTGTCTGACAGCCCCACCCTCCATTCAAGATGGCTGCTGTTACTAAAAATAGAAATTTCTTCAATTGTCCATTGCTGCTTTAGTATAAATCAAAATGAGCTCAAATTTGAACTGCAGCTACATAAATAGTTTAGCATATGTTCGGGGTTTTTTTTTGAAATTTTTCTTTCAGCCGATTTATACCGATTATGCAAATTAGGCATATTTTGATAAAAGATCACATTTAAATCTTCTCCTCTGAAACCGCTGAACCAAATTTGTGTCTGGTGGTCCCGCCCTCTGACCAAGATGGCTGCACAGCTGTACTTAGTTTAACATAGGACCCTATGGGAAATTCACATAAAAACCATCTTGTCTGGAACCAGCAGCTCAATTAAAACCAAACTTTGATGAAATAGTCATTGGATGGTCCTCTTCCAAAATGGTGTCCGGCAGTTGCGCTCTCCCACCAAGATGGCCGCCACAGTGCAGTTGCATTGTTATTGAAAGCAGCTTTGATCCAGGTGAGCGATTACAGGCTCCTGGGAGCCTCTGGTTTATGCTTTAATTCAGTTATTTCTGACGAACTTTTTGAATCATCGGAATCAAACAATTTCCGTTTTCTTGATATTTCACTCATGTATATGGATTTGAAATTTCGTACTGATGTCGGCTTTAAGTCATATGTGTCCTTGAAATGTTCTATTGTTTGAGGGGGTGTCATAATTTTTTTTCAAGTTCTACATTACAGAAGTCAGCAGTACGTTAATCTACACAACTATTTTCCACAAGCAAGTCATGTTACTTTGGTTTGAAAAAACTTAAAAATGATTTCAAACCATTTACTACACTGACAACTTGACAGAGAAATACTGAAATGTATTCACTTATTTTTAAAATGACACGTGGGGGAAATGTGAATTCGTGGAAAGTGAACACTCTTAATTATTATTCATTTTTACAGTTACAACTCAACAACTTAAAAACTAGTTTTATTGTATGTAAGAAATAATGCAGTAATGTAAATTGATTTTAATTAGATCAAATCATGTGCTCCTATGATTGGAGGAAGATTCATGAGAAGAACGTTATGATCAGAGTTATATCCGATGCTGTAAAAAAAAAAACTCGAAACTTATTTCAGTGTAATACATTTTGGGGCATGTGATTTTTTGGTGTGTTTAATTTTGGTGCTTTCATACTAAACAAATATAACCACATCCCCAAAAAATCCCAATTTAAGGTAATATTTTGTAATAATGACTATTTTATTATGCGTAATACTGTCTGTTGCTTATTCTTAAATCAGATTTATTTACCAGTCAAATATGCTCATGCATGGAATATTCATGTATGATAGTTTGTTTAACATTGTTATGAATATTCATGTATGATAGTTTGTTTAACATTGTTATGAATATTCATGTATGATAGTTTGTTTAACATTGTTATGAATATTCATGTATGATAGTTTGTTTAACATTGTTATGAATATTCATATATGATAGTTTGTTTGACATTGTTATGAATATTCATGTATGATAGTTTGTTTGACATTATGATATGAATGTTTGTTTAGTGCTATAATATGAATATTCATGTATGATGGTTTGTTTAGCATTATGATATGAATATTCATGTAAGATAGGTTATATAACATTGTGATATGAATATTCATGTATGATAGTTTTTTTAGTTCACCTGGACCAAAGGTCCAGGTGAACTATTGCCATCACTTGGCGTCCGTCGTCTGTAAACTTTTCACATTTCAAGCTTCTTCTCCGAAACCACTCAGGGCCGATTGGAATCAAACTTAGCAGGAATGTTCCTTGGATGGTCCTCTACAAAGTTACTGTTTTTTCGTTCTAGTCGGATATTCAATATGGCTGCCAGGGCCAATAATGTGCTCTGATTGGCTGAAATTTCAAAGATCTTCTTCTCTGAAACTAATAAACTGACTGAACCCAAACTGTAAAAGAATGATCATTGGAATGTCCTTTACCAAGTTACTGTTTTTTATGCCGATCGGAAATCCAAGATGGCCACCATCGCAGGACATAGATTAACATTGGACCCTATGGGAAAATGTTCAAATGCCTTCTTCTCAGAAACTACAAATATGATTAAAGCCAAACTGTACATGAATGTTCATTGGATGGTCCTCTACAAATTTACGTTTTTTGTTCCGATATGAAATTCAAAATGGCGGCTATGGCAGGACTTAGTTTAACATTGGACCCTATGGGAAAAATGTTTCAAAATGCTTCTTCTCTGAAACCACTTGGACAATTGAAACCAAACTGCCCAGGAATGATCATTGGAAGGTCCTCTACAAAGTTTCTGTTTTTTATGTCGATCGGAAATCCAAGATGGCCGCCACCACAATACATAGATTAATATTGGACCCTATGGGAAAATATTCAAATGACTTCTTCTCGGAAACTACAAATATGATTAAAGCCAAACTGTACATGAATGTTCATTGGATGGTCCTCTACAAACTTTACGTTTTTTGTTCCGATATGAAATTCAAAATGGCGGCTATGGCAGGACTTAGTTTAACATTGGACCCTATTGGAAAAATGTTTCAAAACGCTTCTTCTCTGAAACCACTAGGACAGTTGAAACCAAACTGCCCAGGAATGATCATTGGAAGGTCCTCTACAAATTTTATGTTTTTTATGCCGATCGGAAATCCAAGATGGCCGCCACCGCAATACATAGATTAACATTGGACCCTATGGGAAAATGTTCAAATGCCTTCTTCTCAGAAACTACAAATATGATTAAAGCCAAACTGTACATGAATGTTCATTGGATGGTCCTCTACAAACTTTAGGTTTTTGGTTCCGATATGAAATTCAAAATGGCGGCTACGGCAGGACTTAGTTTAACATTGGACCCTATGGGAAAAATGTTTCAAAACGCTTCTTCTCTGAAACCACTTGGACAATTGAAACCAAACTGCCCAGGAATGATCATTGGAAGGTCCTCTACAAAGTGTGTGTTTTTTATGCCGATCGGAAATCCAAGATGGCCGCCATCACAGGACATAGATTAACATTGGACCCTATGGGAAAATGTTCAAATGCCTTCTTCTCAGAAACTACAAATATGATTAAAGCCAAACTGTACATGAATGTTCATTGGATGGTCCTCTACAAGCTTTACGTTTTTTGTTTCGATATGAAATTCAAAATGGTGGCTACGGCAGGACTTAGTTTAACATTGGACCCTATGGGAAAAATGTTTCAAAACGCTTCTTCTCTGAAACCACTTGGACAATTGAAACCAAACTGCCCAGGAATGATCATTGGAAGGTCCTCTACAAAGTTTCTGCTTTTTTATGCCGATCGAAAATTCAAGATGGCCACCACCGCAGGACATAGATTAACTTTGGACCCTATGGGAAAATGTTCAAATGCCTTCTTCTCAGAAACTACAAATATGATCAAAGCCAAACTGTACATGAATGTTCATTGGATGGTCCTCTACAAACTTTAGGTTTTTGGTTCCGATATGAAATTCAAAATGGCGGCTATGGCAGGACTTAGTTTAACATTGGACCCTATTGGAAAATGTTTCAAAACGCTTCTTCTCTGAAACCACTTGGATAATTGAAACCAAACTGCCCAGGAATGATCATTGGAAGGTCCTCTACAAAGTGTGTGTTTTTTATGCCGATCGGAAATCCAAGATGGCCACCACCGCAGGACATAGATTAACATTGGACCCTATGGGAAAATGTTCAAATGCCTTCTTCTCAGAAACTACAAATATGATTAAAGCCAAACTGTACATGAATGTTCATTGGATGGCCCTCTACAAACTTTACGTTTTTTGTTCTGATATGAAATTCAAAATGGTGGCTACGGCAGGACTTAGTTTAACATTGGACCCTATTGGAAAAATGTTTCAAAACGCTTCTTCTCTGAAACCACTTGGACAGTTGAAACCAAACTGCCCAGGAATGATCATTGGAAGGTCCTCTGTTTTTTATGCCGATCGGAAATCCAAGATGGCTGCCACCACAGGTCATAGTATCATAAATGCCAACCATTACAATTTTTCCGTAATTGTTACGAATTTCGGGCCAAAATTACGGTGTTACGGTCAACAGTCTACTTGTTACGGATTTCCGATTATTGCCGGCCCGGAACCGTTCCCCATTAAATATCATTGTGATCATTTAGACGCTTCATTGTATGTTAAAATCGCGTAATGATAAGCGCTTGAGGGATTTCGATTATTTAATCCTTTAGGGATTCTCGGAACTATCTATAGTAGAAAACGATCTATCCATTTCTTGTTCGATCCCGAGTAGTTAATGAACACAGCACGTTTTTGTCAATTTCGCGATGTCTGAGGGAACAAGTGAAGCTTCTGCAGCGAAGAAAAGAAAATTGGGACAACGATTTCATCCCGAATATTCTTCTCTTGCCTTATGAAATCGACACGGGAACATTATGCCTATTGCAAATATTGCAAACAAGACTTGTCCATTCAGCACGGTAGTCGGGATGAACACACATATACAACAAAACAGTTCAAAAGTGCCAAGTCAACAACATATCAGGCACTCCAGAATTAGACATTAATTATTCCATGGGAGGGTGAGGGAGGGCCACTTCAGGAAATTTTCATTTCTATTGACAGTAAGTTGAAACATAGAATACATTTGTAAGTGAACATACATGTATTAAAACTTAACTTTTTATTTCTTTTTGTTGCTCATCAATTTTACATCTAGTTGTCACAAATAAAGGAAATTATTTGCTCATCACTTTGTGCCTAGTCTGTAGTACGATTATGGTAAAATTTTATGAAAAATTATGATTACTGAAAAAAATCACAAATTACGACATCTCAACTTTTTGTTACTGATTGCACCAAAAAGGGGTTGGCATCTATGTAGTATTAACACAGGACCATATGGGGAAAATACAGAAATATATTCTTCTCTGAAGCTATTGCACTGATTGAACCTAAACTGTGCATCAATCATTGGAAGGTCCTTTACAAACTTTGTGTTTTTTATGTTGATCGTAATTCCAAGATGACTACCACTGCAGGACATAGTTTTTACATAGGACCAATTGGTTCTTTTTATAACCAGGTGAACGATACAGGCTCTTGAGAGCCTCTGGTTTTCACATTCTAACATGACATCCTTCATTCGCTATATAAATAAAACTGTGATAAAACTCCAGATATATTTTAATTCACACATGCATACAAACAAATTATAAACATCATTCCTAAGTGATGTCATGTATTCATACAGGACCGTGGTGCATGCAAACATAAAAATGCTTGATTTGTTTTGTGACATATCATTTTTTTTTCATACAACCATCTATCAAATTTGACTTTTGTACTTTGTCATCTTTCGGTGACATAGTTTACAAGAAAGCTGGTGACATTGACACAAGCTGATTACTGATTCATTTTTATGATTTTGTGAGCATTTGACTTGGAAAATATCAGTAACTTAATTGCAACACAATCTAGTTATCCACATAAGAAAAATAACTATAACCATGAAGGTTAGTGGATCTTGTTTGGACATTTTTACAAAAATTATGTTACCCATGTTAAAACTGGATACAAACTCTGGCTTCCATGAATTATTTTTAATTTTTGATATGAATACGATTGTTTGTTGATGACTCATTTACTCACTCGATGTGTATTCACCATATTTACAGATAGAAGGTATTGTTATGGTAGATATAGACGAAGGTTCAGTTGTTATAAATCCAGTCGTAGAAATGACAACCAATCACAGTGATGGAATTAAAAGTTTACACACCATACCAGAAATTCCAGAGGAGTCTGCAAAACTGTTCACAAAAGTCTGTAAAAAAGCTTTGTATCGGCATGATTTGGTTGAGCTACAAAGGTATGGTATTTTTTTCCACAGATATATAGGTTGGTTTGTGGTGTTTAATGCCACTTTCAACAATATTTCGGTTATATTGTGGTCAGTTTTATTGGTGGAGGAAACCGGAGTACCCGAAGAAAACCACTGACTCAGATATATAAATTTGGTTGAATGTGTGGCTGGAATACTACTACAAATGAAAGGGCAATTTACAATTGGAAAGTTGAAGACATCTTGTTTTTCGTACAGTGTGGATCTCTATGTGTCCGAATCATCAATTTTCATGTAAATATCGGGATTTAAAGCAGACTTTAGAATATCTGCGGTAGAACTTTGAAATGCTGGTAGTGTATTTGGCATCCACTTTCAAATACATTTTTATTTTTCGTCCAATTTCAATAGTTTTTGTAAAAAAAAAAGTTCATTTTAATGAAATAATTTTGAGTGAATAAAAAAAAATCATTCAAAATGGATGCTGTCACTATAATTAGATTACAGGGGTAAAGCATACAAACAGACCCAATTTAGCTATATTTTGTCACTCCAAATGAACATAAAGTTAAACAACAGTTCTGTTTTAATGAAACTTGATATGTTTGGCTGAAAATATACAAATTAGTCTGATTTTAACTAAAATTGAATTTGAAAATCTTCTTGTTTCAAACCATGTAGCAACTTTAATCCAACCATTCCTCAACAGGGTTCAGAATTAAGTAATTCACATTTCTTTATTTACCAACAGGCCTGTGTGCTTTGACATCAAACAAAGAAGACAACAAGAAAAGTTGAAAGTTCAACAGTTGAACTCTGAGATAATGGCAGGCTGCTTAGAACTTATGGTTAATCTCTACAGGTAACCTTATTGTACTTGTTTTAACAAAAAAGGGGAGGGGTAGAGGTTATGGTGTTTAATGCCACATTCAGCAATACTTGCTTTAACAAGTATATAGCACTATTCTAACATGGCGTCCTTCTTTCACTTTGTAGACAAACGAGCGATTTATCGATGGTATAATCTCATTTGCACATGCGCTGGTGAATGTGACTGACTTTTCCATTGGCAGCATAGATTGTGTGCGACATTTTCCACAAACGTAAATATAAATTACCGTCTTCCAATCAAAGTATACTACCGTATTTGTACTCTTAGACATATCAGAATCGAACTAAATCATGGAAGAGAGAATGTGTTTTGAGTTTTAACATGAGTTGGGGATATTAGTAAATTTTATCCCTCTCCTCTGGCTCAGGATAAAATACTAATATCCACCAACTCATGTTAAAACTCCCAACACATTCTGGCTTCCATGATTTATTTCTTAATTTTAATCAACATGTGGGGTTGAATATAAGTTAACTCGGAAAAGCGTGGTATAAATGATTTGTAACATGCAACCATGCAATATCACATCTAGATTGTTGATTATTGCAGGGCTTTCTGAGAGTAATAAAACTACAGCCCAGATTTAAAGTGTGGAATATCTCGTATCTGCGTGTATTATTTCATAGTTCTTAGCTCTTGCTTACTTTCTGGTATGTAAACCATGAAAAGATCAAAGGAAAAGAATGCATTCATGTTACAACAGCTAAATTTGGGGGGGGGGGGGCTGTCATGGTCATGATCGTATGGTAGTTGGATTTAAAACTACCTGTGCAATCAATGCCCATCACCAGTAATGTTGTGAGTTTGAATCCCACTCAGGTGAGGTATACTCGATACAACATTATCTTTAAAAGTTTGTCAGTGACTTGCAACAGGTCAGTGGTTTTCTCCGGGTAGTCAGATTTCCTCCACCTATAAAACTGACCGCCACGATATAACTGAAATATTGTTGAAAGTGGCATTAAACACCATAACCAAACCAAACTAAATCTTAATTTGGTAATATTGATTGATTGTTTTAATGTCAGATGAGCAGGATGAAGCTCCATTTTAAAATCAAATTAGATTCATATAATGCTTAATTATTATGCTTATTATGTTGTGTATGTCTTAAATACGACATTACATTTAGAATAACGACAGTTTTGAAGGTCGAGACAGACATATCACTAATATTGCAGTGAATCTGACACCACTGAATCAAAATTGAAAACAAATTTGTCGGGAATGCTGCTTGACAACGATCAATCAATAAATCAAACGATTAATATCAAATCAGTCAGTTGATTAATATTTATTTGTATTTTCCAGAGGTATCATCCCAGAAATAAGATTAGACCACAAGAGATTTAACCGTCAGTCTTTCCTCGACAGCATGCAGGGACCTGAAAAAAAGTTTTATGAGAGGGTAAATATTATATCCACTTTCTGGTTAATAATGAGATGAACCCCCCTTTCCCCTTGTTTTTTTTTGTGCCATTTTGCAATGATGTGTAAACATTGGTGAGTCATCAGAATATGATATTTCACACATTCGCTTGTGTTGTTGGCAGATAATTTAAGAAAATGAAATTGTTTTGTCGTAGATGAGGAATACTTGTTGTGTAAAGGTAGAAGAAAGCAGACGAACAAAAGATGTTTGTAGTCAGTGGCATATAAAGAGCAATTTAACCACCCAATCTGGGAAAACAATTATTTGGATGAAGTAGGAAATATGTTATTTGTGTATTCTCCAAAAATCATAGATAACTGTCATAGTTAAAATATAAGATCCTATTGGAAAACTTATTCTTAGAGAAAACCACATCAGTGAGTGATGTAATGGTTGTTGCTTCTCAACTAAGCATGCAGCATTCAGGAGTAAGATCAAAGACTGGTTGGCTCATAATCTGGATAATGTGTCCAAGTGGAGTGACAGACTTTTGTGTCAGTGAGCTAACACTATAGAAATCCAACTAAGCATGTTGGTCTAGTGCAAACCGGGCAACATCATCTGCTCTAAAATGTAGCTAGTTCCTCGCAATGATATAGCTGAAAAATTTAATAATCGGACAGTTTATAACAATAATAACCAGGTGAGCAATACATGCTCCTAGGGGCTTCTGGTTTCTTAATTTAAACACTTCCGAATTCTGTTTCAGGCACTAAAGACGGACATGTTTAACATTTTCCTAAGAGATCGCATGGAAGGAAAGTCAGATTATTGGTCACAACTAGAGGTTCTGACACGCCATCTAGTTAAGCAGGCAGGCGGAACAGCTGGCAGGACTTCTAAAAGGTAATTTACATAATTTAACAGGTAGTTTGAATGTTGAACTATTAATTTAAGTTTTTATGCAAATTTGTGCAATTACAAGTATGATCAAGTGAAAATGCAAATATGGTTCGTTTTGGTTTTATGGTGCTTAACGCCACTTTCAACAATGTTTCAGTTATATCGTGGCGGTCAATGTATGTGGTATTAAAAGACTACATACGTTAAAAGAAACTTGTGCATTATAGCAAGGATTTTAGGGTAGTAAATCATATGTGATATAATGGGGGACTTGTTATAGTGATAGTAATAAAATGAGAGACAAAAAATATCACATCATCAGAACAGTTCCTAAATCCAATCGGAAACGGAGGAAAATCGTTAACTCTAACACACATATTCATGACTGCTCACTCTCTTGGCATGGTACAGACACTTCAATAAAAAGAGTTAGGGTTAAACAGTTTGATTGGTCCATTCCTTCTCTATTAGTGAAATGACAAGTGCAATATATGAGGGGATTGGATGTATTAATATGTCATTGTAGTTATTAATGAACAGTGTTAATAAATAATTAGATGTCGTAAGAATATGACAAGTGCACAACAATATGTTCATAATTAGAGGTTATAACTCGCCCACAAGAAAAGAGGCAAGATCCTGTTCCTGCAAGGCAATTCTGTATCGACTATGTAATATTAAACACAAATTTTCAGTCTGAAAGTAGGGTTTGATTTATTTGTGTAATTTTGTTTTCAGAAGAGCTCAATTTAAGCAAGTTTCTGTGACATTTCTACCAGGCTTGTTGACACGTAAAGAAATTATAATCTTCAAGTTACCAACCATACAAGACAGTATAAGGACTTATATATTGACTACAATTGATAAATTAACTGGTTGTTGGCAGGTATGGAATATTTTTTTTAACCGCATTGGAGGTGTAATGGTTTGCATGTTTGCCTCGAGTGTGGTAGATCGTGTGTCCGAGCACCAGTCCGACCAGTCGGGACAAATCAAAAACTAGTATAGAATTGATATTTCCTGCTTCTCAACTTAGCATGCAGCATTAAAGAGCAAGAGCCAAGATTGGTTGGTTAGGAATCATGAAAATGTATCTGAGTGGAGAAACATGTCTTTCAGTGGACTTCTTTTTCAGTGAGTTAGTGCAATGAAAATCCAGCTAAGCGTGTTGGTCTAGTACAAAGCGGACCTCATCATCATCTGATTGTAAAAGTAACTTGTTCCCACCATAATATAGCTGTTCAACAATTGCTCATTTGGCGAAAAACAAAAACCACTCGCCCACTCACTGGAAAAATGTTTATGTCTTTCTTTAGTTAACTTATCAACTTAGTATTAACTGACAGGGCTGCCCAGCATGGCCCCAGGTGGAAAATAGAGGATACTCTCTTTATTGAGGGTTGTCAGGTTATAATACAGAAGCTTTAGTATACTTAAGTTTCTCATATCCAATTTGACTAAAATTGTATAGCTACATATAGAGGGATAAAATACAGGTCAAGATTGATTTTAGGGATCTGATGAATATCGTGCCCAGCAATTATGTGTAAAATTATGTTATTATTGGTTTCTGGTATCTTGTTTGATTAAGATTTTAAATTATATATGTATTGATAAAACACAGGTGAAATTTGGTTTATAGGTATTTGACTTTTATTGTTTCAGATTTTAACCCGCATATAAAGGGCAAATGCTCATAAAGGGAACATTTTCAGGTGACCTTGAATGACCTTGATATACAGGTTTGACTGTATTTATTTATTAATTTTTTTTCTTCAGAAAAGTAATGATCTGCAGGAAAGAGCCTCATACCTATACTTACGTGGAGTATTTTATATGGCTGATCATAAAAACATGGAGGCCTTAGGAGACTTTACTAGACTAGCAGAAATTGATATAGCTTTGGTTCCAGAACAGTACGTTTTTGCATAGTACATCAATACCATGAAAATCAGTAACCCATGGTTGATTTAACGATCGTTCTGTCTCCATCACCCGTTGGTCAGTTCATATGAAAAACCTTCGTACTCATGATTAATTCATGAGTTGATTTCATTTGTCCCATTACAAAATCATAATGCTGTATCGATTAGTCAGATTGTATCATTTATAATTTGTTTAAATCGGCTAGTATGGTTTGGTTTGGTTTATGATGTTTAACAACACTTTCAACAATATTTCAGTTATATCGTGGCAGTCAGTTTTATAGGTGGAGGAAACCGGAGAAAACCATCGACCTGTCGAAAATCACTGACAAACTTGATCACATAACATTGTATCGAGTATACCTCGCCATGAACAGGGTTCGAACGCACATAGTCACTGATTCCATACAATCATGACCACGATGGCCTTCTTGAATATAAGTTTGACTGTACATAGAAAGAATAACCTATATTTCATACGGAGAAAAAAATGCTTATTTCACTGGGTGACGTCACATTACCAACATGGGAACAATCAAAAATATCATTGAGCACCGACAATGTAAAACAAGTCCATTTGTTGATTGCAGAAGAGATTGTCTTATGATACTAATTACTGTATTTTAGATTTATGGTTTATGGTGTTTAACGCCACTTTTAACAATATTTCTGTTATATCTTGGCTGTATTATAGAAGCACAGACTTGTAGAACTATCATTTTGTATTGCTAGGATGGTTAGACAAGCATACCAAAGGATACCAGAAAGTGATATGTATGAGCTGACCCGTAGACCAGGGATCCAGCACCTCTCTGAGCTACTCCATCTTGATAGTGACAGTGGTAAATCAACGCATGAAAAACATAAATTTGAGGAACCAGTTAAAATACCAGATCATGATCTCGGTAAGATATTATATTTTTCAAAATAATTTCTGTGTAAGGCATAATCTTTTATAGCTAACCTGACTTGAAGTTCATGTGAGCTATTGCCATCATTTTGATGTGTATGCGTCTAAGCTTTTAAAACCATCTTCTCCTCTGAAAACACTAGGCTAATTTGAACCAATATGGCTGCTGTTTCCAAAAATTGTTTTTTTTTAAGATGGAAGTGGTTGAAACTTAAACTTAACATGATAAACATTTCTAAATTATTCAGGTTTTTCTGTGAAATTGATAATTTTGTTGAATGTGCAAATTATCCTGATTGTGACTAAAATATCATTTACAAATTTTAATAAAAGGGCCAAATTATACTACTGTAAATGTCCTATTTCTAAACTTTATCCATCTGCTTATTTATAACTTTGATGATTTTTTTTTCTGAATATGCAAATTAGGCTGATTTTTGACCCCAAAAAAATAATTTAAGAATCTTTTTTAAAATCAATGTACTAAATTAAATCAAACCTTACTGGAGTGGTAATTTTGAAAACTGGACTCACTTTTGGCAAGATAATGTACATCTATTCTATCAATAATAGTATACTGATGATAGTCTGTTTCTATTTATAGATTTTGAAGAGTTTCATTGCTTGGTTTCTCTCTTGGAGATGACACAAGACATGGAGACAATATTAAGATTATTTCAGGCCTTAGAACTTGACCAACACAATGGATGTAAATATAATTTTTTGTCTTCTGCATATACAGTGAAACCTGTCTGATCCAAACCCTTAATTAACAGGTAACTGATCCAAACCCTTAATAAACAGATGACTGATCCAAACCCTTAATAAACAGGTATTTTAACCCCTGAAAAATGTACCCCAGGTTCAAAATACTATATTGTCAAAATACCATAGTTTTTTTACCCTGAGTTCAAATTTGAGTCATATTGTTTCGAACCCTCCCAGTTTTGCCAAAAGAAAGGGTTCATATATACCATAATTAGGGGGTTCGATATACCATAATAAGATGGGTTCCAAATACCATATGACACCAAAATCCTGTATAGCCTAGCTTAAATAAAGTCCCAATTATAGGAAATCTTTGTTGATTTAACCTGTATAAGCGACGGACCATTTAACTTCCAGGGGGGGGGGGGGTTATGTTTTTTTTCTAAAAAAATATTCTGATTCCCAATGTTGCTGAAAAAAATATTCTGATTTTGGTGGAGGAAAAAAAAATCCGATACAGAGTTTTTGTCATATAACCTAATATTAAATTCTGGAAAAAAATTTCACACTTTGCTGAACGAAACACATAACCATAACCCCCCCCCCTGCAAGTTAAATGGTCGGTCCCTAAGACAAATGCCGAACTAATCTGAACACAAAAGTTGGTCCCTATGCAACGAGGTTTGGTTTACAGACTTCACTGTACAATCAAATCTGGCTGTATCCAAGTAGAAGATTACCAATTAATATTAAGAGTTATCCTGGGATAATTTAGGTTAATATCTATGATCAACCTGTCTTAAGAGGCCAACCTTATTTGTTAGACCACTCTAATGTCATGCAAGCTTTTCTGCCATCACTTTGTGTCTGTTGTCGTAAACTTCTTCCAAATTTTTCTCTGAAACAACTGGACATATTTCAACAAACATTTCTGCTACAGAAAAGTGACCTTATAAGAGGGGTGACCTCTCTTGAGGGGGACAATTAAGTAGTACTTTACTCTCTTAGTTCACATACAAATCTGGCCTGACAAGAGGAGTTGCCTTTGGTAGGAGTTGCCTGTGGTAGGAGTTGCCTGTGGTAGGAGTTGCCTGTGGTAGGAGTTGCCTTTAGTAGGAGTGGCCTGTGGTAGGAGTGGCCTTTGGTAGGAGTTGCCTTTGGTAGGAGTTGCCTGTGGTAGGAGTGGCCTTTAGTAGGAGTGGCCTTTGGTAGGAGTGGCCTTTGGTAGGAGTTGCCTGTGGTAGGAGTGACCTTTGGTAGGAGTGGCCTTTGGTAGGAGTGGCCTTTGGTAGGAGTGGCTTTAAAAGAGGAGGACTACTATATTGTTGAAATTTTTTCAGGGTAAGGGTATGATGTTTAACGCCACTTTCAACAATATGTCAATATCGTGGTGGTCAGTTTTGTTGGTGGAGGAAACCGGAGTACCCAGAGAAAACCACAGATCTGCCTCCAGTGACTGACAAACTTTATCACATAATGTTGTATCGAGTACACCTTGCCTGAGTGGGATTCGATCTCACAACGTTAGTGGTGATAGGCACTGATCACATAGATACTTATAAATCGAACTACCATACATTCATGACCAAGATGGTCCCAAATCCCCCCCCCCCCCCCATATTTTATCTGCCTTATTTTAATTACAGATAATAAGGTAGACACGGAAACATTTGAGACATTCTGCGACTGCTATCAAGAGAACCTAGAAAACTGTCTAATGATTGATCACTCTGCACTTAATCCTGAGGAATATGTCCTCAAGCTCTCATCACTTTGTAAAACAGATGTCGGCTCCGGTAGAATTGTTCTAACTAATAAAAGGTAAACCTTAATTTGAAATTCAAGTGTATAAGTAGAGTTTGAAGATACGAAAGGGAGGTAATCAGAATCTGTACATCGAAGAAGAACAGACAAAACAAAGAAAAAGGACAAAGGGACAAAGAACGATCTACAAAACATACACATAAAATTAAAGATCTAGTCAACCCCACTAAAAACCAGGATTGAACTCAGGTGCTCCGGAAGAGTAAGCAGTTCCTGCTCCACTAGTGCATTATAAAATGAATGGCAACTAAAAAACAAATGAAAAGTTCAAGCAAATTCAGAAATCAGAATAGGAATAAAAACATAGCTGTCTAACTTAGTGTACACAGCACCTTTCTGGAATAACCTTCATCAGGTACGTTCATTGTGAAAAGATTAGAATAACCTTCATCAGGTACGTTCATAGTGAAAAGATTAGAATAACCTTCATCAGGTACGTTCATAGTGAAAAGATTAGAATAACCTTCATCAGGTAAGTTCATAGTGAAAAGTTTAGAATAACCTTCATCAGGTACGTTCATAGTGAAAAGATTAGAATAACCTTCATCAGGTACGTTCATAGTGAAAAGATTAGAATAACCTTCATCAGGTATGTTCATAGTGAAAAGATTAGAATAACCTTCATCAGGTACGTTCATAGTGAAAAGATTAGAATAATCTTCATCAGGTACGTTCATAGTGAAAAGATTAGAATAACCTTCATCAGGTACGTTCATAGTGAAAAGATTAGAATAACCTTCATCAGGTACGTTCGTAGTGAAAAGATTAGAATAACCTTCAGGTACGTTCATAGTCAAAAGATTAGAATAACCTTCATCAGGTACGTTAGTCAAAAGATTAGAATAACCTTCATCAGGTACGATCATCATAGTCAAAAGATTAGAATAACCTTCATCAGGTACGTTCATCATAGTGAAAAGATTAGAATAACCTTCATCAGGTACGTTCATAGTGAAAAGATTAGAATAACCTTCATCAGGTACGTTCATAGTGAAAAGATTAGAATAACCTTCATCAGGTACATTCATAGTGAAAAGATTAGAATAACCTTCATCAGGTACATTCATAGTGAAAAGATTAGAATAACCTTCATCAGGTACATGTACGTTCATAGTCAAAAGATTAGAATAACCTTCATCAGGTACGTTCATAGTGAAAAGATTAGAATAACCTTCATCAGGTATGTTCATAGTCAAAAGATTAGAATAACCTTCATCAGGTACGTTCATAGTCAAAAGATTAGAATAACCTTCATCAGGTACGTTCATAGTGAAAAGATTAGAATAACCTTCATCAGGTACGTTCATAGTGAAAAGATTAGAATAACCTTCATCAGGTAAGTTCATAGTGAAAAGTTTAGAATAACCTTCATCAGGTACGTTCATAGTGAAAAGATTAGAATAACCTTCATCAGGTACGTTCATAGTGAAAAGATTAGAATAACCTTCATCAGGTACGTTCATAGTGAAAAGATTAGAATAACCTTCATCAGGTATGTTCAAAGTGAAAAGATTAGAATAACCTTCATCAGGTACGTTCATAGTGAAAAGATTAGAATAACCTTCATCAGGTACGTTCATAGTGAAAAGATTAGAATAACCATCATCAGGTACGTTCGTAGTGAAAAGATTAGAATAACCTTCATCAGGTACGTTCATAGTCAAAAGATTAGAATAACCTTCATCAGGTACGTTCATAGTCAAAAGATTAGAATAACCTTCATCAGGTACGATCATCATAGTGAAAAGATTAGAATAACCTTCATCAGGTACGTTCATCATAGTGAAAAGATTAGAATAACCTTCATCAGGTACGTTCATAGTGAAAAGATTAGAATAACCTTCATCAGGTACATTCATAGTGAAAAGATTAGAATAACCTTCATCAGGTACATTCATAGTGAAAAGATTAAAATAACCTTCATCAGGTACATGTACGTTCATAGTCAAAAGATTAGAATAACCTTCATCAGGTACGTTCATAGTGAAAAGATTAGAATAACCTTCATCAGGTACGTTCATAGTGAAAAGATTAGAATAATCTTCATCAGGTACGTTCATAGTGAAAAGATTAGAATAACCTTCATCAGGTACGTTCATAGTGAAAAGATTAGAATAACCTTCATCAGGTACGTTCGTAGTGAAAAGATTAGAATAACCTTCAGGTACGTTCATAGTCCAAAGATTAGAATAACCTTCATCAGGTACGTTAGTCAAAAGATTAGAATAACCTTCATCAGGTACGATCATCATAGTCAAAAGATTAGAATAACCTTCATCAGGTACGTTCATCATAGTGAAAAGATTAGAATAACCTTCATCAGGTACGTTCATAGTGAAAAGATTAGAATAACCTTCATCAGGTACGTTCATAGTGAAAAGATTAGAATAACCTTCATCAGGTACATTCATAGTGAAAAGATTAGAATAACCTTCATCAGGTACATTCATAGTGAAAAGATTAGAATAACCTTCATCAGGTACATGTACGTTCATAGTCAAAAGATTAGAATAACCTTCATCAGGTACGTTCATAGTGAAAAGATTAGAATAACCTTCATCAGGTATGTTCATAGTCAAAAGATTAGAATAACCTTCATCAGGTACGTTCATAGTCAAAAGATTAGAATAACCTTCATCAGGTACGTTCATAGTGAAAAGATTAGAATAACCTTCATCAGGTACGTTCATAGTGAAAAGATTAGAATAACCTTCATCAGGTAAGTTCATAGTGAAAAGTTTAGAATAACCTTCATCAGGTACGTTCATAGTGAAAAGATTAGAATAACCTTCATCAGGTACGTTCATAGTGAAAAGATTAGAATAACCTTCATCAGGTACGTTCATAGTGAAAAGATTAGAATAACCTTCATCAGGTATGTTCAAAGTGAAAAGATTAGAATAACCTTCATCAGGTACGTTCATAGTGAAAAGATTAGAATAACCTTCATCAGGTACGTTCATAGTGAAAAGATTAGAATAACCATCATCAGGTACGTTCGTAGTGAAAAGATTAGAATAACCTTCATCAGGTACGTTCATAGTCAAAAGATTAGAATAACCTTCATCAGGTACGTTCATAGTCAAAAGATTAGAATAACCTTCATCAGGTACGATCATCATAGTGAAAAGATTAGAATAACCTTCATCAGGTACGTTCATCATAGTGAAAAGATTAGAATAACCTTCATCAGGTACGTTCATAGTGAAAAGATTAGAATAACCTTCATCAGGTACATTCATAGTGAAAAGATTAGAATAACCTTCATCAGGTACATTCATAGTGAAAAGATTAAAATAACCTTCATCAGGTACATGTACGTTCATAGTCAAAAGATTAGAATAACCTTCATCAGGTACGTTCATAGTGAAAAGATTAGAATAACCTTCATCAGGTACGTTCATAGTGAAAAGATTAGAATAATCTTCATCAGGTACGTTCATAGTGAAAAGATTAGAATAACCTTCATCAGGTACGTTCATAGTGAAAAGATTAGAATAACCTTCATCAGGTACGTTCGTAGTGAAAAGATTAGAATAACCTTCAGGTACGTTCATAGTCCAAAGATTAGAATAACCTTCATCAGGTACGTTAGTCAAAAGATTAGAATAACCTTCATCAGGTACGATCATCATAGTCAAAAGATTAGAATAACCTTCATCAGGTACGTTCATCATAGTGAAAAGATTAGAATAACCTTCATCAGGTACGTTCGTAGTGAAAAGATTAGAATAACCTTCATCAGGTACGTTCATAGTGAAAAGATTAGAATAACCTTCATCAGGTACATTCATAGTGAAAAGATTAGAATAACCTTCATCAGGTACGTTCATAGTGAAAAGATTAGAATAACCTTCATCAGGTACGTTCATAGTGAAAAGATTAGAATAACCTTCATCAGGTACATTCATAGTGAAAAGATTAGAATAACCTTCATCAGGTACATGTACATTCATAGTGAAAAGATTAGAATAACCTTCATCAGGTACGTTCATAGTCAAAAGATTAGAATAACCTTCATCAGGTACATGTACATTCATAGTGAAAAGATTAGAATAACCTTCATCAGGTACGTTCATAGTCAAAAGATTAGAATAACCTTCATCAGGTACATTCATAGTCAAAAGATTAGAATAACCTTCATCAGGTACATTCATAGTCAAAAGATTAGAATAACCTTCATCAGGTACATTCATAGTGAAAAGACTAGAATAACCTTCATCAGGTACGTTCATAGTGAAAAGATTAGAATAACCTTCATCAGGTACATGTACGTTCATAGTCAAAGGATTAGAATAACCTTCATCAGGTACGTTCATAGTCAAAAGATTAGAATAACCTTCATCAGGTACGTTCATAGTGAAAAGATTAGAATAACCTTCATCAGGTACGTTCATAGTGAAAAGATTAGAATAACTTTCATCAGGTACGTTCATAGTGAAAAGATTAGAATAACCTTCATCAGGTACATTCATAGTGAAAAGATTAGAATAACCTTCATGAGGTACGTTCATAGTTAAAAGATTAGAATTACCTTCATCAGGTACATTAATAGTGAAAAGATTAGAATAACCTTTATCAGGTACATTCATAGTGAAAAGATTAGAATAACCTTCATCAGGTACGTTCATAGTGAAAAGATTAGAATAACCTTCATCAGGTACGTTCGTAGTGAAAAGATTAGAATAACCTTCATCAGGTACGTTCATAGTCAAAAGATTAGAATAACCTTCATCAGGTACGTTCATAATCAAAAGATTAGAATAACCTTCATCAGGTACGTTCATAGTCAAAAGATTAGAATAACCTTCATCAGGTACGTTCATAGTCAAAAGATTAGAATAACCTTCATCAGGTACGTTCATAGTCAAAAGATTAGAATAACCTTCATCAGGTACGTTCATAGTCAAAAGATTAGAATAACCTTCATGAGGTACGTTCATCATAGTGAAAAGATTAGAATAACCTTCATCAGGTACGTTCATAGTGAAAAGATTAGAATAACCTTCATCAGGTACGTTCATAGTGAAAAGATTAGAATAACCTTCATCAGGTACGTTCATAGTTAAAAGATTAGAATTACCTTCATCAGGTACATTCATAGTGAAAAGATTAGAATAACCTTTATCAGGTACATTCATAGTGAAAAGATTAGAATAACCTTCATCAGGTACGTTCATAGTGAAAAGATTAGAATAACCTTCATCAGGTACGTTCGTAGTGAAAAGATTAGAATAACCTTCATCAGGTACGTTCATAGTCAAAAGATTAGAATAACCTTCATCAGGTACGTTCATAATCAAAAGATTAGAATAACCTTCATCAGGTACGTTCATAGTGAAAAGATTAGAATAACCTTCATCAGGTACGTTCATAGTCAAAAGATTAGAATAACCTTCATCAGGTACGTTCATAGTCAAAAGATTAGAATAACCTTCATCAGGTACGTTCATAGTCAAAAGATTAGAATAACCTTCATCAGGTACGTTCATCATAGTGAAAAGATTAGAATAACCTTCATCAGGTACGTTCATAGTGAAAAGATTAGAATAACCTTCATCAGGTACGTTCATAGTGAAAAGATTAGAATAACCTTCATCAGGTACGTTCATAGTGAAAAGATTAGAATAACCTTCATCAGGTATGTTCATAGTGAAAAGATTAGAATAACCTTCATCAGGTACATTCATAGTGAAAAGATTAGAATAACCTTCATCAGGTACATTCATAGTGAAAAGATTAGAATAATCTTCATCAGGTACATGTACGTTCATAGTGAAAAGATTAGAATAACCTTCATCAGGTACGTTCATAGTGAAAAGATTAGAATAACCTTCATCAGGTATGTTCATAGTCAAAAGATTAGAATAACCTTCATCAGGTACATTCATAGTCAAAAGATTAGAATAACCTTCATCAGGTACATTCATAGTGAAAAGACTAGAATAACCTTCATCAGGTACGTTCATAGTGAAAAGATTAGAATAACCTTCATCAGGTATGTTCATAGTGAAAAGATTAGAATAACCTTCATCAGGTACGTTCATAGTGAAAAGATTAGAATAACCTTCATCAGGTACATTCATAGTGAAAAGATTAGAATAACCTTCATCAGGTACATGTACGTTCATAGTGAAAAGATTAGAATAACCTTCATCAGGTACGTTCATAGTGAAAAGATTAGAATAACCTTCATCAGGTATGTTCATAGTCAAAAGATTAGAATAACCTTCATCAGGTACGTTCATAGTGAAAAGATTAGAATAACCTTCATCAGGTACATTCATAGTCAAAAGATTAGAATAACCTTCATCAGGTACATTCATAGTGAAAAGATTAGAATAACCTTCATCAGGTACATTCATAGTGAAAAGACTAGAATAACCTTCATCAGGTACGTTCATAGTGAAAAGATTAGAATAACCTTCATCAGGTACATGTACGTTCATAGTCAAAAGATTAGAATAACCTTCATCAGGTACGTTCATAGTCAAAAGATTAGAATAACCTTCATCAGGTACGTTCATAGTGAAAAGATTAGAATAACCTTCATCAGGTACGTTCATAGTGAAAAGATTAGAATAACTTTCATCAGGTACGTTCATAGTGAAAAGATTAGAATAACCTTCATCAGGTACATTCATAGTGAAAAGATTAGAATAACCTTCATCAGGTACGTTCATAGTTAAAAGATTAGAATTACCTTCATCAGGTACATTCATAGTGAAAAGATTAGAATAACCTTTATCAGGTACATTCATAGTGAAAAGATTAGAATAACCTTCATCAGGTACGTTCATAGTGAAAAGATTAGAATAACCTTCATCAGGTACGTTCGTAGTGAAAAGATTAGAATAACCTTCATCAGGTATGTTCATAGTCAAAAGATTAGAATAACCTTCATCAGGTACGTTCATAATCAAAAGATTAGAATAACCTTCATCAGGTACGTTCATAGTGAAAAGATTAGAATAACCTTCATCAGGTACGTTCATAGTCAAAAGATTAGAATAACCTTCATCAGGTACGTTCATAGTCAAAAGATTAGAATAACCTTCATCAGGTACGTTCATAGTCAAAAGATTAGAATAACCTTCATCAGGTATGTTCATAGTCAAAAGATTAGAATAACCTTCATCAGGTACGTTCATAGTCAAAAGATTAGAATAACCTTCATCAGGTATGTTCATAATCAAAAGATTAGAATAACCTTCATCAGGTACGTTCATAGTCAAAAGATTAGAATAACCTTCATCAGGTACGTTCATAGTCAAAAGATTAGAATAACCTTCATCAGGTATGTTCATAGTCAAAAGATTAGAATAACCTTCATCAGGTACGTTCATAATCAAAAGATTAGAATAACCTTCATCAGGTAAGTTCATAGTCAAAAGATTAGAATAACCTTCATCAGGTACGTTCATAGTCAAAAGATTAGAATAACCTTCATCAGGTATGTTCATAGTCAAAAGATTAGAATAACCTTCATCAGGTACGTTCATAGTGAAAAGATTAGAATAACCTTCATCAGGTACATGTACGTTCATAGTCAAAAGATTAGAATAACCTTCATCAGGTAAGTTCATAGTCAAAAGATTAGAATAACCTTCATCAGGTACGTTCATAGTCAAAAGATTAGAATAACCTTCATCAGGTATGTTCATAGTCAAAAGATTAGAATAACCTTCATCAGGTACGTTCATAGTGAAAAGATTAGAATAACCTTCATCAGGTACATGTACGTTCATAGTCAAAAGATTAGAATAACCTTCATCAGGTACGTTCATAGTCAAAAGATTAGAATAACCTTCATCAGGTATGTTCATAGTCAAAAGATTAGAATAACCTTCATCAGGTACGTTCATAGTCAAAAGATTAGAATAACCTTCATCAGGTACGTTCATAGTCAAAAGATTAGAATAACCTTCATCAGGTACATTCATAGTGAAAAGATTAGAATAACCTTTATCAGGTACATGTACGTTCATAGTCAAAAGATTAGAATAACCTTCATCAGGTACGTTCATAGTCAAAAGATTAGAATAACCTTCATCAGGTACGTTCATAGTCAAAAGATTAGAATAACCTTCATCAGGTACGTTCATAGTGAAAAGATTAGAATAACCTTCATCAGGTATGTTCAAAGTCAAAAGATTAGAATAACCTTCATCAGGTACATTCATAGTGAAAAGATTAGAATAACCTTCATGAGGTACGTTCATAGTGAAAAGATTAGAATAACCTTCATCAGGTACGTTCATAGTGAAAAGATTAGAATAACCTTCATCAGGTACGTTCATAGTGAAAAGATTAGAATAACCTTCATCAGGTACGTTCATAGTGAAAAGATTAGAATAACCTTCATCAGGTACGTTCATAGTAAAAAGATTAGAATAACCTTCATCAGGTACGGTCATAGTCAAAAGATTAGAATAACCTTCATCAGGTATGTTCATAGTCAAAAGATTAGAATAACCTTCATCAGGTACATTCATAGTGAAAAGATTAGAATAACCTTCATCAGGTACGTTCATAGTGAAAAGATTAGAATAACCTTCATCAGGTACGTTCATAGTGAAAAGATTAGAATAACCTTCATCAGGTATGTTCATAGTCAAAAGATTAGAATAACCTTCATCAGGTACGTTCATAGTCAAAAGATTAGAATAACCTTCATCAGGTACGTTCATAGTCAAAAGATTAGAATAACCTTCATCAGGTACGTTCATAGTGAAAAGATTAGAATAACCTTCATCAGGTATGTTCATAGTCAAAAGATTAGAATAACCTTCATCAGGTACGTTCATAGTGAAAAGATTAGAATAACCTTCATCAGGTACGTTCATAGTCAAAAGATTAGAATAACCTTCATCAGGTACGTTCATAGTCAAAAGATTAGAATAACCTTCATCAGGTATGTTCATAGTCAAAAGATTAGAATAACCTTCATCAGGTACGTTCATAGTCAAAAGATTAGAATAACCTTCATCAGGTACGTTCATAGTCAAAAGATTAGAATAACCTTCATCAGGTACGTTCATAGTGAAAAGATTAGAATAACCTTCATCAGGTACGTTCATAGTGAAAAGATTAGAATAACCTTCATCAGGTACGTTCATAGTAAAAAGATTAGAATAACCTTCATCAGGTACGGTCATAGTCAAAAGATTAGAATAACCTTCATCAGGTATGTTCATAGTCAAAAGATTAGAATAACCTTCATCAGGTACGTTCATAGTGAAAAGATTAGAATAACTTTCATCAGGTACGTTCATAGTGAAAAGATTAGAATAATCTTCATCAGGTACGTTCATAGTGAAAAGATTAGAATAACCTTCATCAGGTACGTTCATAGTGAAAAGATTAGAAAGCCAAATAATTTTAAAGTCTTTGGGAGGAAGTAAACCAAAGGGCCTAAACAGGATTGTCATATTAATAAATTGAAGATCTGCAACTGTCTGTGCCACAGCTTGTACTATTTTTGAGTAGAATAGAACGTGTTTTTGCAGCGATTGTCTTCTCTTTGCCGGACATCCTGGCATTTGATAATTAAGGGAGGTTAAGCCAGCAGATATCCTCAGGATTTGACCTCTATTTCAATGGAGGGTTCGGGTGGCTCAATGAGTGAGGTAGTTGGATTACCTAACAACTCATATCACCAATACAGCGTGGGTTCGCACCCGGCTTTGTAAATTGCAATAAAGGGTGCACTCGACTTGCAGCTGCAAGTGATAAAGTTTACCAGTTGCTTGCTTATGGTCGGTGGTTCTCTCCGGGTACTCCGGCTTCTTTCACCACTAAAACTGGTCGCCATGAAATCTATTTCAATGGAAAAATTTTATGACATAATGTTGTATCATGATCTCTTTAAGTAATAACTTATAAGAGTAAAATAAAAACCATTATATTGATTTTTGTTTTTGATGAAAGAAAAACTCCTGTTACTGTTTGATGTGATTGTTTTAACAGGCTGTTGTTCAAGAAAGATGGCTCTAATGGTTGTATAGAAGTTATGAAGATCAGAGACATTTGCTTGATAGAGAAAAAACAGATGAAATCTTTCTTTAGAACTATTAATGTACTCCGAATATATGCAAAAGGTTTGTACATATTTGCCTTCAATCGAATCTGCATACATTAACTCTCTTTGTTTTCAATTTTATCATGTGTATTCCTGAATTTTAATCGATTCTGTAAATCTATGATATTTTCCACCATTTCAATTGCTTGATTTTGTATTTTGATAGAAAGGGGTTGATAACTGTTTTTAGAAAATTATTCAAATTATTGACTATTTTCACATGTGTTTCAAACAGCATATTTACAAAACTTTGTTTCTTCTCAAAACGTGTACATTAGTCATGACGGAAAAAAAAAAAACAAGAAAGGAAACTTTACACAATACATGTATATTGATGCAGTCGAGCCTGTATTAAGAGGTCACCTTTGTAACAAAGAAAAAGTGGTCTTTTAAGACAAGTGATCTCTTAAAATAGCTTCAATTCATATGAAATTTTCTATGACAGGACAAGAAAAAGGTAATGTTTTAATACAAGTGACTGCTTAATAGAGGTGACCACAAAGGAAAGCTTGATTGCTCTGTACTACAATTTCTGTGGGCATGCTCAATGATCACTGGGAAAGTTGGACGGCTTGCTACCACAGCTACTCCTTTGTAGAAAATATAAGACTTGTTCTCTACATTTGCAATCAGTTAAATGAAGGAAAAAAAATTGCTTTCCGGTGGATTACGATATTTCTCCACTCGATATTGTTAAAATTTGAAAATTTAGCTATCTAAAGTGGAGATGTATCATATTCCACTGGTAGCAGAAAGAGAATTTGTTTCTCCCATGACCAAAACGTCAAAAAAAATTTAAGTTGTTAATTTCCATCGTTAATGACTGTCGAAAGAAAATTGGCAATAAATCTCATGCAGAAATATAACCATAGTGGTTATTAAAAAATATGAAAATTTAAACAACTGAATAAACATGCCAAGATTAGATAAGTTGAGTTATTCAACGTTTATACGTCATTTGTTCAATATTACTTTGTTTAAAATCCTGTATAATATATATATAATTGTTTTTTTGAGGTTTTCTGTTTCATTTGTGCATGAATTTAAAACACCACTTTTGTTGCTTTTATTGAAGATGATTCAAGATTTAACGCCTGGTTAAAAGACGAACGAGACCATTGGTATATTCTACTGCAAGAATTATGGGCTGGCAAGGTCGTTTCTAAGGGAACCAAAGACATAATGGCTGCCAACAGGGCAGCTAATAATGTTCAACTTGTTGATGCTGTCTTAAAAAGGTATTAAAAATGTCACTCGCATGTCACTTCTAGCATTGGTTTTCTATTCTAATACGGCTAACCAAGTCAATTCGTTGTGCTGGTTTGTAAAATAAACATGTTTTTCCATAAAAATTTACAATGGAACTGAAATGCTATCTCTTAAGATATAATGGATGTTGACGTTTTTCATACTCTATATTATATACTATATTCTATCGTACAAAAACCAATTTTCCTTAATGTTAAAACTTGCATGAAAAAATTAGAATTTTTAATATTGAAATCAATGCACCATGCTATAATAGTTATTCTGATTCTAGAAAGAGTATATAATGTAACATTCCCAGCTTCAGATTTATATACTGCTCTACTGACAGCTCTCGGGATATTTTAATCCAAAGCCGAGAATGTGACATTATATACTATGTCCAAAATCTGAATAATATATAATATATATATATATATATATATATAACAAATAGTTCATAGTACTGAGGGCCATATGGCAGTTTATGGACCGGCATGTCACACACAAAATATTATATGGACTGAAGCAAAGTGCCGTGAACTATTTGTTACATTATGCTTCGCCTCCACAAACAAGCCCAATTTTCTCCCGAAATAAAGACTCGCAGAAACCGGAAATAAATTTGACGTCATAATGGTGAATCTTGACGAAGACGTTATATGGACCAGGCCCAGTCTATATACTGTTATATGGACCAGGCCCAATCTATATACTGTTATATGGACCATGCCCAGTCTATATACTGTTATATGGACCAGGCCCAGTCTATATACTGTTATATGGACCATGCCCAGTCTATATACTGTTATATGGACCAGGCCCAGTCTATATACTGTTATATGGACCAGGCCCAGTCTATATACTGTTATATGGACCAGGCCCAGTCTATATACTGTTATATGGACCAGGCCCAGTCTATATACTGTTATATGGACCAGGCCCAGTCTATATACTGTTATATGGACCAGGCCCAGTCTATATACTGTTATATGGACCATGCCCAGTCTATATACTGTTATATGGACCAGGCCCAGTCTATATACTGTTATATGGACCATGCCCAGTCTATATACTGTTATATGGACCAGGCCCAGTCTATATACTGTTATATGGACCATGCCCAGTCTATATACTGTTATATGGATCAGGCCCAGTCTATATACTGTTATATGGACCAGGCCCAGTCTACATACTGTTATATGGATCAGGCCCAGTTTATATACTGTTATATGGACCAGGCCCAGTCTACATACTGTTATATGGACTGGCTGGCTAACAAAGACAAATAGGGAAAATATAAATGTAAAGTATATATATATGTGTGTATATTAATAGAATTTTGTACCTTAGGGCGGAATCACAGATTTTACTTTTCTGGAATAGTCAATTACCGTTGTGTCGATAGTTACCTTTCTTAACTCCTTTCAAAAATTGCTATGCTGATCAATGTCTCAATATTTCATAATGCTTTTTGATTATTGGTCATTTAGTGTACCTGGTGAGGGTTATTCCAGTAACATCCTCTAAATTAGACATCTACGTTTTATTTTTGAACTATGACCTCTGACGAGATCCAAAAATGAAATAGCTATTTGCATTGTCTGTCCTTCGATTAACGGCTTCTGATTACCTCTTTGGCATCTTCAAACTTTTCTTTGATGAATTTCCAGATGAGAAAATTTTAAACGATTCTTGTTAAATTTTCAGTTTTGAAGATGAGGGCGTAACTCACCATGAAAATCCAAATGCTGCCATTGAAAGTCTTTGTTTCTTCACCAAATACATGAAAGAGAGGAGACATGAATTACCTCGTGAAACCTATGAGACATTAGTCAATAGAATAGACCCCAACTCTGGTGAAAGTCTAAGACAAACGGTCCAGTCATTATTATATACCCCTGGAGGTAAGTTGTAGTGTAGTAGTTCCCCTCTTATAAGGCCACCTCTACGGAAATGTAAAAATGTGACCTCATAAGAGGAGTGGCCTCTCTTATGGGGGGTTGGGGGGGGGGGGGGAATTAGTAGTAATTTACTATCTAAGTGCATTTGAAATTTCGCCTGATAAGAGGGGTAACCTTTGTTGATGGTAGCCTTAAAAGAGGGGTAATCTTTGTTGATGGTAGCCTTATAAGAGGGGTAACCTTTGTTGATGGTAGCCTTATAAGAGGGGTAACCTTTGTTGATGGTAGCCTTAAAAGAGGGGTAATCTTTGTTGATGGTAGCCTTATAAGAGGGGTAACCTTTGTTGATGGTAGCCTTATAAGAGGGGTAACCTTTGTTGGTGGTAGCCTTATAAGACGGGTAACCTTTGTTGATGGTAGCCTTATAAGAGGGGTAACCTTTGTTGATGGTAGCCTTATAAGAGGGGTAACCTTTGTTGATGGTAGCCTTATAAGAGAGGTAACCTTTGTTGATGGTAGCCTTATAAGAGGGGTAACCTTTGTTGATGGTAGCCTTATAAGAGGGGTAACCTTTGTTGATGGTTGCCTTATAAGAGGGGTAACCTTTGTTGATGGTAGCCTTAAAAGAGGGGTAATCTTTGTTGATGGTAGCCTTATAAGAGGGGTAACCTTTGTTGAGGGTAGCCTTATAAGAGGGGTAACCTTTGTTGATGGTAGCCTTATAAGAGGGGTAACCTTTGTTGATGGTCGCCTTATAAGAGGGGTAACCTTTGTTGATGGTTGCCTTATAAGAGGGGTAACCTTTGTTGATGGTAGCCTTATAAGAGGTGTAACCTTTGTTGATGGTAGCCTTATAAGAGGGGTAACCTTTGTTGATGGTAGCCTTATAAGAGGGGTAACCTTTGTTGATGGTAGCCTTATAAGAGGGGTAACCTTTGTTGATGGTAGCCTTATAAGAGGGGTAACCTTTGTTGATGGTAGCCTTATAAGAGGGGTAACCTTTGTTGATGGTAGCCTTATAAGAGGGGTAACCTTTGTTGATGGTCGCCTGATAAGAGGGGTAACCTTTGTTGATGGTAGCCTTATAAGAGGGGTAACCTTTGTTGATGGTAGCCTGATAAGAGGGGTAACCTTTGTTGATGGTAGCCTTATAAGAGGGGTAACCTTTGTTGATGGTAGCCTTATAAGAGGGGTAACCTTTGTTGATGGTAGCCTGATAAGAGGGGTAACCTTTGTTGATGGTAGCCTTATAAGAGGGGTAACCTTTGTTGATGGTAGCCTTATAAGAAGGGTAACCTTTGTTGATGGTAGCCTTATAAGAGGGGTAACCTTTGTTGATGGTAGCCTTATAAGAGGGGTAACCTTTGTTGATGGTAGCCTTATAAGAGGGGTAACCTTTGTTGATGGTAGCCTTATAAGAGGGGTAACCTTTGTTGATGGTAGCCTTATAAGAGGGGTAACCTTTGTTGATGGTAGCCTTATAAGAGGGGTAATCTTTGTTGATGGTAGCCTTATAAGAGGGGTAACCTTTGTTGATGGTAGCCTTATAAGAAGGGTAACCTTTGTTGATGGTAGCCTTAAAAGAAGGGTAACCTTTGTTGATGGTCGCCTTATAAGAAGGGTAACCTTTGTTGATGGTAGCCTTATAAGAGGGGTAACCTTTGTTGATGGTAGCCTTATAAGAAGGGTAACCTTTGTTGATGGTAGCCTTATAAGAGGGGTAACCTTTGTTGATGGTAGACTTATAAGAAGGGTAACCTTTGTTGATGGTAGCCTTAAAAGAGGGGTAATCTTTGTTGATGGTCGCCTTATAAGAGGGGTAACCTTTGTTGATGGTTGCCTGATAAGAGGGGTAACCTTTGTTGATGGTAGCCTTATAAGAGGGGTAACCTTTGTTGATGGTCGCCTGATAAGAGGGGTAACCTTTGTTGATGGTAGCCTTATAAGAAGGGTAACCTTTGTTGATGGTAGCCTTATAAGAAGGGTAACCTTTGTTGATGGTAGCCTTAAAAGAAGGGTAACCTTTGTTGATGGTAGCCTTATAAGAGGGGTAACCTTTGTTGATGGTAGCCTTATAAGAGGGGTAACCTTTGTTGATGGTAGCCTTATAAGAGAGGTAACCTTTGTTGATGGTAGCCTTATAAGAGGGGTAACCTTTGTTGATGGTAGCCTTATAAGAAGGGTAACCTTTGTTGATGGTAGCCTTATAAGAGGGGTAACCTTTGTTGATGGTAGACTTATAAGAAGGGTAACCTTTGTTGATGGTAGCCTTAAAAGAGGGGTAATCTTTGTTGATGGTCGCCTTATAAGAGGGGTAACCTTTGTTGATGGTTGCCTGATAAGAGGGGTAACCTTTGTTGATGGTAGCCTTATAAGAGGGGTAACCTTTGTTGATGGTCGCCTGATAAGAGGGGTAACCTTTGTTGATGGTAGCCTTATAAGAGGGGTAACCTTTGTTGATGGTCGCCTGATAAGAGGGGTAACCTTTGTTGATGGTCGCCTTATAAAAGGGGTAACCTTTGTTGATGGTAGCCTTAAAAGAGGGGTAATCTTTGTTGATGGTAGCCTTATAAGAGGGGTAACCTTTGTTGATGGTAGCCTTATAAGAGGGGTAACCTTTGTTGATGGTAGCCTTATAAGAGGGGTAACCTTTGTTGATGGTAGCCTTATAAGAGGGGTAACCTTTGTTGATGGTAGCCTTATAAGAGGGGTAACCTTTGTTGATGGTAGCCTTATAAAAGGGGTAACCTTTGTTGATGGTAGCCTTAAAAGAGGGGTAATCTTTGTTGATGGTAGCCTTATAAGAGGGGTAACCTTTGTTGATGGTAGCCTTATAAGAGGGGTAACCTTTGTTGGTGGTAGCCTTATAAGAGGGGTAACCTTTGTTGATGGTAGCCTTATAAGAGGGGTAACCTTTGTTGATGGTAGCCTTATAAGAGGGGTAACCTTTGTTGATGGTAGCCTTATAAGAGGGGTAACCTTTGTTGATGGTAGCCTTATAAGAGGGGTAACCTTTGTTGATGGTAGCCTTAAAAGAGGGGTAACCTTTGTTGATGGTCGCCTTATAATAGGGGTAACCTTTGTTGATGGTAGCCTTATAAGAGGGGTAACCTTTGTTGATGGTCGCCTGATAAGAGGGGTAACCTTTGTTGATGGTAGCCTTATAAGAGGGGTAACCTTTGTTGATGGTCACCTGATAAGAGGGGTAACCTTTGTTGATGGTATAAAAGGGGTAACCTTTGTTGATGGTAGCCTTATAAGAGGGGTAACCTTTGTTGATGGTAGCCTTAAAAGAAGGGTAACCTTTGTTGATGGTAGCCTTATAAGAGGGGTAACCTTTGTTGATGGTAGCCTTATAAGAGGGGTAACCTTTGTTGATGGTAGCCTTATAAGAGGTGTAACCTTTGTTGATGGTAGCCTTATAAGAGGGGTAACCTTTGTTGATGGTAGCCTTATAAGAGGGGTAACCTTTGTTAATGGTAGCTTTATAAGAGGGGTAACCTTTGTTGATGGTAGCCTTATAAGAGGGGTAACCTTTGTTGATGGTAGCCTTATAAGAGGGGTAACCTTTGTTGATGGTCGCCTGACAAGAGGGTAACCTTTGTTGATGGTAGCCTTATAAGAGGGGTAACCTTTGTTGCCTTATAAGAAGGGTAACCTTTGTTGCCTTATAAGAAGGGTAACCTTTGTTGATGGTAGCCTTATAAGAGGGGTAACCTTTGTTGATGGTAGCCTTATAAGAGGGGTAACCTTTGTTGATGGTAGCCTTATAAGAAGGGTAACCTTTGTTGATGGTAGCCTTATAAGAGGGGTAACCTTTGTTGATGGTAGCCTGATAAGAGGGGTAACCTTTGTTGATGGTAGCCTTATAAGAAGGGTAACCTTTGTTGATGGTAGCCTTATAAGAAGGGTAACCTTTGTTGATGGTAGCCTTATAAGAAGGGTAACCTTTGTTGATGGTAGCCTTATAAGAGGGGTAACCTTTGTTGATGGTAGCCTTATAAGAAGGGTAACCTTTGTTGATGGTAGCCTTATAAGAGGGGTAACCTTTGTTGATGGTCGCCTGATAAGAGGGGTAACCTTTGTTGATGGTAGCCTTATAAGATGGGTAACCTTTGTTGATGGTAGCCTTATAAGAGGGGTAACCTTTGTTGATGGTCGCCTGATAAGAGGGGTAACCTTTGTTGATGGTAGCCTTATAAGAGGGGTAACCTTTGTTGATGGTAGCCTTATAAGAAGGGTAACCTTTGTTGATGGTAGCCTTATAAGAGGGGTAACCTTTGTTGATGGTAGCCTTATAAGAGGGGTAACCTTTGTTGATGGTAGCCTTATAAGAGGGGTAACCTTTGTTGATGGTAGCCTTATAAGAGGGGTAACCTTTGTTGATGGTAGCCTTATAAGAGGGGTAACCTTTGTTGATGGTAGCCTTATAAGAGGGGTAACCTTTGTTGATGGTAGCCTTATAAGAAGGGTAACCTTTGTTGATGGTAGCCTTATAAGAGGGGTAACCTTGTTGATGGTAGCCTTATAAGAGGGGTAACCTTTGTTGATGGTAGCCTTATAAGAGGGGTAACCTTTGTTGATGGTAGCCTGATAAGAGGGGTAACCTTTGTTGATGGTAGCCTTATAAGAGGGGTAACCTTTGTTGATGGTAGCCTTATAGGAAGGGTAACCTTTGTTGATGGTAGCCTTATAAGAGAGGGACTATTGTATTTCTGTTCTCCAGAAATGAGGAAATGTTTGAATTTTCACTTTGGGGGCAAAATGGTCAAGAAAATTGTCAATGAAATTTTTATTTTGAAAGACTACCCTGGTAGGTAAAATGAATTTCTGTTGAATATCAATTAAAAATTCCAACTTTCTCAGATAAGCACACAGCATCAAGGATTAAGAACAAAGTTGTTTGGCTTGATTTAGAATCAGGATAATGTGTCCAGAGTCGAGCGACATGTCGGCCTGCCTACTTTTGTTTTAGTTGGCTAGAATTATAAAAATCTAGCTAAGCATGTTGGTCTTGTACAGAGTAGACATCATCTCATCAAAATGTAACTTGTTCTGGCCATGAAATAGCTGAAAAATTCCTTCTTTAGACTTTAAACAACAATCACTCTCTCATTCCATTTATTTTTGCAGACAGCCATCAGCATGTATTGCCAAGGTTATGGTGTGGTATGGGAGATGGTAAAATTAAAATCTTTGATGCTATGACTTGGAATTTAGAATCACAGTATATCAGTACAAAATCAGTTGTGGTAAATATTTATTTATTTTTTATTATTTTTATTTTTTTATTTTTTGTAGCTCACCTGGCCAAAGACCATGTGAGCTGTTGCCATCAGTAAGCTTTTCACATTTTAATCTTCTGCAAAACTAGTGAACCATATGGAACCAACCTAGGCAATGATGGTCCTTGCTTGGAAAGAGTACATTCTGGATTATTTAAATGACGTTAGGGGGCCAGAAATATATAGATTAAGGTCCCAGGGTCTAACTGGCCAGGATCCTTAGGTCCAAAGTTTAACATAGTCTGCATTGTGGAAAATTATACTAAGTATTGAATTTAAAAATGAGTCCATAAAGTTAATTTTTATGAAGGTACAAATTGTATAAATCATTAGATTGATGAAAATATTCATCCTGCACAAATGGAGAACCCCTATGGAGTCCAGACCCTAGGGGGTTCAAAACTTTACACAGGCTGCAATAGAGAAAAAAATATATTCTCAAAAACCAGAAAGGGAAATGTAAAGTTGTCTTTGATTGCGTAATAGAATTGTTCTGGAAATGACGATTATTTTTTATTTAAAATATAGCTAAATGTACAATGTAAAATCTCCTTGGCTTGTTTTTGGTCAAAACATGAGGTACTATATCTCGACTGATTCACTACATTAAATGATTGAATAAAATGGGTCAACAACTTTTTTAACTGCAACTGAAAAAGTATGGAGGGTTTGGTAGGGAGGAAAAATGTAATATTTTGTAAAGGCTACAATGTACTTGCCCTTTTTCGAAATCTACAGAAGAGGTCTTTAGCGTGAAGGGAGCATGGCAATCTCCAAACTCGTTACCAACTATGGTCCACAGTTAGGCTTTCTGTATTATAACCTGACAGGTCCATCGAGAGGGCTTCCCCTATCCGGCACACGAGGACATACTGAGCAGCTCTCTGGGTTTGTGCCCTGGGAACCTTCACCGGTCCCAAGCAGAAATTTGCACAAAATATAATAAAATATATGATAACATGTTGACTACACAATGTATTTTTGCTCTTTTTTTAGATGTGTTTAGCAGATGTTGGTAACAACCAAGTGTGGGCTGGGTCACATTATATCTACATAATTGATGGACAGACTTTGAGATGTAACAGAAAACCATTGACTGACCATGCTGATACTGTTGTTAGCATTGTAGTAGTAGATAGTGGAAGGTAAGGGAAATAACTCCATCAACTGACTCTTGTGAGAGAGTTGTTAGTATTGTAGTAGTAGATGGTAGAAGGCAAGAGAAATAACTCCATTTACTGACCATGGTAATTCAGATAATAGTATTGTAGTAGTAGATGGTTGAAGGTAAGAGAAATAACTCCATAAACTGACCATTGTGATACAAATTTGAACGTGACGTAAAATCCATGTGAAGCTCTGGTAAAATTCAAAAAGTTCAGGAACAATGCTTTTATTTACGTTAATTGCAAATTCTAAAAGTTGAAAAAGGAGCATATTTACTGATGTACTTAAATATTGTTTAGATCCACTGGAATTTTAGCCATTGTCTCCATAATAATTGACCAATACTTATATTATTGTATTTTTAAAAACCCATTTAAATTATTTTCAGGATTGTGTATACAGCAAGTGCTGATGGAGAAATCTTAAAATGGGATGTACAAACAATGATTGTAAAGGACAAGTATTCAGAGAAGATCCGAAGTCTTAAAAATCTTAAATTCTACAATGGTTTCTTATGGTGCGGTAAGAACATCTTTTACTTAGTACATAATTTTTTTAATGAAAATTTCACTCACCATATATTAACCACATAATATAGTGTAATGGTTATTAGCGTGTTGGTCTAGTACAAAGCGTACCTCATCATCATCTCATTGAAAATTAACTTGTTCTTGCCATGATGTAGCTGAAAAATTGGCATTAAACAACTTACCATATTTTTTGTATGAGTGGCCAATGAAATTAATTAATACATTAATAAGTGTATTTATAGGGCTAGGGTTATGGTGTTTCAACAATATTTCAGTTATATCGTGGTGGTCAGTTTTATTGGTGGAGGAAACCAGAGTACCCGGAGAAAACCACCAACCTGCCGCAAGTCACTGACAAACTTTATCACATAATATTGTATTGAGTACACCTCGCCATGAGCGTGATTAGAACTCAAAACTTTAGTGATGATAGGCACTGATTGCATAGGCAATTGTAAATCCAACTACCATACAATCAGAACAATGAAAAAAGACAGCCACACTGGTACGTATTTATATAATTTAGATATTAATACAGATGATCCTGCTAGGCTATAATTAATCTGATTGTGGCATGGAATCTGGTACATTGCAGTTTCCTAGTTAGTTACATTACATTGGTCAGTATCTTATATGAAAGATAGAAAGAGCATTACAATGCTTCAACAAGCACCTGCTTACTATCAACAAGTATTGGTTTACTTTTGACAAGTGACAGCTCACTTAGCTTTGAAGAAGTGTTATGTTGCTTGTTAAAATCATGATGATGGAAAAACAGTCTGCATCATGGAAAAACACCGGCTTCCTTTTCGAAAGCAATACCTTTTATCTTTTGATATAAGATTCTGATCAATGAAATTGTGATATATTGAAAATAGTTTTATGCTTAAGAAAATCATCATTATTTATTCTCGTTAATTTAGGCACATGGCAAGCTATTTATAAAATGGATTTGGATGGCAATTTGATACAAAAATATACTTTTTCCACCATCCAATCCTCAGCAGAGGTAGATAGTTTCCACATCACTGAAAACGGGGAGGTAATAAATATACAATATACACAATTATAGGATTTTTTCCTTAATTGATGTTAAATGACAATCACTCTCTATATCTTTTCTGGACCCCTTCGGTGGTTAAATGAATTCTGTGCTCACCTCAAGTGTTGTAGATAGTGGGTTAATTCTAGGGGCGGATCCAGGGGGCGGGCACACCAGGCACGTGACGACGACCCCCCCACCCCCTAAAATTGGAAAAAATATGATTTTTTGGCATAAAATCGTAATTTTTCACACGAAATACCCCAAAAATGTTCACTCCTCTCTCCACTCAGCGCAATTTTTTTTAAGTACATCCCCCCTAACTTGAAATCCTGGATCCGCCCCTGCATTTCCTTGGTCGGGTCAAACTAAAGACTGATATTGATAAATACTGCTTCTCTGCTAAGAAGGCAGCAGTAAAGAGTAAGAACAAAGACTTGTTTGGCTTGGAGTAGGAATAATGTGTCTAAGTGAGTCATATCTTTATCTGTTTGGCTTGGAGTAGGAATAATGTGTCTAAGTGAGTCATATCTTTATCTGTTTGGCTTGGAGTAGGAATAATGTGTCTAAGTGAGTCATATCTTTATCTGTTTGGCTTGGAGTAGGAATAATGTGTCTAAGTGAGTCATATCTTTATCTGTTTGGCTTGGAGTAGGAATAATGTGTCTTAGTGAGTCATATCTTTATCTGGTTGGCTTGGAGTAGGAATAATGTGTCTTAGTGAGTCATATCTTTATCTGTTTGGCTTGGAGTAGGAATAATGTGTCTAAGTGAGTCATATCTTTATCTGTTTGGCTTTGGAGTAGGAATAATGTGTCTAAGTGAGTCATATCTTTATCTGTTTGGCTTGGAGTAGGAATAATGTGTCTTAGTGAGTCATATCTTTATCTGTTTGGCTTGGAGTAGGAATAATGTGTCTAAGTGAGTCATATCTTTATCTGTTTGGCTTGGAGTAGAAATAATGTGTCTAAGTGAGTCATATCTTTATCTGTTTGGCTTGGAGTAGGAATAATGTGTCTAAGTGAGTCATATCTTTATCTGTTTGGCTTGGAGTAGGAATAATGTGTCTAAGTGAGTCATATCTTTATCTGTTTGGCTTGGAGTAGGACTAATGTGTCTAAGTGAGTCATATCTTTATCTGTTTGGCTTGGAGTAGGAATAATGTGTCTAAGTGAGTCATATCTTTATCTGTTTGGCTTGGAGTAGGAATAATGTGTCTAAGTGAGTCATATCTTTATCTGTTTGGCTTGGAGTAGGAATAATGTGTCTAAGTGAGTCATATCTTTATCTGTTTGGCTTGGAGTAGGAATAATGTGTCTTAGTGAGTCATATCTTTATCTGTTTGGCTTGGAGTAGGAATAATGTGTCTAAGTGAGTCATATCTTTATCTGTTTGGCTTGGAGTAGGAATAATGTGTCTATAAGTGAGTCATATCTTTATCTGTTTGGCTTGGAGTAGGAATAATGTGTCTTAGTGAGTCATATCTTTATCTGTTTGGCTTGGAGTAGGAATAATGTGTCTAAGTGAGTCATATCTTTATCTGTTTGGCTTGGAGTAGGAATAATGTGTCTAAGTGAGTCATATCTTTATCTGTTTGGCTTGGAGTAGGAATAATGTGTCTTAGTGAGTCATATCTTTATCTGGTTGGCTTGGAGTAGAAATAATGTGTCTTAGTGAGTCATATCTTTATCTGTTTGGCTTGGAGTAGGAATAATGTGTCTAAGTGAGTCATATCTTTATCTGTTTGGCTTTGGAGTAGGAATAATGTGTCTAAGTGAGTCATATCTTTATCTGTTTGGCTTGGAGTAGGAATAATGTGTCTTAGTGAGTCATATCTTTATCTGTTTGGCTTGGAGTAGGAATAATGTGTCTAAGTGAGTCATATCTTTATCTGTTTGGCTTGGAGTAGAAATAATGTGTCTAAGTGAGTCATATCTTTATCTGTTTGGCTTGGAGTAGGAATAATGTGTCTTAGTGAGTCATATCTTTATCTGTTTGGCTTGGAGTAGGACTAATGTGTCTAAGTGAGTCATATCTTTATCTGTTTGGCTTGGAGTAGGAATAATGTGTCTAAGTGAGTCATATCTTTATCTGTTTGGCTTGGAGTAGGAATAATGTGTCTAAGTGAGTCATATCTTTATCTGTTTGGCTTGGAGTAGGAATAATGTGTCTTAGTGAGTCATATCTTTATCTGTTTGGCTTGGAGTAGGAATAATGTGTCTTAGTGAGTCATATCTTTATCTGTTTGGCTTGGAGTAGGAATAATGTGTCTAAGTGAGTCATATCTTTATCTGTTTGGCTTGGAGTAGGAATAATGTGTCTATAAGTGAGTCATATCTTTATCTGTTTGGCTTGGAGTAGGAATATTGTGTCTAAGTGAGTCATATCTTTATCTGTTTGGCTTGGAGTAGGAATAATGTGTCTAAGTGAGTCATATCTTTATCTGTTTGGCTTGGAGTAGGAATAATGTGTCTAAGTGAGTCATATCTTTATCTGTTTGGCTTGGAGTAGAAATAATGTGTCTTAGTGAGTCATATCTTTATCTGTTTGGCTTGGAGTAGGAATAATGTGTCTAAGTGAGTCATATCTTTATCTGTTTGGCTTTGGAGTAGGAATAATGTGTCTTAGTGAGTCATATCTTTATCTGTTTGGCTTGGAGTAGGAATAATGTGTCTTAGTGAGTCATATCTTTATCTGTATGGCTTGGAGTAGGAATAATGTGTTTAAGTGAGTCATATCTTTATCTGTTTGGCTTGGAGTAGGAATAATGTGTCTAAGTGAGTCATATCTGTGGACTGTTGTTTCATTGAGCTAGTACTATAAAAATCCAACTCAGCATGTTGACCAAAGGTTAGGGCGAGGATTATGGTGTTTAACACCACTTTCACTAATATTCCAGTTATATCGTGGCGGTCAGTTTTATTTGTGGAGGAAACCGGAGTAAACCACCGACCTGCTGCAAGTCACTGATAAAGTTTATTACACAATATTGTATCGAGTACACCTCGCCATGAACGGATTTCCAACTCACAACTTTAGTGGTGAATGGCACTGATTGCATAGGTATATCCAACTACCATACAATCACAACCATAAAGGTCCCACATGTTAATTTAGTACAAAACATGCATGATCAACATCTCATTAAAAAGTCATTTATTCGTGCCATGATATAGCTGTTGATTTGCTAACTTGGCATTAAGTAACCATGACAATGACTCACTTTTTCTTTTTGACAGATATGGGCAGGGTACAGACATACTGGTACTGTTGTTATAATAGACAGTCAGACTGGAAAAATCAAAGATAAAATAGAAATAAGGAAATGTGATGGCATTAAGTAACCATGACAATGAATCACTTTATCTTTCTCTTTGACAGATATGGGCAGGGTACAGACGTACTGGTACTGTTGTTATAATAGACAGTCAGACTGGAAAAATTAAAGAGAAAATAGAAATAAGTAACCATGACAATGACTCACTTTATATCTTTCTCTTTGACAGATATGGGCAGGGTACAGACGTACTGGTACAATTGTAATAATAGACAGTCAGACTGGAAAAATTAAAGAGAAAATAGAAATAGAGAAATGTGATGGTATTAGTTCTATGGTCCAGCAAGAACATAAGGTATATATCTAATAATAATAATAATATAAAGTCAAGTATTTAAAACAATAACCAAGCTGTATACTAAAATATAAGCCAAAATAAGGCTGATTATATTGTTGTTAAAACAAAAATGACCAAGCTTTATAAAATAGTCTTTTAATATAATCCATGTTTTATTTAGTTCTGGAAAATATATACAATAGAAAAGGAGAATAGCATCATAGATCATTTCTTAGGAAAGTTCTCAATGTGGTGCTTAATTTCCGGTGCAGTTTATGTATGTGCTAAATGAAAATGTTCACCCAAAAAAGATCCTGCAGTTAATACTATAGTGTGTCTTTTTCTCTGCATTACTGTAATTGTTTTACATAAATATTTCAGTTGTGGGTTGGAACTAAAGACGCTACCATACATATTATTAATACAGATACTAGAAAAGTGATTATGGACCTTCAAGCTCATGATGACGTTGTTAGAGCCTTAAGTTGTGCCGAAAATAGGTATGTCATCAGTGGGGCTGGCAGTCGTGACGGACGAATCGCAATGTGGAGCGCCACTGATACGAAGACAGATTCTGGGAAATATTTACTGGATGAGACATGAATATGAACAAGTATCAAAGACAGTTCAATATATAGGTCACAATTGATTTCATATTGTCGATAATTGTAAAATGATCTTCAGGTATTGGATGGAGTTTGAAAATGCTGCTAAACTGTCTCCTCAAGAGAGGCCACCCATCTTTATATAAGGACACTTTTTCATTGCAGAAGGGATAAGAGGGGGATTTCTGTACATCATAATACTCACTAACATCCTGCTGCAGGTCACTGACAAGCTTAATATCACCGACCTGCTGCAGGTCACTGACAAGCTTAATATCACCGACCTGCTGCAAGTCACCGAGAAACTTGATCATGTTGTATCTCGTACAACTCCAAATGGATGGGATTCAAACTTGCAACATTAAAGATAGTCACTGATTACATGTAATTACATGTAAATTAAATTAACATACAATCATGGCCATGGAGGCCCCTTTTTGAATGAAAATAGATGTTAAAATCTTTTTGCAATAATATGTCAACACTAGTGTTGATCAATAAGTACCGGTATTACTGAACTTTTAACATGTAAGTATAGTTTTAGAAATTTGTAGGTATGATGTAATTTTATTTATTTTATATTGTTGAAAGTGGTGTTAAACACCATAATCCTAACCCTATTTATTGTATATTAATTTTATACATAGTACATGTTGTTTAGAGGATATTTATTTAATTGATATTATATACTGTTAACTAAATATAATTTTATTATTGAAAAAATGAGTACCTGTACAAATACTCACAATGCCAAAAAAAAAACACAAAAATATCAACATTTGTCTGTTATCTCTCTTTGTTAACTTAGAAATTATTATGCAAGTTTTTTTTTGTATTTATATTATATCGGCATTTATATCATGTTAGCTCATCTAGCATTTAGTATCACTTCATGTCTGTCGTCTGTTTGTCATCGTTGCTTTTTCACATTTTAACTCGATTGTTGTGACTGCTACCAGATTTCAATCCACAGAGATGCCTGCCACTTTCCCCATTTTGCAGATTGGGGGTTGTCAGGTTATAATGCAGAAAGCCTGATCATGGTCCATAGTTGTTTTGAGAGTGCCACACTTCCGTGATAAAGACATCCTTTGTAGTTTTCCACCTTACTCATTTCTCCATACTTTTTCCAGTGACTCAAAAGTTGCTAACCTGGTTGTTACATCCATCCCTCATTTATATATGGTTGAACTTGTTCTCATCATGAATATGCATGAAATATTTGAACCAATCAGATTGATCCTGCAAATAAGAGGCCTAAGAGGAAGAAATTAAATATATTTCAATGTCAGGTGTCGAGCAATACAGTCTCATGTGAGCCTCAATTTCATTTTCTTTTTGAAAAAATAAAAATTGAAAATGTCGTCTGCAAGGATTTTCACCTAGTTTTATAGTGTTATATTTCAGTATCTTCTTTTATGATAAAAGTTGTTATGAATTTTATGTTATAGAATGTCAATGTTTTTGTTACTTGAATACATAAATGTTTTAATTTTCACAAAATTTTTATGAAATTTTTTAAATATGTTTGTTGTAATCCATCTGTAGATACGATATTTTTTCACAATTTGACTGATCTTTCTGATGAAAATAAAAACTATTTGCATTTTTGGCTCACTGGACCAAATGGGCCATGGGATCTTTTGCCATCACTTGGTGTCCACCCTTGGTCGCCATTTGTAAACCATCATATTTTTGACATCTCTAAAACCACTGGGCCAATTTTAACCAACCTTGTCCAAAAGAGTCCTAGGTTGGTCCTCTTTAAAAATTGGAATCTACTTTCAACACTTCCTTAGAAACCACAGGACCAATTTTAACCAAGCTTGGCTAGAAGGGTCCTTGGTTAGTCATCTTTAATAACTGTGTTCCGACAGGTCTGCCCACCTTCAAATATGACAGTTATTAATAAAAGAACTGCCTAGCCCTTATCCCCCCGCACTTGCTTAATATTTAGTTTTATATATTTATAGAAAGCAGCTCATTCTAATGTAAATAAAGTGATCAATACAAATTGGATCTAAAGTTCTATAAATGATTTTGAAAAAAACAGAAAAATTAATAATTCCACATGATTTGAATGCTGCCATCTGACATCAGAACTACAATCAAAAACTAAATACAGTACTACCATGCAACACAAACATAGTGATTTTATGCTACAAAGCAGGAAAAAAGTGATACAAGTATTATACGAATACAAACAAAGATTTAAAATATCATTCGTACCTTTTTGATTTCAAAAATAATTCTTCAAGGTGTGGCTTAAAGAAACTAAAATTTTGAAACCAACATATAGATCACGTAAGTTAACACGTAAACAAGACAATTCTCAAAATTGGTGATTTTTCAACCAAAAACTAAGATTTTCCCTTAAAACCCTTGCTTCAAATATTTCCATGTAAGAACCCATCCAAGATAATGATAATTACAAGCCACATGCAAAAAATTATTCAAATCTATCCATGTTTACTAAAGTTATCACATAAACAAGACACAATTCTCAAAATCAGTGATTTTTCAACCAAAAACTAAGATTTTCCCCCAAAACCCTTGCTTCAAATATTTCCATGTAAGAACCCATCCAGGATAATGATAATTACAAGCCACATGCAAAACATTATTCAAATCCATCCGTTTACTCAAGTTATCGTGACGGACGGACGGACAGACAGACGGATGGCCGCTATTACTATATCCCTCACCGCTATCGCGGGGGGATAAAAATAGAAATATATACTTTTGACATCTCTGAAACTACAGGACTAATTTTTATCAAGTCATTGCATGGCCCTCTCTCTAAACTATGTTCGACAGCCACACCTCTCGGCAAAGATGGACGATGTTACTAAAAATAGAAATTTTTCTTAAAATAGCCATAGCGCTTACACTTTTTAATAGTAGGTGTGTGGTAATGAGCTGTTTAATTATTTAATCTTGGTTTTTGTTTATTATTTGTGATTTTGCTGATTTTTAGGTAAATATGCCACTTGAGCCTAAATTGATTGATATTCATATTATTAATCAAGATTTGATCAGAAACCACTATACCAAATTAAACTAAACTTGGCTGCAATGGTCCTCTTTCAAAATTGTGTTTGGTAGCCTCACCTTACATCAAAGATGGCCACTGTTTATTAAAACAGAAATTTAAATAGTAGGGATATGGTAATAAGTTATGTAACATATATTTTAGGTTTTTCTGTAAAATTCGTCCAAACGGGGCCCAAATTTCACATATTTGTAAGGTTTATAAAATTTCTCACATTTCATCCAATTTTGCTGAGATTTCTTTTTTATCAAAATCCTCATCTTTTTTAGTTATTTATAAGACATTCCAGTTAAAGAGCTACCAAGTGTATTTTCATGGAAAAGGGGCTAAAATTTACCCGAATTCCAAGGAGTGTAATTGGAATGTCAACAAAATATTTTTTTATCAAATTTTGATACAGTTGTTTTATAGTACTCCAGTTGATTCCCTACCAGGTTTTGTATTTTGGGTAAAACTTGTACAAGAGGAAGCTTTGTTGACTTAGTGCACCTTTATTTTTTATAAAAAAAAATTACAATTTTTGATTATATGAGATGTTTTTTTTAACCATTTCCTATTGTTGAATTTAAATAAAAAGATTAATCTAAAACTTCTTTATTTCTTATTAAGCACTCTATTCTATCCTCCCCACTCCTGCGAGTTATGTTCTTTTATTATTGGTAAAATGTGATGGTTATTGAATCGATTTAGATTGGCATTTTACTCAAGCGTGGAAACACTTGCATAACTGCATCATTTCACTACGAGGGGAGGTTTGTCCAGAAAATTGAGTGGTTATATTTTGGTGTTAGGGGTATAAATTTTGCTTTTTTCTATGATTTTTGTATTGGATTATAGAACTGTTCTGACAGAGTGATATTTTTAGCTTTTCATTTTATTAAGAATTTTAAGACCACGATCGAGACAAACCAAAGAAAATAAAATTGGTATTTGTTGCTTTTCCATTAAAGGAGAAAGAGGAAAGACTGGTTGGCTTGGAATCAGGATAATGTGTCGGAATGGAGTGAAATGTCTAAACACGGACTGTTGTTTCAGTGAGTTAGGACTATAAAGATGCAATTAAGCATGTTTGTCTAGTACAAAGCAGATACCATTATCATCTCATTGAATGTAACTTGTTCTCGTCATGATATAGCAGGAGCCCATTTATGGTGAGGTGTACTCGATACAACATTATGTGATAAAGTTGTCAGTGACTTGCGACAGGTCGGTGGTTTCCTCCACCAATAAAACTGACCGCCACGATAAAGCTGAAATATTGTTGTAAGTGGTGTTAAACACCATAAACATCACATCACCTGTATTGTAGACAGGGCAGGCATAAAGGAATATGATTTGAAAAAAAAAACATTACATCACCTGTGTTGTAGACAGGGCAGACATAAAGGAGTATGATTTAAAAAATCCATCATATCACCTGTTGTAGACAGGGCAGGCATAAAGAAGTATGATTTAAAAAAAACATCACATCACCTGTGTTGTAGACAGGGCAGGCATAAAGGAGCATGATTTAAAAAAAACCCACATCACCTGTGTTGTAGACAGGGCAGGCATAAAGGAGTATGATTTAAAAAATCCATCATATCACCTGTGTTGTAGACAGGGCAGACATAAAGGAGTATGATTTAAAAGCCATCACATCACATCATCTGCATTGTAGACAGGGCAGGCATAAAGGAGTATGATTTAAAAGCCATCACATCACATCACCTGCATTGTAGACAGGGCAGGCATAAAGGAGTATGATTTAAAAGCCATCACATCACATCACCTGCATTGTAGACAGGGCAGGCATAAAGAAGCATGATTTAAAAAATCCATCATATCACCTGTTGTAGACAGGGCAGGCATAAAGAAGTATGATTTAAAAGCCATCACATCACATCACCTGCATTGTAGACAGGGCAGGCATAAAGGAGTATGATTTAAAAGCCATCACATCACATCACCTGCATTGTAGACAGGGCAGGCATAAAGGAGTATGATTTAAAAGCCATCACATCACATCACCTGCATTGTAGACAGGGCAGGCATAAAGGAATATGATTTAAAAGCCATCACATCACATCACCTGCATTGTAGACAGGGCAGGCATAAAGGAGTATGATTTAAAAGCCATCACATCACATCACCTGCATTGTAGACAGGGCAGGCATAAAGAAGTACGATTTAAAAGCCATCACATCACATCACCTGCATTGTAGACAGGGCAGGCATAAAGAAGCATGATTTAAAAAAACAACAACAAACATTTCATTTTTTATTTTGACTTTGCAATGCAGATAAAAACGTTAATTTATCATGTAAAATATATATTACAAATATTCTGTTCCAAGTCAGTTTTACCACCAAATATCTTTGTATATAATAAATAGGGTATTATTCCCTCCACTCTTTTCACTGATTTGTATACATGACTCTGAAAACAATTGACCACCATCTTCTAAATACATGTGCATTGAATGGTAAAACTGTCTTAGAACTATATTACATAAGCAATCACATAAAAAAAAAATTCAATATCTAGGACAAGATAAGTTTAAAAATATATATATATTTTTTTATAAAAGATAAGAAGTTGTATAATACTGTGCAAAGATAATACTGTGAAGTTTTATAACTAACATGAACAAAAACAAAGAAACCCCTAAAAAAAGGATTAGCTCCCTTTAGATAATACTGTAAAGGTTTATAACTAATATGAACCAAAAAAAACCAATGGATTAGCTCCCTTTCTAAAGTTTGATCAAATTATCTCCCTTTTACCAAGTTTGATAAAATTATAAACTTAACTGGTTCAAGTAAAGTATCCAGACATTAGGGAAAAAAAGAGAGAAAAAAAAACACTTTTATTTCTGTACACTACAGAACCTTAACTTTAAACCAGACATAAACTGTTTGATTTTAATTGAAAAAAAAAAATTGATATACCAAGTTTTTTTATGTAAAAATATGTACTACAATTGTACCAAAAACAATAATTGTTTTTCAAATAAAATCATTTTCTAAAATTTAATATTGTATGTACACTTAAAAAAACTATTTTATGATAAAAAAAAAAAAAAAATAAAAAAAAAATATTCACTTGCAGTGCATAAAAATATAAAAGTGCTATAAAATGATGGTAATTGATTTTTTAAATATAAATTTAATAGATAGGTACATATTATATACTTTTTCAACTGTAAAATTCAATATGGTTTTCTTCATACATTTTTATTTTAGAATTAGGAAATATTTTCTGAACAAACATCAAAAAGACGTTTTTTGAGTACGAGTAAAAAATACTTACAAAGTTTTATAATCACAGGCAAGGCTTTATTGTCTTCAAACTTTTGTTTACAATTTTCATACTCGTATTTCAAAATTGTCCAATCAGAACAAAGTATTTATTTCATACAATATTCTGATTGGCTGTTTTTTTTCGAGTATGAGTATGAACTCGTGCTCAAATGTTTTATGATCGCAATGTCTGGTTTTTATATCTAATAAATATACTAGAGTTTAAACAAAGCACCAATCAAAACAAATGTTAGTTCCTAAGAATGAGCAAATATCAATAAATACTCTAATTTGTTTCTATCAGTAAAAATATCACACAACAAACAAAAAATACAAAGGCAAGACATATAATACTGAAAATTGAAATGAACAGGCAGTAAATTTAAAGTCTAACAAATACAGGAGTTTATGCAAAGATAAAACAATAAATAATACACATATTATATCAAAAACACAACAGCTTACGGAGCAAATAACATACAAAAAATGATTTCCCCCGAAAATACATGCCAAGCTAACTCTAAATGCATAAAAACATCATGGTTTACCTAGCTTAGCAAGTTTAAATAAGGGAGATAATTATAAAAACATCATGGTTTATCTCCCTTGAACAAAATAGATATGCACTTTAAATAAGGGAGATAATTATAAAAATGTCATGGTTTATCTCCCTTTAACAAAATAGATAGTCAAATAAGTTTAAATAAGGGAGATAATTATTGTATTCCTAATCTGTTAAGGCACTATTTTGTTTAAATGGAAATGCAGACAATAATATAATTTGATTGTATTACACAGATATATTCTATACAAAAAAGTGGTCTTTGTGTGGTTCTGATTACATAGTGTTGAAATTAGCAATTCTGAATAAATATCAGAATTTCACATTTTTTAATATGCATTTAAAATCATATCAATTGCATTCTTCTGTATTAAAGATTAAAACAAGTTCTTTAATAATTCTATTTTGATTAAAACTGCCTACGCACCAATTTAATTTAATACTGATATTTTATTATGCTATTTTATAGGTACAAATTAAAAATAAATAAAATTTTGATATTCTATCCTGTAAACACGTTTCAATAACTATCTCTAAAAATTATATTTTTATTTTAAAAACCTAAAAAATAACAATTTCCCTAAATAAATAAATGCAAAAATTCTAAAATAAAGCATTAAATGCAAACATGCCATTAAATTGACATAAATATTTTTTTTTAAATTTAAGTCATACACAATAAATCTGTAAAAGCACTGCCTACAAACAAATGCAAAAGGATGATATTGTCCTCTTGATATATACCCTATAATGAGTTATTTCCCCTATATTTGTGGTACAAAAGATAAACAAAATAAAATTAAAAAACAAGGGCAACGCAAAGCATGGAGTATCCCCTCGCCTAAAAATTTGACCTGGTGACCTTGAAAATCAATAGGGTTCCAGTAGGTACTAAGTTTGGTCAAAATCCATTGAAGGATGTTGATTCTAGAGTGTTCACAAGGATGTTAAGGAAGGACGGACGGTAACGTTACTTCGTTGGCGAGGGGATAATAAGAATATTCAAGATTAGACATTAGAAGTTTAAGGGCTTTTTTTTAATACTCTTATATATCAAATATGCAATGAAGAAGAATATGAAAAACTAGAGGCTCCCAGAAGCCTGTAATCGCTCACCTGGTTTTCAATTTGACATCTAAAGTTGATAGAAAATGGGGGTGTTACACATAATTTTGAAAGTGGGCCACCAAAAGATCATTTCAACTCAAATTTCTGAGCTAAAGATTTTGATGTGATTTTTATCTCATAATATTCCTAAACGGATTAAACTGGCTGAAAAAATCTCACAGAAAAACCCAGAATATATGTTAAACTACTCATTGCCATATAGCTGCAGTTAAAATTTTGAGTTCATTTTGATTTGTAATAAAGAGGAAATTGACACTAAAGAAATTTCTATTTTTAGTAACAGCAGCCATTTTGAATGGAGAGTGGGGCTGTCAGACACAATATTGAAAGGGGACCACCCAAGGACCATCCCAGCCAAATTTGCTTTAATTTGGTTCAGCGGTTTCAGAGAAGATTTAAATGTGATCTTTTATCAAAATAATCCTAATTTGCATAATCGGTATAAATTGGTTGAAAGAAAAAATTCACAGAAAAATCCAGAATAATGTTAATCTACTCATTGTCATGTAGCTGCAGTTAAAATTTGAGCTCATTTTGATTTATAATAAAGCAGCAATGAACAATTGAAGAAATTTCTATTTTTAGTAAAAGCAGCCATCTTGAATGGAGGGCGGGGCTGTCGGACACAATTTTGAAAGGGACCCACCCAAGGACCATCCCTGCCAGGCTTAGTGTAATTTGGTTCAGCGGTTTCAGAGCTGCAGTTAAAATTTGAGCTCATTTTGACTTATACTAAAGCAGCAATGAACAATTAAAATTTCATCCCCCCTTTTTTCTATTTTTAGCTTGGCGGCCATCTTGGCTGGAAGTCGGGATCACCGGACACAAATTTAGAAGGGGGCCATCCAAGGACCATTCCACCAAAGTTTGGTTTAAATTGTCCTACTGGCTTCAGAGGAGTTGATTAAAATGTGAAAAGTTAACGGTCGGACGACAGACGACGGACGCTCAGTGGTGACAATAGCTCACCTGACCCAAAAAAGAGAGAGGAAAAAACCAATAACAATACAATGTATACTTAATAAATGTAAATTTATACAAATGATAATTATGAAATAGACTCAATTATTAAATATTGTAAATAAAACAACATGTATTAACACAATAAAAAAGACAACATATACAAACTTGGTAAATATCACATACATGTACATTCTCCTTAAAAAAAATACCCCGGTAATATGGTTTTGGATAATCACTTGATTGAAGACTAAGTTTTTTTTAGATTCCTTTAGGCATTGATTGCAAAGGTAGTTGTAAATCCAACTCCCATACGATCACGACCACGACGGCCCCCGAAAAATCAACAACTTTTCAATGATTATATAACTAAGAGGGGGAAAATATAAATATTAGGAATGAATCAATTTTTCAGGATTCCAATTGAAAAATTAATATCAAAAGAATGTAGATAAGATTAAAATAAGTACCCAATAAGAAACATATTGAACAATGAATCTAAACTTTGACCTTTGTCCCATTTCTTCATAAATAACCAACTTTAAACTGCTTTTTTCGGTCTACATTTTCTTGGTAAAGGTGCACATAGTTCATCAATTCTAGGTGTAGCACGAGCACGACGAGCAGCTAATGTGACTTTATAAGGATCGTAATCATCTTTGATCATCGTACGACTACGTGGACGAGCCAATTTCTGAATTTCCAGGCTAGCGATGGCTTTCATAGCAGAATCTTCCACAGGCCACTGTATTGGTTTTTCACTTTGAAACATGGTGTGATATTTTTTTGATTCAGCCAATGTTTCTATCCTTTCTGTTGGATTTGCCTTCTTTGCGGCAGTTGATACTGGATAATATTGTCCCCATATTGTTTCTGTCATTCCGAACTTATCTTGACGCATTTTGGGGCGACTAAGCAGTTCTAAGCGTTCGGTTGAAGCTGCTCTCTTTGCCCCAGGGGCAACCTCCATGTAAGCAGTTCTGTCCATTGCATACTCTGGATGAGCTATTTTATGTTCTGCTAATTGATAAATTCTTTGTGAAGCTTCCCTTTCCAATGCTGTTTGATTTACTGGCCATATTGCAGATGGTCTACAGAGAAAAAAATGACAGTATTAAAATAACAGGTTTTGATTTTTTTTTTCAATATAGGAATCAGGACAGACGACATTGGAAAACATGTACTGTGGTGTCACGACCATGAGTGGTTATTTCACTGAACAATTTTGATATTTCATTGCCATTTATACAGTAATATAGTGTCTGCTGAGTATGTCGTGTCACGAGGCAAGAATCAAACTAACAACATTAGCAGTTATAGGCACAGATTGCATTGGTCAATGTGAATTCAACTATCATATAATCACAGCCACTACAGTTCCCAGTATTTTATGAGTACACAAGCACTGAATTGATGTACACATTTCAAATCATCACTTAGCGGAGATTACTTGGGCATTTATTGCATAGAATGATGTAAATCCAACTAGGACACAGCTACGACAGCCCCCATATTAGTAATTGAGTACAATTTCATGACACAACTACAACAACACCCATAAGGAGTACGATTTTTTTATGAAAATGGAGTTTATCCATGGGAGACAATCCATACTCTTACAAGATAGCTGCACATGATGCTTTGAAAGAATAATAGGTTCCGTTCTTCCATTCACACAAAATAAAAGATTTGAATATCTTTCACAGGTGTGTCAAATTCAACGTCGTTAACCCTGGCTCTATTGGTACTACTCTCCACTCACGAAAAGACAGAATTTCTGACACCGGTGAATGATATTCTTACATCTCTTATAGCATCTTATGCATGATTGATTGATTTGTGTTTTAAACCAACTTTAGTGCAGTATTTCAGCTATATCGCGGCATTGGAAGATCATATCATTCTTTCACGATAAAAGAAATATGATTAACCTTCATGACCTTTTAAATAACAGAATTAGACATATAATCAAATATATTATTACCTGTCTCCGACATAATTTTTAGGTAACCTATGTTGTGCTAGCTCTGATACTCTTTTTGATGCCACTGAAAACAAAAAAAATATATTTCATATTTTTAGTACAGATAGGTAATATATTTCAAATATTCTAATTCCTACAGGAATAAAATAGTTTATTTTACATTAGGAATAGTGTTTTTGGTGTTTAATGCCACTTTGAACAATATTTCGTTGTGGTCATGCAGTTTTGTTGGTGGGGGAAACAATCTATTACATGTATCTTGCAAAGAACCAATGACCTTCCTTTTGTCACCGACAAAATTGGTCATCTAAAGTAATATACATTTGTATATAGAATAACATCAGTTATGATGGTTGAGACAGACATTATCAGTTGTTTTCAAAATGAAATAAATATGTTGGGAGTTAAACATAGAGTTACCTCCACCTCTCACTGAAAATAAAAGCTACGGCTCAAACATTTTTAGGGTCAGGGATTAGGGTTATGGTGTTCTTCAACGCCACTTTCAACAATATTTCACTTATATTGTGGCGGTCAGTTTTATTGTTGGAGGAAACCGGAGTACCCTGAGAAAACCACAGACGTGCCGTGCCGCAAGCCACTGACAAAGTTTATCACATAATGTTGCATTGAGTATACCTCCCCATGAGCGGGATTCAAACTCACAATGTTGGTGGTGACAGGCACTGATTGCACAGGTAGTTGTAAATCCAACCAAGCATTTTTAAGTTCTTCTGTAAATCAAATATCGCCAAAACATGAGTGAGATTAACAAACGTGCATAAAATTAAAAGGAAATTCTTATGGTCATAAATCCAAAGTTAAAATTTAAAAATTATTATATACAATTTTCCCATTAAAATATTAAAATGTAAACAACAAATTACTTACTTTTTGTTAGCAATACAATTTCCCTAGCAACTGCCAACAAACAAATCAGATCATTTATATCAGAAAAAAAAATATGGAAATTAAATTGATTATTCAACCATACTATATTAAACTCAGCCATGACCATTATTGACTTTAACTTACACTTCAATTTTAATTGTTATTGTTAAACATTTATACATTAATGACTGAATCTACAAATATTTTGAATTTTATTGGAATTTTAAAAGATTAATGGGTCATTTTAGAATTGATATTATTATCTTGAGGATATATTGGAAGATAGGCTGGCATAAAAATATATTACCAAATACTGTTAAAGGATATTATGGAGAATTAATTTTATATACAGTCAAACCTGCTTTAGTGACCACCTCTATCAAGCAATAACTTGTATTATGTGACCCTAATTTTTATTTCCCTTCACAGTGTATTTCATATCAATTAGGCATGTATTAAGTAACCACCTGTCTTATATGACCATATTTCATTGTTCCCTTGGAAAGTTACATAAGACAGGTTTGGCTGTATAAACAAATCCATTTTGTGCCAAAAAACATTTTGACAAACTAACCCAAATATTTTAGAAGATTTTTTCTCCTATTTGATTAAGCAAATTTTGTTGAATTTTTTACCAAACCGCAACAATTTTTACTAGCCTGGTATTAGGTCTAGTGGTTTTTGTAGTAGAATCCAAACCATTAATCTTCAGAGATACTAATGATACCATTTGGATTATTCATGACTGTTGAAAAATATTGAAACATTTATTCCTCTTGTCATTCCAATTATTTTATAAAACATTAATGACCAAACAAAAATAAACCAGAGGTCTACCTTGGTATGAATGAACTGATTATAAATCAATGATCAGTTTAACTTTAAATCCTATTTTTAAGATTCTTCTAAGATTTTATCAATATTTTCCGATATATTCTGAGTTGACCTCCATCTTGGAATGCTAATCAGCAAACAAACAAATTCATTGTCATTAACAAACAATGTTGCATTGACAATATAAATGAAAATAAAACTTGCAAACCTCAACACTTTTTTGTGTCTGTCCTTAGCCATGATCTGGATTTACAATGCCATATGTAGTGGTCTTTCTAGTGTTGAGTGAGTTAAGGTGAGAGATGATTGTACGTTTTGTTGATGTTGGTGGAATTGTTGACATCACTTTCTAAACAATCAGTTCATAAGGGACAGACCATTAAACAATTTTTGTTTTGGGGGGGGGGGGGGGGGTATGTTTTTCCCCTATCATGATCTTAAAATCAGATTATTAAGGACATAAAAAATCAGTGATTTTCCTTCAAAGTTTACAGCCTTCGTGCTAACCCACTTGTCTGAAGCCCGGTACAAGTAGAACTGGATTCGGACAAGTGAAAATTATGAAAGAATTTTTTGAATGAACAGATTTTTTTTTCTAAATTTGGCTTTTGGGCAAGTGGGTGAAATTAAATTATGACAAAGACTGAGTTTACCAAATATTTCTCATTGGACTGTATTGTTTAATTTCTGCATCATTCAGCTCATTCCCTATTTAGTACCATAATGATCGGGAACTGACTACAAATGTAGATTTCATGTAAATCTAACTACTATATGTACATAATAATATTAGAAAATTTTATTACATGCCTAATGAACAATAAATACTTAATGTGGTCCCCATGGATACAACAAAGACTGGGGGAAAATTCCAAAGTCTCATCAATTTAAATTATTTTCGCTAATGTGTTTACTTATTACATTTTATTCTATTTATAAGCCTGAATTAATTTTTTTTTCTAAATAATTAAATGATTTCTGTTATAATACCTTTATTCTATCTTGTTTTAATTCCTATTAGTGATTTGCAAGCAACAAATATAACACCTTCGGTAACACAATATGATTCAATTAATTAATTATTTACCGTGATTGATTATTTGACGTTTATTTTAATTATGTTTTTGAATAATTTAATCTGATTTGATCGATTTGCAATTTCAGATTCCATATTAACATTTTTTTATTTAAGAACTGAATGCAATCTTTTGTAGTTTTGTTGCCGTATGAAAGCGTTGATGGAAGTACATTTTGCATGAAGAGCAAAATTGGCATTCAATACTTATAATTACCTTTTTATTAAATACAATTGAAATTATCATCTGTTTTAATATTCCACATTTCCAACCGTTGCTTGGGCCTCCATCATGGTCGTGATCACATGCTAGTTGTATTTACAACTACCTATGCAATCAATGCCTATTACCACTGAGTTCTAATACCGCTCAGATGAGGTGTACTTGATACAACATTATGTGAAAAAGTTTGTCAGTGACGTGAGGAAGGTTTGTGGTTTTCTCACCAATAAAACTGACTGCCTTGATATAACTGAAATATTGTTGAAAGTGGTGTTAAATACCATAGCCCAGTCCCAATAGTTTCAATTCCAATGTAACATGTCAACCTTTTGACCAATCCCACAGGGTTTTAAATGGAATGATTAAAACAATCCCACAGGGTTTTAAATGGAATGAATAAAACAATCCCACAGGGTTTTAAATGGAATGAATACATAATGTACATGTAATTATATAATAATGATGTCTCCTTTTTTTTTCTCTTTATATAATAATGAATTCTCCCTTTATCTCTTTTAATTGTATAGTGTCTGTGATTTGGCTTATTTTTTTCAACATTTCTTAATTTAGTATAAATTTTACTTATAATTTATTACAAATTTCACTAGAAAATTCTCAAAATACATATACAAATATGTACCGATAAATTTTAGACAGCTCATTATCACATGAACAGTTGATATGTAAACTTGAGTAGTTTTAACAGAACATAAGCTTTGTGGTGTATTTTTTTTTACAAAACCAATGTTTTAATTGACCAGTATAAAAATATATTTAAACAGTAGTTTGAACATTGTATGAGTAAGTCATTAATCATTATTTAATTCTATATAAAAATATGTGTCACCGATTGGAAAATCTTTTATACCAATATGAACAAAAAGTACAGTGCAATTATCATGATTAGAGAGTGCCGAATTAAAAAAAAAATCTAAAAACAGAACCTCTTATAAAGGAATAAGATTTAAAATACATATAATTACATTTAAATACACATGTATCGGTAACAGGGTAGAATTCATTTCAGTTGTAACTGACTATCATCAACATTTTTTTTTTTAATATTAATATTCTTTAAAAGAAAGAAACAGAGATAAACTGTAATAATTATTAACAATCTCATAAAACATGCATGAAAATTTGTATTTTATATTATTTTTCTTTTAAACAAATCTTAATCTGTTTAATTTTAATTGGATTGAATTAAAAAAAAGATTGATTAATACTATTTTTGATAAATTCCACATATTTGAGAAACTGTTATATCTTTATATATATCTTTATTTCTCATAACCAATTTTACAAAGGTACAGAGATAACAACAATATAACACATATTATTACATTTAAAGAAAGATAGAAGGTGGATCAACCTGGAGGACATACCCTCATATTTACAATTCTGATATATTTACACATATTACATAAAACGCTAACTGATTTTGAATTCATCAGATTACAAAACTTAAGTATATTTGGTCTATTTATAAAGTGTGGTTCAAAATACTTCTTACGTTCATTTGACAAAGATGGACATTCAAATAGATAGTGAAATTCATCACCTAAGTTTCCTCCGATGCATAGGTTACAAATCCGATTTTCCCTTTTTATATTACGCCAACGCCCAACTTCTATCGGTAGCCTATGGTTTGAAGTCCTAAATTTAACAAGTAAGAATTTGTCCTTATCATCTAATACATCCAAATAATCTTCAAATTTTAAATCATGCTTAAATAACTTATAACTGTTCACAGGGTAAGTATGTGGGTGAGTTCCAAAGCTATCAATGGCATTCAATCTCGTATAATCAAAATATTTGATTTTACATTTTTTTTCATAAAATCAAAAATTGATAAATATATCTAGCACTCTATATACTTCTTTCATTACATTATTATTTCATATTTTAGTTAGATAACAACACAGTGCAAAACAATATACACATGTACTGAATTGAGATCAAAGGAAATATGTGCATAGTACCGATAAAGATTATAATAAAATAAAGTTTCTCTATTGTTCCTGTCAATTTAATCATTATGCACGATTTCTTTGAAGCATATAAAATGATTACAACATCTTGCTATCTTACTATTAATATTATTTAATTTCATTTACAGAGCTATGTATCTTTCATATGACATAAAAACAAGCTTTCTAGTGATCGTGACATTTAAAAAAAACATTCTGCTGATCGTGATCTGTTACATTATTATTTGCCGATTTGTTGGAATCAATTTTTATGGCTTTCGTGGGTGAATAAACTTTATATAAAAAAATGCAAAACTACAAAATCTGTTGGTATACAAACAGTGAGCATAAAGAGAATTTTATAAGAAATCAGGACTTCCAATATTACCAGTGCTTCACTATTTACAGGTGGTACTTTTTATTAAAATTTGAACAAATCTCAAAAATAACTTATACAACACTCTTTAAAATCAGGAGGTATCAAAGACCATTTTAGGAGGGTAAAAGTACCTGGTTTATTCTTCCATAAACAGATCAAACAAAACTCATCAAAGTAATGTAAATAAATAGTGTAGAGGGTAAGGGAAAATGTGTTCATTTAAAAAAAATATGTTAACCTGTAATCATTATTATTATAATAGTAAGTATACTTTTTGGTTGAGACAGTCTATGATTTGGACTTCAGAAGTTATTGGCTTGAACTTAAAAAAAAGCAAATTTTATGTACCATTACAATTATAAATCAATTAAGCTCACTGGGTCAATCACATTTTTACTCGCTCAGGGCAATAGGACCAGTGTTAAAGTCACAGACTGCTGACAAGTCAGCGTGTCAACAATTGTACAATCGTTGCTATGCACACAATTAAGACATTTTTTTTCCTCGTTAAATTTTTCATTAGTTAATTGTGAACTAAAGTTGATGACTGTAATTACTGTTCTAATTTATTTAATGTACATCAAAATCGACAGATCTTAATCTTTAAGACATTTAATGTTATTACATATATTACACGTCAACCTTTTTTACCATACTAATCAGTATTAATTAAGTTTAATCTATAATCTCTAAATCAAAATGTGGTCCTATTTAAAATTTGTTGAGCATAACAGAACATATATCTTTAATATCAAAATGTATGTTATTTAATTTAATTCACCATTGTAATTTAATATTATAATTTCCTTTTTTAAATATATATTTTCTGTAATTTCAAGTACATGTATGTATATCTTGATAAATGTTATTTTAACCCTGATATAAGGCCAAAGAAAAGAAAATACTTGTGTTTCTATTGGCATTCTTGAAAAAAAATCTTGGATACATGTAAGGTAGGCCAGCAAAACAATTATTTTTTATTTTCCCCTAGGTTATACAAAACAAGCACTGCTAGTCCAAAAATGGCACTAAAAACTTTAGAGAAATACCAATTTTTGGGATATTTTAGGGGGAAAATCCCCCTAACTACCGACCCATGGGAGAAATGGAGGGTCAGGTGCAGAAAACGAACATATTTTAAAGGGTGGCCTAGACACAAAAAAAGGGTCAATAGGATTAGCACAAACACATGTTTGTTTTTTTTTTGCTTTGCCCTAAATGTAAAATGTCAACATATAATCCGAACAATAAACTGGGACGGAAACAACAATATTGTTTACGACAGAATTGTAAACAAAGGCAACGCAAAGTGTGGCGTATCCCCTCGCCTAAAAATTAGACCCTGTGACCTTGACCTTTGACCTTGAAAATCAATAGGGTTCCAGATTCTCTTAAGGTCTAAGTATGTACCAAGTTTGGTCAAAATCCATTGAAGGATGTTGATTCTAGTGTTCACAAGGATGTTACGCAGTAAAAATTTGACCTGGTGACATTGACCTTTGACCTATGAACTTGAAAATCAATAGAGTTCCAGACTCTCCTAAGGACTACGTATGTACCAAGTTTGGTCAAAATCCATTGAAGGATCTTGATTCTAGAGTGTTCACAAGGATGTTATGCAGTAAAAATTTGACCCTATGACCTTGACCTTTGACCTTGAAAATCAATAGGGTTCCAGACTCTCGTAAGGACTAAGTATGTACCAAGTTTGGTCAAAATCCATTGATGGATGTTGATTCTAGAGTGTTCACAAGGATGTTATGTGGTAAAAATTTGACCAGGTGACATTGACCTTTGACCTATGACCTGGAAAATCAATAGGGTTCCAGATTCTCCTAAGGACTAAGTATGTACTAAGTTTGGTTAAAATCCATGAAGGATGTTGATTCTAGAGTGTTCACAAGGATGTTACACGGTAAAACATTTACCCAGTGCCCTTGACCTTTGACCTTGAAAATCAGTAGGGTTCCAGACTCTCCTAAGGACTAAGTATGTACCAAGTTTAGTCAAAATCCATTGAAGGATGTTGATTCTAGAGTGTTCACAAGGATGTTATGCGGTAAAAATTTGACCCTGTGACCTTGACCTTTGACCTTGAAAATCAATAAGGTTCCAGATTCTCTTAAGGACTAAATATGTACCAAGTTTGGTCAAAATCCATTGAAGGATGTTGATCCTAGAGTGTTCACAAGGATTGTGACGGACGGACGGTAGCGTTACTATATCCCCTCGTAACTTCGTTGGCGAGGGGATAAAAAATGGACACGACACAAATCTCAACTTTTAAATTAATTCAAAACCCAGAACTAATTTCTATCCCTTGTTCATGCTGTCTTCAACTGTTTATCTTTCAACATGCATCACTTTCTATATTTAAACTCTATCTTTAATATTATGTCATTCTAATCTAAATATTTCTCAGTTTTTGCAAAAATATTCTAATTCTGTTTCTTTCTTAAATACTAAAGGACTAGGATCATAAACTGACATTCATTTGACCATAAAAAGTATCAATGTTTAATTAAAGTTATAGAACAGAAGCTGAGAAAATCATCTTTCATATTATCAATACATGTATTACAGTGTCAAACCTGTCTAAATAAAGTGAACCCTGAGTAAAGCGAAAACCTGCCTAAACCTGACAGACTTTACAATCCCGACTACTATTTGTCTATGTAATTTGAACCTGTATAAACCAAACACCTGTCTAAACTGAACAAGGGGTTCGGTTTACACAGGTTTGACTGTATCATCTTTTCAGTAATTTGGATAATTTTCATTTGATTTCAAGGAGTGATATTGTCCATATCAATGAACTGTCATTGATACTGGAAATTATCGGTCTGTGTGATCTCAGACACATTATGATGTTACAGATAAAAAAATGTCAGTTTTGAAGGTATTTGACACATACTAGTGATAATGTCTGTCTCGACCTCCACAACTGCCGTTATTCTTTATTTATCTAGTAGTCAGTTACCTACCAGCATTCACTATTGTAGTTTTTTGTACTATTCACATATTTTCGTTGACTCTAATTATCAAGAGTAGGGATTCCATTAACAGGTATAACCGTGTAACATTGTTATGCCTGTCCATAGCCAGGACCTTGAATAGCACCAATATATACTGTTTAAATTTTTGAATACCAACGTTTCGTGTAGCTGTTATTCCTGTGTTGAGTAGTGTCTAAAGGCATGCTGATACATGTATGATAAAGTAACCTGAAGGAGAATTAATCTTTTTGTGGAGACAATTTTATTTTATTTCAAATTTCCAAACCTTGATAAAGTTTATCAGCGACTTGTGACAGGTCGGTGGTTTCTCCGGGTACTCCAGTTTCCTCCACCAATAAAACCTACCGCCACAATATAACTGAAATATTGTTGAAAGTGGCGTTAAACACCATAAATCAACTAATCAATGTACCAGGAGACTGCTATCTCTTAAAGCAGCTTGAACAAGTAAATAAATACCATTTGTTTTATCAATAACTAATAATATCAAGAACTGTTCACATCACTATGACGATGATATCATAAGCTGCTTTTTTCTAAAAGCTTATATGAACCTACCGATAACAGTGATTCCATTAGAGCCTGGAGTTGGTGGTGAATTTTCAACCCAGTATACTGACCGTCTGAAAAATAAAAACCATGGTTACAATAAAATAATCAATCGTGTTGAAGGCACACTATAAAAATACATTATCTTTCTGATTAGTTGTAAATAAAGTGGATCTAACTTATAGTGATTGTTGTTTACCGCCAACTCATCAATTTTTCAGCTATATCATGCTGGGAACAAGTTAATTTGCAATGAGATGACGATGAGATCTGCTTTCTACTAGACCAACACGCCTAGTTGGATTTTTATAGTGCTAGCTCACTGAAACAACAGTCCACGGATAGACATGTCGCTCCACTCAGACACATTATCCCGATTCCGAGCCAATGCAACAAGTCTTTGCTCTTTCTCCTTAATACTGCCTGCTTAGCGGAGAAGTAACACATACTAATTTCATAGTCTTTGGTTTGACCCAACTGGGGCTCGAACCCACGATCTACCACACTCAAGGTGAGCATGCTAACCATTACACCACCGATGCGGTCTTTAATTTAGAACACCGCATTGGTGCTGTAATGGTTAGCTTGTTAGCCTAGAATGTGGTAGATTGTAGGTTTGAACAGAATCCTGGTCGGGTCAAACAAAAGACTATATACTTGATATGTGTTGCTTCTCCACTAGGTACACAGTATAAAGGAGAAAGAGCAAAGACTTGTTTGCTCGGAATCAGAATAATATGTCTGAGTGAAGCAACAAGACTACCATCGAACTGTTGCCTCAATGAGCTAGCACTATAAAAATTCATCTGAGCATGTTGGTCCAGTACAAACTGGACATCATTATCATATCTCATCGAAAGTAACTTTTTCTAATCATGATCTAGCAGAAAAATTGCTCAATGACTACCTAAACATATATATTTGTAGAATCATTACTATTTTTTTGCCGATCCACTAAAAATAGTACCAAAGCATGATGCATATTTAAATAATGATAAAGGGCTACTGCAGCAAGTTCAAGTTGACCATTTTTGGCTCATTTGGACCTCTTGTTTGAACTAAAATCACATGATCAATCTGAAACTTTATTCTGTGCCAAGGATCATTGTATTAAAATTTCAGAAGGATCAGTCAAACAAAATTTACTTCATTATCAAAACATTTTGAATAAATGTTTGGTTTATGGTGTTCAACACCTGACTTTCAACAATATTTCATTTATATTGTGGAAGGCAGTTTTATTGGTGGAGGAAACTGGAATACCCAGAGAAAACCACTGACCTGTCGCAAGTCACTGACAAACTTTAACACATAATGTTGTACCATGTACACCTCGCCATGAACGGGGTTCGAACTCACATTGTGAATACAGATGACGACAAGCTAATGCTATATTACAGCCAAAAACATTTTTGAGGTCGCATAAAAATGTGGAAAAAAACCATTTGTCTATTTACAGGTCATGTACAGTGTATGTACAGTACATACAAAATTGACAGAAGAAAAGTCAGTGATGAAGACCCATCCATTACAATAAAAAAACAAAACAAGGCTTGGTAGAAGAATCATTCACACTTAATTGGGTGCCATTCAATGACTGTTTTGCTTTCTCTTGGTCATAGATCGCCGACATTGCACATAATTTTCTCATTCACTCCTGTACTATTTATTGAAAATGATATACGAACAGCGAAGTATATAAGACACTATCTTACCTTGCCAAAAGTGGATTTGCATTGAGATACATTCCAATTTATTATTCTATAACAAATTAATTTGTAAATTGTTTTATGCCTTTGAAACTTTTTTTAACACAATTTTTTCAGTTTTGAAAAAAACAGCCTTTAAATTTCTATGATACAACACAATAACACTTAAATTCATAGAGAAAAGTCTTTTTCACACTAGTATTAGGTCTTATTTCTCAACGATGTTGTCAGGGCTAACTTTTTATACATGTTAAATCCCAGACAAGAACACAGTACTGGTTACCTTAAAAGAGTGCCCAGTGAGGGATCTTGTTACTTGTCAATTATAAAAGTACAGTCTATCTTGTCATAACTATTACATGTGTTGAAACGTAGTTAATTATGATTTTTTTGTGTGTAAAACTAGAATAGGGAAATTTTTTTCAAGATGTTTTTAAAAGTTTAAATTAATTTCAAAAATAAAATATCCTTTAAATGTCCTTTTCTCATTACGAAACATTTCAAGCACTATAATTACATCTCTACAATAAACACAATTTAAAGTGTTGAACATGCTTCATTTATTATTCTGTTATTCTACACTTCTTCGAACAAAAGACAATCATTCGCCATCAAAATATTGCTTTGCGATTAAAATCTACATTTGTTTAAAATAAATTTGTATTAAATATCTTGATAATACTATCTGAAACAAGACTGATTAATTCAGTAAATTATAGACAGGTGTTTAAGTGTTAAGATAAATCATATGATCTTGACACCTATTTTTAATTAGAAATCACTTACTGATCCTCCTAAAAAAGCCTTTAAAAGGTTAATGAAAGATGTCCAGAGAAAACTATATAGCAATTGGAAAATTTGTCTATGTGATGCATTTTTTCAGGAGAGGGTACATTCTGTAATTGATGGTTTGGTTTATGACTGTATCTACAAACATTTTGAATTTTGTTGGAATTTGAAAAGATTAATGGGTCATTTTAGAATTGATATTTTTATCCTGAGGCTATAGATTAGAAGTTAGCTAGGTTGGCATAAAAATATGTTACCAAATACTATTAAGGGTTGGTTTAGGTTTATGGTGTTTCAACGCCATTTTCAACAATATTTCAGTTATATACAGTATGGTGCCAAAAGTATTGCAACATGTAAAACAATCCCTATATAATCAACCAAAACCATATTTTTTCAAAACATTATTGTGAAGTCATTTCTGGATAGATTTTAACAAATTTAACACCAAAACATTCAGAATTGTTTATATTTTGATTGTTTATTTGCTCATTATGTTTATATGAGTGGTTTTTATTTGTACATAATATAAACAGGATTGTTAATTTTTAGGATTTATTTTTTGTTGAAATATATAGGAAAATCAAAGTCAATTTTTATTTGCTATGTTTAAATTATGTACAAATGAAAATAACTCATAACAACATAATGAGTAAATAAACAATCAAAATATTGACAATTCCGAATGTTTTGGTCTAAAATTTTCAATATTTCAGTTAAATTGTGGCTGTCAATTTTATAAGTGGAGGAAACCAGGGTACCCGGAGAAAACCACTGACCTGCCGCAAGTCACTGACAAACTTTATCACATATTGTTGAATTGAGCACACTTCGCCATGAGCAGTATTCAAAGAAACAACTTTAGTGGTGAATAGATAGTGATGGCACAGGTACTGGCAAATCCAACTTAACATACGATCACGACGGCCCCTAGTCACAGAGTAGAAAACAACTGAAGCTGAAGCTGACACCTTATAAGTTATACTACATGTTCTGCAACATTTTTTTTATGATAAGTCCTTCAAACATGATGATGAATTCGCCCAGGCTCTCAACATCAGCGTTGTGTTGGCATAACTTTCAGAATTCTCCCAGGATCCATTTTGATAATAAAAATAGATCTTGATGTTAAATCCCAGTATATACACAAAAAAAAATGTAAACAAAGAAAATCAACCGACTGACAAAATATGAGGAATAATCACTTGAAACTATGTTGTTAGTATTTAATGAAAAAAGTGCCATTTTTTTAATTAGTTAGGAATGACATAGACCATAATTACTAAATCGGACATTACTGGGACTGTCTATTGACATGTACATTAATTGGTCGATTGATTTTTGTAACTTGTAGCGAGTGAGTGATCGCTTAATACCAAATTAACAATTTTTCAGCTATATAATGGTGAGAACAAGTTATATTTCTATGATATGAGATATGATGATGGTTACTTTGTCTTGACAAACACGCTTAGTTGGATTTTTATAGTGCTAGCTCACTAAAACAAAAAACAACAATCCACAGGTAGACATGTCGCTCCATTTGACAACATATTCTGATCCCGAGCCAACCGGTCTTTGTTCTTAATCCTTAATGCTACAACAGAGAGGCATCAACTGCGAATTTTATATATATTGGTAGTTTTTGCTTTTAACCGAATGGAACTTGAACCACAATCTATCGTACTTGTGGTTAGCATGCTAACCATTACATCAATGATGCATTCCATTGTTGTATGACCAGGACTCGACAATAAATTGGGAATACTTTCATAACATAACAATACGGTTGTTTCAAATCATGTCAATTCCGACCACTTTCCGTCTTTTCTTGGTCTTGACGTCTGAACAAATCGGCAGGCGACTTCTGGTGTTTATGCTATTACTGTGACAACGTCAGCATATCATAGTTGTAGATGCGGTAGATTATTTATAAGTAATTGTAATATGGAGATGCCAAGGAAACTGCTGAATAAATACTGGTGTTCGGTACCCCACTATCTGTCTGATATCAAAAATATATACATAGAGGCAGATCGCTTTCCTTTGATGATGCCGACAGCCGCAAATAAAGAAAGAAAACGAATTTAATTTTAAGGAAGTATTTGTCTCTGCACTGAAGTCTTTGATACAAATAAAAATAATTTAATTGATATCTGTCTTTTATAGAAAATGTGAAGATTTTTTTAATACAAGGATCGAACGTTAAAACGGCACATATCGATTGGAGTTTTTGACATTGACACCGGAAGTTCAGTGCCAGGAGTTCCATCGAAATCATGTGATCTGGCAGACGAAAATAACAAAATTTTGACGGAATGGAAATGATTCGAAACAACCATATTGGAATAATGGGAGGCCAATCGTTTTCCTCAAATGATTTGCAATGGACCATCATTCGCTTTGGACACAGTCTGCTAATTTGTAGTATTAGATAAAAAAAAAAATAATAAAAAAAAACAGGATCAAGAGATCAAGGGGTCAAATATGCAGAGGTTTATCAAGGTAATATTATTTGTTTGTACCTTGAATGGGCTATAGACGACAGAACTCTACATGCACAGGTTTATGTGGACAGTATAAGTATAGTCTTTGGTGCCACTTCCCCTTTTTTACAGAATACAGATTTTTCTTTGACAGATCGAAAATATTTCCTTTTCATCTTTCCATGCATAACTGAATGGCTTATATACAATAAATACGATCAAACAGTACTTTCTATCCATACGGGGTTACTGAAATTAAAGAAATATACACAATATGTTTCTATTAACAAGCAACACGTTTTGCTCGAGAGCCTCCCCCTTTTTAGCCATGTGTAAATATTTGTTTACATTTCTTACCGGTGATCTCTATATTCGTTGGGAACAGTTTTAGGCTTTGCCAACGTCTCTATTCGCTTCTCATCTGAAAAGAGACACAATTGAGTGTGTGAAATTAACGATAACAAAGTGAACTTGATATGTAATCCCTGTATAAACGAAGAAATTTACCAACCCTTCCCTGAATCCGACATCTTTTTCCCCCGGTAGTTGTCAAGCTTCTGGTTGTCAATGACTCGTTTCCATTGTTTTCATTGGTTAATTTCATTTCATAATCACTAAGCCGTTTAACTGTAATCAATCGAGACACAAAAAATGTCAATAATGATTAGTTAAGATCCTTATTCCACAGGTACATGGGGTCATGACCTACATTACCCCCCCTTTTTTTTTTCTTTTTTTTTTCATACATTTTGGTATCTAACAATCTAATAAAAAAAAATGCAAAAAGGGGGGGTGTAATGTAGGTAATGATCCCATCATCGGCCCATGTACCTGTGCCTTATTCATGTGTTTAAAAGACTCCTAATCTTTCTTAAGAATTTATTTTGCAGTGTGTAAATAGACGTTTTAAATATTAAAGGCAATTGAAAGTATTGATAATTTATTAAAGTCTTTAAAGTACTACAAATATACAGCGTTTTATACACGAGAATTAAGAAATAATTACCGGTAGCCATATATTTATATTGTTTTTACCACGGGTTGGCACTTTATGCCGAATATTTTACCACGAGCGGTACTTTTTCAGTCAGTGTAGAAAAAAAAGACACGCACTAATAAGACTTAAAAATGTTCTCATATATTGGTGTTAGTCCACATGCACTTGTTTCATTCAAAAAATAGATGCCCCCTCCTCTTCCTTACTTCAAGGTAAACATCTACCCTTTTCCCCTTCCCCACTTCACCTCAATATTTTTCGCTTATTTGTGATCCTTTCGCCGTGGCCCAATTATATCGTTACACTCCCGAGATATTTCTCTTTTTGACTGCCACATTTAAATATATCTACCGGGCCCCCTCAGACGAATTAGACAAGAATAGTCAGCGAGCGTGGCTTAGTGAAAATTTAAGTCATTGAAACGGATACAACCACTTCCGGTGTTACATGCTCATTCCCCCCCCCATACTTATTCCCCCCCCGGAAAAATGAGTATATACTGAGATTTCCCCCCCGAAAAAATGAGTATATACTGAATTCCCCCCCCCGGAAAACCAAGTATGTGTTAACACATACTCATTTCCCCCCATACTAGTTTTCCCCCCTCTCCTATTTTAATAGGGTTTTTCTTATGTACACTTCTATACATGTATATGGTGGAAGACATATTAGTTAAATGTGGACGAAAGAGGGTATCAACAATGATGATAGTAATAACTAAGGCAAGCGTGGACATGGAGTGAGAACGGATAAGGAAATAGGAGGAAAGGATGGGAAAAACACTTTTGAGTGATAAAGCGATCTTCCTTAGTGTAAGTGAGAAAAACTCAAGTTTGCTAAGTGCTGGAAGGCACAGCTGACAGGTATGAGGAAGAGGGCAGGAAGGAAGGAATATAAAGAGAAGGATAGAGAGGACGGAGGGAGAATGGTAAAAAGATGATGGAGAGGAAGGAGAGATAGAGGTATAAAATAAGGAGGATGACGGAGAGGAATTAGGGAGGGAGTCAATATGGAAAAGGATGGAGATAGTGAGGAGGATAATGATGAGGAAGTAGTGAAACAGGTAGTGAAGAGGAGATTTGAAGGAAGAGGATAGAAAGGACGAAGTGACAAAGGTAAACGAGGAGGAGAGAAGTAGTGAGGAGGTAATAAGGAGGCGGATGATGAGGACGGAGGAGAAAAGTATACGGAGAAGGTAATTAGGCAGAGTTAATAAGGAGGATGGAGACGGAAGAAAGACAGAGGTAATGAGGTGGATGATAATATTACAGGAAAGAGAAGAGAGGTAATGAGGTGGCGGATTGAGAGGAATGAAGGATGGAGAGGTGGCGAGGATGACTGAGAGGAAGGAGGGAGAGAAGTAGTGAGGATGACTGAGAGGAAGGAGGGAGAGAGGTAGTGAGGAGGATGGATAGGAATGAGGGAGAGGAAACGGAGAGAAGTAGTGAGGAGGAGGATTGAGAGGAAGGAAGGAGAGCGGTAGTGAGGAGGATGACAGAGGAAGGAGGGAGAGAGCTAGTGAGGAGGATGGAGGAGAGAGAGAGAGGTAGTGAGGAGGAGGCTGGAGAGGAAGGAGGGAGAGAGGTAGTGAGGAAGTGGATGGAGAGGAATGAGGGAGGAGAGGCAGTGAGTAGGAGGGAGAGGAAGAAGGGAAAGAGGTAGTAAGAAGAGGAGAGCAAGGAGGGAGAGAAGTAGAGAAGAGGAAGGAGGGAGAGAGGTAGTGAGGAGGAAGATGTGAAGGAAGGAGGGAGAGATGTAGTGAGGAGGAGGATGGAGAGGAAGGAAGGGGAGAGGTAGTGAGGAGGATGGAGAGGAATGAGGGCGAGGAAGGAGGGAGAGAGGCAGTGAGGAAGAGGATGGAGAGGAAGGGTGAGAAAGGTAGTGAGGAGGACGATTACTTTAATAAATTTCCCCCGACAATGCCTTCAGTGGTTCTTGAAAATCGATCAATCAGAATGTTCAAAGACTCCTATCGATCTGCACCAAAGAAACAACACTTGTGTAGTACCTCATAGTGAACACCCTCAAAGTTAAATTGGCTAAATTATGTTCAGTGGTTCTCAAGGAGATGACGAAAATGTAATTCATAGGTTTTCAAAGCAATTTTGACCTTCGCTGTAGACCATTTTGAATTTCCGATCGGCATAAAAACCATTATCACCTGTAAAGGACTCTGAAGTTTCGAGACAATGTTTACAACCATAATATGCAGGTCAAGTTCAATTTCAGCCAGATCCCATATACGGCTTGGAAGTTAGGCCCACTTAGCTGAAAGCGGGGAACTCCGTGTCCTCAGACACATTCTTCTTTATATTTATTTAACGAATCGGCATGAAAAGTAACAATACTTGCGTAGGACATAATAGTGAACACCTCTGCCAAGTGTGGTTAAATTCTGTTCAGTGTTTTTCAAGTAGACCATGAAAATGTTGCTTTACATATGGTTTCAGAGCAAACTTTGACCTCCGCTGGCAACGATTTTGAATTTCCGATGGGCTCAAAAAGTAACAAGACCTGTCAAGGACCTTAAAATGAACATACAAATCACGTTTCCATACCATCGCTTCAGTGGTTCTTGAAAAAAGATTATTAAAAAACTAACAATGTTTCCAATGTCTCCTGATGACCATTTGTTGACGAATCGGAAACAATCCCTCATCCGATCTAAACAAACACCAGATCCCTCAGTACAATTTCTAGTCAATATGCAAACCACAGATAAATTCAATGCAGACGAACAATTACGCATTGGTTGACCATATGCGAACGCTAACTGATTTCAAATCCGATCCGACAATTATAACGGATTTAAATTCGATTTAATGATTCGATTTCAATCCGGAATACGTGTGAATATGGTATTATAGTGCTACCACTTTCTGCAATCGTAACTACTCGGCCATTCTCGCTACCCTGCAAATAACCTCGTACGTACATAGTAGAAATTCTTCTTAAATTGTTTGCCGGAAGTTAAGTTAAGTTAAGCTGCACAAAAATATAGTCCACGAAAATCCAATATGGCAGACATACTAAGTAAAATCTAATCATGCAAAACTAATTAAAACTTTAATTGAAATATAGAAATTGTTTAAAATATAACTTTATCAAACTTTCATGTAACTGACATGTGAAAAGTAGTGCGATTTATACGCCTAATGCATACGAGGTTATTTGCAGGGTAGCGAGAATGGCCGAGTAGTTACGATTGCCACTTTCAGTAGATCAATTGAAAAAGATGGAGGCAAACGCATTTATCAAGATGGCTCAATTTTATAATAATTTGATCATGAAACGAAGCAAAAAATAGTTGTGCTGATATAGTAGAGGGGGGTAGGAGGGGGTCTGACCTCGAAACCCCGAACTAAAAAACTTGAAATCCAGAAGTCCCGAATATAATAAAATTTCAATCCCGAATCCCGAAAGGGTCAATCCCGAATTCCCGAGCTTAAAAAGACACCATCCCGGAGTCCTGAAAAGGATCCTTCCCCCCTCATAGTAGTAATTTAATTTAGAGAATACTGTTACCGTTTAGTTCATCATTTGAATTGAACATAATATGATCAATTGGTATAATTATGTTCGGTAAAACAAATCCACACTCTGACAGTAGAACTAATAATTGTATCATTCATAGTTATGCGTCATTGATGGACACTGCCATTCTGTAGTTACTGATCTTTATTTTAAATGATCGATTACAAACACACAAGCTACCATAAAATAGTTTGTTTAGTTTAAAGCTAATTATGTTGTGTCTCGGTGTACTGTAATTAGTTGAAATTCTTAAGAATAAATTAACAGATAACCATTGGCGGATCCAGGGAAACCCCCCGGAACCCTCCCCCCACCCTTTGCTCGGCAAATTTTTTGAAAAATCCGTGAAAATCGGCAAAAATTAGACTGGAACTCCCCTTTTTACCTCACCTGACTAAAAGTCAGGGTGAGCTTTTGCCATCACATTTCGTTCGTCGTTCGTCCGTCCGTCCGTTAACTTTTTACATTTTGATATTCTTCTTGAGAACCACTGAACATAATTTAACCAAACTTGGTATGAATGATCCTTAGGGTGTGTATACTATAATTTGTGAATTATATATCCGTCGATGAAAAAACATGGCCGCCATGGCTAAAAATAGAACATAGGGGTCAAACTGCAGTCATTGACTAATATTTCAAAAAGTATTACATATTGAGAAAAATAGAGGTGATCTTCCTTCTTCAGCATCAAAAGCTCTACAAAAGTCCTCAGAGGGTCGAAGTCGTATAACGACCCCTTATAGGAGTTATTGCCCTTGCATAGTCTATCAGTGCAAAGGGGGAGAATTGAGTATGAGGGGGAAACTTCAGTATATACTCAGATTTCCCCCCAAAAAATCAGGGGGGAAAGATGAGTACATGTATATACTGATCTTTCCGGGGGAAAATGAGTATATACTGATCTTTTCGGGGGAAAACTAGTATATACTCATTTTTCGGGGGGGGGGATAAATGAGTAGGGGGAAAAATGAGTATGTAACACCGGTACTACATAAAGATAATAAGAAACTGAAAGAAAAACAAAAGGCTACAAAACTACAGAAGGTGAACAGGGACTTCCTTCTGCGTCAGTTTTACTGCACACAAGTTAAATTTAAAAAAAAAGATAACTGAAAGAGTGGAAATACACTGGAATACTACAATCAATTAAAAGAAAGCAAATTGATGAGCAATAAGAAAATACATACCTTCCACATAAGCGAAATTTCAGAATTTGGGCCTCTTTCGAAATTACATAGTTATTTTTTAATTGGTTTAAATTTTGTTATCTTTTCTCTTTTTTAAATCTCTTTTCTCAATTATGTAAAAAAAAAAAACGGTATAGTTATTTTTTTTGCTTTCTGAAATTGCTTATAGTATTCATTTAAGTGCTAATCAAAAACAGATAAATAATAAACGCTGTGGACACGTATTAAAAAAAATCCACAGAAAACCCTCTTTATGGCACTTTGGAGCATCTTGCTTTAAAGCGACTATAAGGCTAGTACATCCCTTGAAATAAATCTCAACTTTTATTCTGTACGACTCATCATTGTGTTAAAAATTCAGAAGGATCGGTCAATAGAGCGAAAGTTGTTGTTTGTACTTTTTCTTTTGGCCATTGTATTGTCTGTCCTTCTTCGATTTACAGATTTAGATTACCCCTTTTGTACCTTCACGTTCTTCTTATTGCACGTGTAATCTTAGAAGAGATGACCCGTAGCTACCGAGTAGAATAATTTGTTACTATTTCAGCAAACCAGACACACGAATTGAACATATAAAGCCGAAATGAAGAATGTAATGAACCTGCAAACATTTATTTGTACTCAATAACAAATCATTTTGACTGGTAGTTTCAGGTGAGAAATGTTTAATTATTCGGTCTATCAGAAACTAGAATTAACCATGGCGGCCATGTATTTTGCATGACATAGACGAAACGGGAAAAGATTTGCAGTGGACTTCACTGTATATGTATTATATTTTTATACTAACTAACAAATCACGGCTTGCAGTTTCAAAGGAGAATATTTTTTGAAAGTTCCATTCAACCAGAATGGCGGCGATGCTTTCTTGCAAAGTCATGAGGAAAGGTAAACATTTTGTACATCACCTCACAAGCTATCGTCTGTAACCTACAAGCATCATTCCTGCAAATATCAAAGAGCGCATTGGTTTCAGAGGAGAAGATTTAAATATGAAACGTTTACGGAAAGACGGTAAAAAGGACGACCAGACTACGGACTCCGGGTGAGAGCAATACATCACGTGACTCTTTGGATCACGCGAGCTAAAAACACGATTTATTTTCATAGGTGTTGACATTTAACAACAGCTAATTTGACAGATTCTTCCTGAGTGAGTATTACTGTAGCCATATTTACAACACGACTTAACGAGTTTACAACAATAAATCGTGTAGGTATACAGGTGGCGCTGACCAGTATGGTCTGTAAGCGAAAATTTTGATTGCCACAAGTAAAAGACCGGAGATCATGGTTATAATCGGAATTGTTGCCTCTCAACGGATCACGAACTGCCATTACCAACAACATGTTGCTTAATAAAATGAAAAAACAACAAAAAATATTACACTGTCGGAACGATTTTTCTTCTTCTTCTATATCTTTAACCCCCTCTGTAGAGGAACCATACGTCAGTATGTAGAACAGGTGCTCCGTTTATGTACAATGCTCGTATTCCCTCCACTACTTGAATTTTGTTGTGCACATATATACAGGGAAGTCCTACCCACACACACTTCGCATAAAATCCTTCTATATACAGTTAAGATTTTACGATTTGTCACATTGCTGCTAAAAGTTATTTACATGATTAAGATAGTCTAAAATTGGTCTTTGCCGTACATGTTTATCATATCACTTTGCTATATTTCACATTTGATTCTAAAATCAAATAATTTATAAAAAAAAACGTTGAAAAAGATACGAAAAATGGTAGAAACTGAGGCTTAATCGACACCCTTAACAAACACACTTACTTTTCTGGCTTGGTACAGGCACTTTAATGAAAACAAATGTTGGCGGGGTTAAATTAGTTTTTTTTTTGACCTAACCTCTCATTTAGTGAAATGATGTGGTCAAATAAATGTGAGTAAAATACCAACCACAATGTCAACCTCACATAGAGCAGGATGAACGGAGTTGTTATAAAGATTATTTAGCTTTATACATAATAAATTTAATATGCGTGACATAGAAGTTGTCCAATGGATACTATTATTACAATAAAGAGAGTCGATGATCTCAAACATTATTAATATATTAGATAGCACACAAGAACATGCGTGTTAGCAACTTCAATCTTCAGTATACATAGAATGTGGCCTACCCTTCCGGAGCATCCAAGTTCACCCCCGATTTTGAGTGGGATTCGTGTTGCTCGATTTTTAGTTTTCTGCGTATTGTTTTGTATTGTCTGTCCTTCTTCGATTTACGCTTCTGAGTTAACCCCGCCCCTCCTTTTGATATCTCCAATCTTTTCAAACAGGGGGTACTTTATTATATCTCGTCATAAAAAGGGGCCGGGTGGGATAGGGGTGATGTATTTGATTCGCCCCACACAGACATCAAACGCCCACGAAGAAGAAACTGTAGATCTTTTCTTCTTATCCTAGACTCTCACTGATTCAGTGAGTAAATATATCACCACAGTGAACATAAAAACGATGTAAATACCATACCGTCAGTGTAAGAACTTATAAAAGTAGAGAATTTTTCTAATTCAGTGTCTGTAAAATCTCTTGCTGGAGGCTTGATGGTGTTATCTACAAGAAACGAAACACACTAAATTAATTTATTTTTCTAGGGTTATGGTGTTGAACGCCACATTCAACAATATTTCAGTTATATCGTGGTGGTCAGTTTTATTGGTGGAGGAAGCCAGAATACCAGTAGAAAACCACCGACCTGCTGCAAGTCACTGACAAAATTTATCACATAATGTTGTATTTTTCTACACAACAATTAAAACAAAAAATCAGACAATATACAATAAAACATGCCTTTTATTTACATGTACTCTGAAAGAACTTAAATTCATGGATTTCTATTTTCGTGGTTTGCTTGTTTCGTCTATTCTTGGAATCCGAATTCACAAAATAAACAACAAATAAAAATAAATATAAATTGTGTATCAGTGGCGTTATTAGTGACAAGAAAACATTATTCTTGTATGGATGCCTAAATTCGTAGAATGGTTGATATTCGAAATCCACAGAATTGGTTCTCCACGAATAAAAAGAATTAAATAGTAATTTCTATAAAAAGAAACACAGAATATCACCTAGGTGACGACCTTGAATAGAAGAAAAAAACCCAGTGCAAACTCAATGATAAACTGGAAACTATTGTGATATTATACATCGTGCAAAAAGTTCAATGCTAGAACAAAGTAGGTAACCCTTGGTTTTAGTGGGAATTTATTATGTCCCCTGATTGATTTGTTCCTCACTCTTGTGTCACCTATTAATGTGCTTGTTTAGTCTGATGTGGTATTATGGATCTTCACATCTTCACTTTAATCCAAAAAAAAAAAAAAAAAAAAATAATAATCTCATCGACTTCACATACCCCGACTTCGTCTTGTTCATTGACCCTGAACTTTATTTATGTCATGACATCCGTTGTCATAGAAATGTTTATCTATAAATGAGTTTTAAAATAAATGTTAACAATAAAGATGTCAAGCTGCATTGTTCTTCCAGACATCAAAAACAACTTTTCAACGTGAGGCAATCCACGGGGATTAGCTGCACTGAAGCTGTTTTCAATGAGGTCGCTTAATTATCCAATGAAACGCGTTAATTGAAATTATCAATACGTCACAATTAAAACTAGGTAGGAAATGTTATTATCTTTCCAGCAATTTTCTATTATATTTACTTATTTTTGTTGTTATTATTATTATCACATTATAATCATTATTTGCGGTTCTGTCCATTTGACAACAGATCAACTATCCAACACCACTTAAAGATATTTCTTCATCTCATAAAACTGTTTATGGAATAGAAGAACTTATTTATCTCCCTTCACATTTCCATTGATGTTGTTTCTTTTGCCGATCTTGTTCGTTTCTTATTCATATACAGTCGTCTTAACTACTGCAATCATCGTTTTATTTAATATTTACAATAACGGTCAAATTCATGCTTCAAACTTCAAATCACGAATTTTAACAGGAAGCAGTTCGTGATGAATATTTCCCACGTGTGGTAAAATGAATAGTTATACTGAGTAAGATTTTAGATGTAAAGAAGAGTTAGCCTTTACTGTAATAGTATATTATTACATGACTGTAATTTAGCTTGCATATAATTGGCTTAAAACTGATTAAGAGGTTTTGAGTACTTGCGATATCACCCTCGCGGCTAAAAATAGATCCTGGCAGGTGTCCGGAAAGTGATATCACTCTCGCGGGGTATAAAAATAGATGTGGAAAAACCAGACTTTTGCTATCCTATCAAATTTGTTCTTTCGTTGTTCAATAACCAATGAGATTGCGTTTAGCATTTGCTCTTCGGCTTAGTCATAAACAAACGCTCCAAAATTGCGATATTTTATTGGTATGACAATGAATTTGTAAGTAGATAACAATAGCACATCTTCATGAAATAAAACAATCATTGACTTTAAAATAGGTTGCTATCTGGTTTATCAACATTTAAAAACGTATATCCACCTCTCCTGCGGCTCGGTGAATATTACATTTTTTTCAGGTTGATAAATCAAGATAGCAACCTATTCCAAAGTCAAAAATTGTATAATATCAACTTTATTGGAGGTTTCTAATTTATCTACTGTTTTTGTCGACATCTTCGTGTTAACATCCTCTTTTCACCGGTCAAGGTTTACGATTTATCTCCTCTACTATCTTCACCAACCAAGGATTACAAGTTATCTCCCCTGCTATCTTCACCAGTCAAGGATTGCTATTTATCTCCCCTACCATCTTCACCAATGAAGGAATACGATTTATCTTCCCCTATCTTCATCAGTCAAGGATAACGATTGATCTCCCCTCCTATCTTAACCAGCCATGCATCACGATTTATCTCCCCCTCTTTGAAGAGGAGGGGACGTGGATCGTAACCCTTTACTAACGAAGATGTTGTATTACTTACAATGTTCTATTTTATGTAAAGTTGGCAACTTGTTACGTTGTCTCTGTTTCTTTGGTTTGTCTGAAATAATATAACAATATATTGTGAAAAAAAAAGCAAAAAACAAACAAACAAACAAACAAACAAACAAACAAAAACAACAAAAAACCGGAAAAAACCCGTAAACAAAAACAGATTTTCTTGCATGAACACACTTTTTCAATTTGCTAGTCGCAGCGAACACGTGCTGTTCCTTTGCTTTTAACTTGTATCTAAATGTATGGTTAGATAGTCTCTCGTGTTCATTTAACTGCATTTTATTTCTCTCTAATAGATCTTAATTGTTTTGGACTTGGTTTCCAATAAGAAGATATTTTTGTAACATCACTTTCACTGATAGATGATAGAGTACTATCAGACAGTCCACATCAACTACAACTTATGTTAAATGTACTGTATAGTAATACAATACACTACAGAACAGACCTAAACGATGGAATTGATTGTTAGTGTGCTCGACTCGATTGCTTTTGACTTGGAGCGTACCTGATGAATGCTATTCTAAAAATCCATCATGCGAATTAAATTAAATTTGATTACGTTTCCATTTAGTTTTCTCCTGGTCAAAAAGAAATCTGGAAATAACAATATTTCTGTTTTACATCACCGTAGCAAACACTGTTCATTTGAACATTGAAGCTTTTTCCAACCCTAGTATTATGTCCACACTTACCAGCATCTTTTTGTTTTGGCAGCAGGATATCAATCGGAGGCAAGGTTATAGAAGTCCTTAAAAATAATAATTATTAAAGAAATTAATATTGTTGATATTCTGAAACTCACGAATGTTTATCTTCAGTTTCACCTTACGTTTCAAAGTATAATCTCGGTTGATAATGATAATTACATGACAATATCAGTAGACAAATACGTGTATTCTGTGTCCACAGTTTTTCGACGAATACACGTATTATTCATGATGTATGACGTCTACTGATATCGTCAAATGAAGAAAAACGAATGATTATGAAAATTTTGAAAAAGGAATGATTTATATGAAAATTTTGAAAAAAAGGGTGGAGTAGTAGAGAAAAGGGGGGAGGAGGAAGCGAAATCCATGCCCCATGCGCCTGTGCTTTTGGTATCTTCAAACTTTACATACACATATACATATACACATCTTTCAATACAAGCGGAAGTTGACACAATTTAAACTCATGCATTATAAAACTTCCATGCCTTGACAGTGTTAACTGTTAACGTGACAATTTTGATTTTAATATCAACTTATTTAAATTTTAGCATTAATTTTAAACCATGAAATCCATTAGAAAAATGTCTTGGTGGATTTGAATATGAAAGTTACCACTAGCTTGATCGCTTAATCACAGTTCGTCAGAAATTTAAAGTGTAGATCGAAGGCTGAATTTAATAACTGACCGAAAACAATAATTACCATTGTTGCTGGGGAATATTCAATTTCTCCGTACCATTTTCAAACTAAACTTCCAAAATGGCCTTTCAAAATATTCTAAATACATTTATATAATTAGATTCTCTTTTGGGTATTTTCTTTCTAAAAATTTAAGCTGTTCTGTCTTATTTGTTTGTCTCAGACGTAAATCATTTATAAATTATGAATTAATATTTTATGATTGACTACTTACATGCCGCTCTCTGTCATCTCTAGTAGAAGATTTTCCTCCAAAGGACAGAACAAAAAACAGCTCAAGTTGCCCCCAACAATGAACCGATGTAAGCAATATTTATAAGGAATTCTCAGAGGGAAAATGTGAAATTGTAATTTAATATTGATATGATGTTTAGCGTTAAAAACTATTAACAATGAGATCAACACCAAAAAAAGAGAAATCATTTGTTTTTCAATTTTTAGCTTAATTACACGTGGGAAAATGCGCGAATGATAAGATTCTGCAATGAATGAGGTAAATTACCCCTTATTGGCCTCTTCTTACAAATAACAATCGTTTTAATTTTATTAGCCTTGGTTAATGGATCATTGTCTTGTTTTAAAGATACCGTCACAGATAATGTTTAAAGTACTATACGGTATTTGTATTCCGGTAGTGTCACGTACCCGTATATATAACCGTATTTGTAAAATGCAATATCAACAGGTTTCAATAATTAACATCAATTAAAGGTATTTAAATGTTTATAAATCATTTAGTTCACAAAAACACAGGAACAAAATGTATACTGTTAATCTTTGCTAAAATAACAAATGTACAATTTTAGTAATGAGTGAGTGATTGTTGTTTAACGCCAAGGCTGTATTTTTCCAGCTATATAACACGCTACATTTCTATGAGATGATGAGGAGGATGTCCGATATGTACTAAACCAGCACACCTAGTTGGATTTTAAATAGTGGAACATATAGCTCACTGAAGCAACAATCCTGGTAGGCATGTCATTTCATTTAGACACATTACACCTACCAGTCGTAGTTCTTAGTTCTTAGCAGAGAAGCAGCAAATACATGTACCAATTTTATGGGTTTTTTTTGTATTTTTTGTAAAAAAAAATTTTTTACAGCTATCAATCTGTTCGATTTCGACACAATAATGTTTGACAGTATCGTCAGCCATTATTTATTACTTTATATTTCCAGTTAACTCTTAGAAGTCAATACTTGTACCGTATCTTTTTTTTGGCCATATAATTCTTATTCAAACTAATTACGTTCTCCTCCATCAGGCATATGTGACTTTAGCTGGTCTTGGCTATCATGTTTAGGTCCTTTCGTGTTTTTGCTCCCAAAAACTTTTAAATTATTTGTCTTCCAAACATTTTGGCTTCGGACGTACCTGATGAACATTATTCTGAACGTACCTGATGAAGGTTATTCTGAACGTACCTGATGAAGGTTATTCTGAACGTACCGGATGAAGGTTATTCTGAATGTACCTGATGAAGGTTATTCTGAACGTACCTGATGAAGGTTATTCTGAACGTACCTGATGAAGGTTATTCTGAACGTACCTGATGAAGGTTATTCCAGAAACTTGTCGTACGCACTAATTTTGATATCTACGTTTTCGTTGATTGATTACTGAAAGGTTACTTTTCATAGCGATAACATTGGTCGACCATTGGTGGTACATGTATATTGACGGTTAATTTTTCCTCGATGCACAATATTCAGGAACCTCTTTCAGTAAGAAACCATTTAGATCTAAATGAACATGAGAGACTGTCCAACTTTACACTTAAGACACAAATTAACGTTAAGGAATAACGCTTTTATTGATGCTGTACATTTCACAGTTACAGCAAGGTCAAGGTCTAGATGGTATGTTCTATTCTACTTAAATGTACTTATATATGGTATGAAGAGTTTGAAGATATCAAAGGGGTAATCAAATACCGTAAATCGAAGAAGGACAGACAACATAATGGCCAAAAGAAAAAAGGACAAATAAAAAAACAAACAACGACTTAAAACACTACACAGAAAACCAAAGATCTAGCAAAATGACTTTTGTCGACTGCTCAACATTTTTAACTATTCCAGGCGTCTATTTTGTTAAGGTCCAAGCGATATTCCTTTTAATCTCGTGAAAACCGGAGACTAGTATTAAACATTTATTGTTGTAAATGTCAAGTGAGCAATACTTCTGCTGTAAGTCACGATGAGAGCAATTTTTACATTTTGAACGTAGATCTACATGAGCTATCCATCAATAATATTTGAGGTTAGAGGTTAGAGGTAGGTTTTCGTTTTTTTCATTGGTGGAATTGTTGACCATCACTGTTTCAATCTGGATAAAATCAGATGTCTCACTTTCTTCCCTTTCCTAATATGTAACGAGCGGCGTGAGAGATCTGTGGAATCCCCATTGCTAGTTACATGCGCGTGTCCCTATGTACCATCCAATGAAAATTTCGATTACGAGACTATGAAAGCGCTGCTAAGCTGGTTTGAATGCTACAAGTTATCCGATTGACCGAAAAGAGTCACAACCATATTTATCATATCATTATATATTGATGACATAATGTCACTCGCATGAGACCCGTAAATGGTTTTCTTCAGATATACCATGGACATATCAATGAAGGAGAGAAAGTGATTTTAACCAGATTCCCACTGTGTAAGCTACCTTTAAATAGCTTAAGAAGTGCATCGGTTGACAATCGTGCTCAATTTGATAAATAACCATGCTCAAGGGAAATAAACCCACGAGTGACTAAGAATATTGAATAAAATAGATGGGAGACAAAGGGAGAAAATTACCATGCAAGAAATATTTTCTCACACCGCAAAACATACATATAACATTCTAAAAATATTATCGTGATTGTGGGAAAGACATCTTGTTTTATGTAACCTCCATATCAAATAGTTCAGTCACGTGGCTTGAAATTATTGCCCAGTGTATATTACCTATTAATGGAACTTTGTTGTCTTTCAAGTTGACAGTTCCTACGTGAAAGCGGCAACAAAGTACATACACTTTTTAGAAATGAAAAAAGACGTCATTAATGTGCAGGGAGCTTGTCACATTTCAAAGCGTCACCCACTATAGGTCACAGTCACAATGTTCTTATTATAACATGAGAACCCCCATCTGCAGGGCACACTCTATCCCCCATCTGTTCACATGCTGGGCAGATCTGTTGGTTGAGCCATGGGATCCATCGCCAATATCCTGTATCGACTTTTCAATCATTAAAATATTTTGAAATCTACGTTTTTTTAATATCACTGGGTCGATACCTCTGCTGGTGGACTAATATTCCGATATTATATCCGCCCAGTTGTCAAAGTGTCGGTACTGACATGGTTTCTTAGATCGATTTATTATCTAAATTTACGGTTCCTAAATAACATAATTATTATTAAAACTTAAAGATCTCCTTCCGCAGTCATAGGTGGCCTTAGCTGATTTGGCTATCATATATAGACCCTTTGGTTATATTGCTCCCAGGGATTTTTAAATGATTTGGTTTTCCAATCTTTTAGACTTAAAGAAGGTGATTCGAGAAATACGTCATGCGCACTAAATTGATATCTATGTTTTTATATTTTCTACATACTGACGACGACCACAGCACCATAACATAATACTACGACACATGTGTTTGCTGTCTTATAACAAAAAGAAGTAAAACTAGTGATTGAGCCTGAACAAGATGTTCTAGGTGTTGTCCTACTTTTCAGTTATTTATTTACAAGTTGATTGGTTTGTGAAATGTTTGATGACGTTTTCGTGTTGATTGAAAATTAATTAATGTTTATATGGACATTTAAGAAGAGTTTTTGAAGAAACCAAAGGGATAATCAGAATCCGTAAATCAAGGAAGAACAGACAACACAATGACAAAAAGAAAAAGTACAAATGGACAAACAACGATCTACGAAATATACACATAAAACTAAAGATCGAGTAAAACGAACCGCAATAAAAACCGGGGTGAACTCAGGCGCTTAATTGATACAAGATCCTTGCCATATATTGTCATTTAAAAAAGCGATCGGTCCGACATCTTTAAAAAAGTTTCCAGACATATTTGTTTATATGGCAACATTCCTTCTTCATTGTGTATTGCTTAATTATGAGTTGAAGATCTCAAAGTATTTTTAATTTGCAGATTGTATCTTAAATCCATCAAATGACCGACTTTTGACCATTTTGAATCACACGCGATGTATCTTTACCGTGTATCAATAACGGAATGACGGAAGCGTTCCAAAATCCAATAGAAAAATTGTAAAAAGTGGCAAAATCGATACCCTTTGCACACAAATACATGACTGCTCAATTCCCTGCTTGGTACAGACACTTCAATAAAAAGTGGCGGGGACCCGATTTACAAATAGGCACGATAGGCTGAAGCCTAGGGCCTCAAAATGTAGGGGGCCTCCGGCCTAGGTGTTTAATATTTTTAACACTGTTTCTGGACTTTCACATTTATGCTGTCATAGTGTACTGTACTTTCTAAACAACCCTTCAGTAATTTTCCTTACACAGTTGCACTCCATTTCAGAATATTGCAGAATTTTAAACACCCCTCATCATCCTCTCCTTTATTGAAATTGATTAAGCACGCTTCCATCTTCCTCCAGTCGTGAAGGTGGGGAATTGGGAGGGGCCTCACAAGTGGAATAGCCTAGGGCCTCTCTTTATAAATCCGGCACTGGGCGGGTATAAGCTATTTCTATGGACCCAAACATCCCCTCTTAGTGAAACGATGCGGTCATGCAAGTGCTCTCCAAATTCCAACCCTCACATATAACCGGGTGAACAAATGTTTACTTGCATAGCATTTAACTACAAAGTATGATTTGACGATGTCAAAGCATCTTCCAATTACAAGTAGTTATCCCTAAAATACCACAAAAATACTTGCGTTAGGATTATGGTTTCTGTGATATCCTTCATCAGATATGCTCAAAGCCAAAATATTTGATTTGAAAGCCAAATAATTTAATGATCTTTGGGAGCAAGAAAACCAAAGGTCCTAAACAGGATAACCAAAATCTACTAAGGTGACATATGTCTGAGGGAGGAGAGCAAGAAAACCAAAGGATCTAAACAGGATAACCAAAATCTACTAAGGTGACATATGTCTGAGGGAGGAGAGCAAGAAAACCAAAGGATCTAAACAGGATAACCAAAATCTACTAAGGTGACATATGTCTGAGGGAGGAGAGCAAGAAAACCAAAGGATCTAAACAGGATAACCAAAATCTACTAAGGTGACATATGTCTGAGGGAGGAGAGCAAGAAAACCAGAGGGCTTAAACAGGATAACCAAAATCTACTAAGGTGACATATGTCTGAGGGAGGAGAGCAAGAAAACCAAAGGATCTAAACAGGATAACCAAAATCTACTAAGGTGACATATGTCTGAGGGAGGAGAGCAAGAAAACCAAAGGATCTAAACAGGATAACCAAAATCTACTAAGGTGACATATGTCTGAGGGAGGAGAGCAAGAAAACCAAAGGATCTAAACAGGATAACCAAAATCTACTAAGGTGACATATGTCTGAGGGAGGAGAGCAAGAAAACCAAAGGATCTAAACAGGATAACCAAAATCTACTAAGGTGACATATGTCTGAGGGAGGAGAGCAAGAAAACCAAAGGATCTAAACAGGATAACCAAAATCTACTAAGGTGACATATGTCTGAGGGAGGAGAGCAAGAAAACCAAAGGATCTAAACAGGATAACCAAAATCTACTAAGGTGACATATGTCTGAGGGAGGAGAGCAAGAAAACCAGAGGGCTTAAACAGGATAACCAAAATCTACTAAGGTGACATATGTCTGAGGGAGGAGAGCAAGAAAACCAAAGGATCTAAACAGGATAACCAAAATCTACTAAGGTGACATATGTCTGAGGGAGGAGAGCAAGAAAACCAAAGGATCTAAACAGGATAACCAAAATCTACTAAGGTGACATATGTCTGAGGGAGGAGAGCAAGAAAACCAAAGGATCTAAACAGGATAACCAAAATCTACTAAGGTGACATATGTCTGAGGGAGGAGAGCAAGAAAACCAAAGGATCTAAACAGGATAACCAAAATCTACTAAGGTGACATATGTCTGAGGGAGGAGAGCAAGAAAACCAAAGGGCTTAAACAGGATAACCAAAATCTACTAAGGTGACATATGTCTGAGGGAGGAGAGCAAGAAAACCAAAGGGCTTAAACAGGATAACCAAAATCTACTAAGGTGACATATGTCTGAGGGAGGAGAGCAAGAAAACCAAAGGGCTTAAACAGGATAACCAAAATCTACTAAGGTGACATATGTCTGAGGGAGGAGAGCAAGAAAACCAAAGGATCTAAACAGGATAACCAAAATCTATTAAGGTGACATATGTCTGAGGGAGGAGAGCAAGAAAACCAAAGGATCTAAACAGGATAACCAAAATCTACTAAGGTGACATATGTCTGAGGGAGGAGAGCAAGAAAACCAAAGGATCTAAACAGGATAACCAAAATCTACTAAGGTGACATATGTCTGAGGGAGGAGAGCAAGAAAACCAAAGGGCTTAAACAGGATAACCAAAATCTACTAAGGTGACATATGTCTGAGGGAGGAGAGCAAGAAAACCAAAGGATCTAAACAGGATAACCAAAATCTACTAAGGTGACATATGTCTGAGGGAGGAGAGCAAGAAAACCAAAGGATCTAAACAGGATAACCAAAATCTACTAAGGTGACATATGTCTGAGGGAGGAGAGCAAGAAAACCAAAGGGCTTAAACAGGATAACCAAAATCTACTAAGGTGACATATGTCTGAGGGAGGAGAGCAAGAAAACCAAAGGATCTAAACAGGATAACCAAAATCTACTAAGGTGACATATGTCTGAGGGAGGAGAGCAAGAAAACCAAAGGATCTAAACAGGATAACCAAAATCTACTAAGGTGACATATGTCTGAGGGAGGAGAGCAAGAAAACCAAAGGATCTAAACAGGATAACCAAAATCTACTAAGGTGACATATGTCTGAGGGAGGAGAGCAAGAAAACCAAAGGATCTAAACAGGATAACCAAAATCTACTAAGGTGACATATGTCTGAGGGAGGAGAGCAAGAAAACCAAAGGATCTAAACAGGATAACCAAAATCTACTAAGGTGACATATGTCTGAGGGAGGAGAGCAAGAAAACCAAAGGATCTAAACAGGATAACCAAAATCTACTAAGGTGACATATGTCTGAGGGAGGAGAGCAAGAAAACCAAAGGATCTAAACAGGATAACCAAAATCTACTAAGGTGACATATGTCTGAGGGAGGAGAGCAAGAAAACCAGAGGGCTTAAACAGGATAACCAAAATCTACTAAGGTGACATATGTCTGAGGGAGGAGAGCAAGAAAACCAAAGGATCTAAACAGGATAACCAAAATCTACTAAGGTGACATATGTCTGAGGGAGGAGAGCAAGAAAACCAAAGGATCTAAACAGGATAACCAAAATCTACTAAGGTGACATATGTCTGAGGGAGGAGAGCAAGAAAACCAAAGGATCTAAACAGGATAACCAAAATCTACTAAGGTGACATATGTCTGAGGGAGGAGAGCAAGAAAACCAAAGGATCTAAACAGGATAACCAAAATCTACTAAGGTGACATATGTCTGAGGGAGGAGAGCAAGAAAACCAAAGGATCTAAACAGGATAACCAAAATCTACTAAGGTGACATATGTCTGAGGGAGGAGAGCAAGAAAACCAAAGGATCTAAACAGGATAACCAAAATCTACTAAGGTGACATATGTCTGAGGGAGGAGAGCAAGAAAACCAAAGGGCTTAAACAGGATAACCAAAATCTACTAAGGTGACATATGTCTGAGGGAGGAGAGCAAGAAAACCAAAGGGTTTAAACAGGATAACCAAAATCTACTAAGGTGACATATGTCTGAGGGAGGAGAGCAAGAAAACCAAAGGATCTAAACAGGATAACCAAAATCTACTAAGGTGACATATGTCTGAGGGAGGAGAACCTTAGTTTTTATTAATAATTATGTGATTTAGAAACTGAAAATTTCGATAAAAAATATATCCAATATACAATGCCAGTACCGAAACACTGACTACAGGGCGGAGGATACCCTCGTGAACTAATAGTCCACTAGTATCGATCCAGGGTAAAGCTAGAAGTTATTATTTTTAATATTCTGTAAAATGCATGAACATTAAGTAAGTTGTTGTTGAATAATATGTATTTAAGTTGCCTCAATGACTGTGTTCTTTACATGTAACCTTGATATCAATGTTTTTGTCAGCACAAGAGGACACTCACAAAAGCAGAGGTTTAAGTTGTCACAATATGAAATTATAGTAATATCAGTTACATATTAGATGTGATTTGTAAAGAATATGAGTCAAATGACGTTCTGATATCTTAATATCACAAAGGTAAGAAAACAACACAATTAATATTTATATGCAACAAACGTCACAACTAAAAAAGAAATCAAACTGGACATCAAATTTCACTAATGCCCGTTGCTTTTAATTCTTAGTTCTGCCTACGTGTGAATGTATGTATATAAAAGTTTGAAGAGGTCAACGGGGTAATCAAAAGCAGTAAATTGAATAACAGACGATACAATAGCTAAACGAAAAAGGACAACAGAAGATACAATGATCTACGAAACACTGCTCAGAAAACTAAAGATCGAGCAACACGAATCCCAGAAAAAAAACCGGCGGTGAACTCGGGTGCTCAGAAAGTTATTCTTGCTACAAATCAGTGATTTATAAATCATGAATGAAGCACCGGATTGTGATTACGTAAAACGCAACATGTCCATGGTCATTTGTGACACAGATAGTCTGCAGCGGTTAACTATCATTGAGTGTAGTGGAATGAGAAGGACATTTCTATGACGTATTAACAATAATAAAGGACGAAGTCCTTTTAACTGTAGGCTGTACGATTTTTCCTATGTATCTATTCATAGCCAAATATCTTTTCACCGGAAGTTTTAAAAATAGATCAATTGATATTTAGAAACGCAAAAATTATATATTTCAATGAAAAATTCCCATTTCATTAATTATTTACTCTATGCAAAATCGAAATAAACTTGAAATAAAATTCTAATTAAAATATCTCTTTCTACGAGATTCTCGGCGGAAGAGCGGCGTAGGTAAAATGAACGGAACAGCCATAAGTCAAAGTGAGATAACTCCAGCCAAATAATTAAAAAAAAACTTTAAAAAGTACTTGAAAAAAAAAATACATTCACTTCTCACGCCTCCCTCTTAAAATTATAGGACTTCGTCCTTCAAACAGGTTGTGCCTGTCTCATATTATGTTTATGGAGGATTTTTCAAGGCGAAGACAATATGACGTCAACACACAATGTCACATAGTTCCATACAGAATTCAAAAATAATATGTTCGTATCAAGCTATTTGCGTGACAGTATATTTAAAAAAAAAAATAAAAAAAAATAAAAAATAAATATTGATAGAAAAGGTTATTTTAATATATCAGAAACACTCAATTGACCTACAGAGTGTCACGATGGTTGGTACTGTGACGTCACACAGCAGGTATGCAGAGATTTAAACTTTTATGTTGACGTCACAATTTATCTTTTTGCTATGACGTCACGCATTGAAACGTGTTGTTGTTTAATATACACGATGTTGAAAATGATATAATTTCATGTTGTATTTTCAAATGAAGTATTATCAAATATACATATATACAATACTTGTGCACTGTCGAAGCATATGGGTAATATGTGTATGAGGCTTAGAAACGCGGGAAAAGGCGAGGCTTCGCCGAGCCTTTTCCCGCGTTTCGCGCCGAATACACATATTTACCTATATGCTTCGACAGTGCACATGTATTGTATTTATCCTGCAATTTTAAATCGTAAATAAACGTTTACTGGACGATGATAAAAGTATTTGAAATAATTTTGTGTATGTATTTGAAAACAATATCCCCCGATGTGCCCCGTTTTACATTTGTATGTTCTATTTATAACTGACCAATATCAAAAAATGTTCTATTTATAACTGACCAATATCAAAAAAAATATTAGGCAGGCTATATTGGTCGGTAAATGTTGTCATTGCAGGATAAAATATAGTATTACGCTAATTATAGCGAGATATTAAATTTACAACCTTTCAGATTTTTAAATAGATAGAACTGTCATGTTTACAATTATAGTTTTTTGATCAGGTTAAAGCCAGGATTTATTTAAAAGATAAAGATATTTTGATCGAGGACGTAGTCCGACGTGCGATATATTTTTATCTAGTGTAAACCATATTTTATTGAGAGCATAAACATAAAATCAGAGGATTGGGAAAACAAGTGATTTAACATTTATGCAAATTCCTTTTCCTTTATATGGTCAATACATACATGCATTGACCGATATGAAAAGGCTATAATTGTAATACCAAATAAGTACATGTAACAAGGCATTGACAATTCAGAGACATTTATATATCACAAGTTAATAATATACACTTCTTGAATGGTATGAGTGTAATAGTATGCTTAGTGTTCCCATAGACACCAACTATTGCCCAACTATGTTATCATACCAACAGCATAAGAGACTCTGATGCCATGAACAGACACAGAACATGTTCGCAATATTTGTTGTTTACTGCGGATTTCAGAATTTTAGTTTTGCATAGACAAATCCCGAGATACAACGTTATTGGTTATAAGGTGGTGTTGCATAGAATGTTTATGGCAAACGTTTGAAATATAGAAAGATGTGTCACTGGGATGAACACGTGACTGCCACAAATAAAATGGAGGATTATGGGTAATATCTTGTAACGTTAACGAGACACCTCCGAGCAACTGGTGCTCTTTAAAGAAGATGAAATTCGTCATTTCAATGCAAGGAAAGTGCTGAATGTGGTGACATTTTCTAATTTCTAATTTCTTATTTACTCCTAAGAGAGAGTTGCTCGTTTGATTCGACCAAGCACCATTTATTTTAGTTGCATACTCTCTAATTTGTCAATCGATCATTCAAACATATGTCTATTCCAACCTACTTTCTAACCTGAAATAAAACAAGAATCAGTCATTCTCAATACAAGAAGTGCATAGTACCTTAATATTGATTTGAACATATTCCCACATTTATTGTTATTATGCACATCTTAAAATAAAATACAAAATGAATAAAAATTATTCGAATGACGCAATTCTATTAATCCGGGAACCTGACAATTTCTATTGCTATACCCCATCACTGACAATGTTATTCATTTCTATGAAGCTACACATTTTAAAATAGAATAAAAAAAATCAAATGACTTTATCCCGTTAATCCGGAAACCAGACATCTTTTTTTTTAGCTATACCTCAATGTTATCTATGTCTGTGTTTGATTACAGGGATCATCTGTGAGCAATAACACGACTAAAATATCCTCAAACGTGCTACAATATACAGTTATTTAATGGGAGTGCAGGCAATAGATCAAAATATTTTTCCCGAGGTATTGGGAAAGACCAAAGTGTTCTATTGCCCGAGGTCAACGACCGAGGGACCAAAGTGTTCTATTGCCCGAGGTCAACGACCGAGGGCAATAGAACACTTTGGTCATTCCCAATACCGAGGGAAAAAGTGCTTTATCTATTGCCTGCACTCCCATTAAATAACTGTTTTATTACCTAATTATAATTTGTTTAGACAGATTAAAAAAACTACTGTTTTTAATATCTAAATATTGTATAACAATTTTAACAAATAACACAAATTATCTTTTTCATAATAAACATGAAGATTCTTAGAATTTTTAATCTTCGCTTGTTTTTAGACTGCGCGAGGGACATATATGTGCCTGGTTGATAGACTGCGCTAGGGACGTATACTCCCTTGGGAAAGAAATGTACGTTAAATATTTCTTTAAGAATAAGTTACGCAAATACGTCATAATTAGATTGCCCAATTTGAAGTTAAATACAGATATTGTACATATAGAACCTCTTTAAAGTTAAAAAGAAACGGTAAGTAACGTCACATTGCTGTTAAAATGGCGTCATGAAATACATTGACGTCACTCTGCTGAAAGAGCCATAGCGTATTTTACAGCACACGAAGTAACGATTATGCATGAAACGTCGCAGTCAAAGGGTTAAATCGTGTTAGATCACGACACTTTCATACCTTGTAATCCGGTTTGGACTAGACAAGATTTCATATTAATAATAAATATTCATGAAATTGTTTTGACCAATCACAGTAAATGTCAAAGGTAGCCAGGCAATAGAACGTCAGGCAATAGAACACCAGGCAATAGAACACTAGAAAGTCAAAACCCCTAAAATAGTTGAAAATAAAAATACTTTATAAAACATGTAAAACTTTACAATTAGGTAATAATATACAGTTATTTCATGCCTGTTCAGGGAACAGTGAAAACTATTGACCCGAGGGACAATAGTTTTGACCGTTCCCTGAACAGACATGAAATAACTGTTTTATTATCTTATACACATGCACATAACCACAAATCCACTGAAGATGATAATGTCAGCATACCATACCATTAAAAAATTGGGGCACAACATTGTTTTGAAAGAAATACAGCATTTTGTTGATTATTTATTCAGCTGAACAATGAACATAACAAGAATGGTCACTGGTGTGCTTGACAGGAATGACGCACTGCGCATCGTTCTCGGGCATGGAACAGTTCGGATCCGGAAGCAGGAGAACAGTCAACTGTTTCACTCCGCAGGCTATTTTTTAGAATTTTCTTGTAATCAGTTAAAAATATAGCATAAGAAAAATATATACTATAAGTTAATAATAAAATATTATAGCCATGTAATGTCTCACCCATTAAGATGTCTGGAAGTTATGATATATTTAAGGATATCATTTTAAAAAGTACGATATTTATTTTTGAATTGAACTCGTAATAACAGTCCATGGTGGTTTGTTCAGTTGATGACGGTCATAAGAACAGAAAGGTGACACAATCGTGGAAATATAATAATATTATCTTAAAGTACTTTAGTCAAATGACGAACACATGATATTTTCGGAGTTAGCGAGTTCTATTGAAAATACAAGACGAACCTCCGGTTTTTAATTGGGTACGTGTTGCTCGATCTTTAGTTTTCTATGTAATGTTTTGTAGATCGTTGTTTGTACTTTTTCTTTTGGCCATTGTATTATCCGTGTTTCTTCGATTTACGGATTCTGGTTACATCTTTGCATCTTCAAACTGTTTTTTTAAGGTACTTAAGTTATACGGTAGATGCAAAAGTACTCAAGTCATACGGCAAATACAGGATACAAAGCAGCAAATAAATGACCTATTTATTCTGGTCTCCTACCAAGACCATTAATATCTTTTAATGTTTATGACCGATATAAAATAAACATTAGAGAACACCGAAGGGGCAATAAAAAATGGACAATCGACGAACTGAACATAGTTTTTATGCGGACATCACATCACGGAACTCAGAACGTAAAGATACATAATAGGACAATACAACATAATATGACAACACAAAAAACTAAAAAGATGAGCAACACGGACCGCACCAAAAAAACAGTCATGATTTCTTTGTCCCAGAAGTAATGATCTTTAACTAATAAATTTTACCTTCCTAGCTAGTTATCTACCAGCATTCGTCGACCCTGCTATTGTCCTGTCCACGGTTTTGGTCCTTTTTGTGATCGTTTGTGGTCCTATTGACTGGAAACCAATCTGTTAAGGGCTTATTGTTTGTTTATATCTGTGCTACCGTTATAGCTAGATCCAATTAGCAAGAACAGGTGGTTGGGATCCCAATAATCGGTTTAACCCGTCACATTCATGTGCCTATCTCAAGTCAGAACCTGAGTTTCCAACTGCATATGTCGTATTCTTTTTTATGTTCAATGAATTGAGGTGATCGGTGATTATTCGTTTTGTTGATATTGGTGGAATTGTTGACCATCGCGGTTTAAACTGTCCTTTCATAAGCAAAAAAGTTTTCCAGTCTAAGAAAAGAAGATTTTCGTTAGTTTTATTATGAAAAACAAAATAATTTAACAATTTTGTTCATCTTTTGCATGCCTAAAAATTTGAAGTAGCAATAACTTTCCCTTTGGCAAATTAACATTACTTTGACCTATCACCACAATAAAGGTCATTTTTCAAATTTGTAAAACTTTCTTCTGCAGAGGAAAGATGTGTATATCTTTAGTTTTGTTAGTGGGCCAATTAGGGGATTACATATACAATATACGTATCTTGTAAGAAAATATATAATTTATTTGTACGAGCTTTAGAAAGAGGTAGAAAAGCGAGCCTTTGGTAAAGTTTTCTATCCTGTTTAGCAATATCGAAAAGTCCAAAACAACTGCCAAATTGTCTGAAAATACGTGAAACAAGCGTCGTCCTAATCGTTTTCAATGATGTCATCTATGACATTAACACTTATACTGTCACCGATTCTTTCTGTCGCTCTACATGAATCAGGTACCATAATGCTTTATTAGGTCCATGACTAAATAACACTTTATTTTATTTGACCCCCTTTATTAGTACTCAAAATCACACAAATGCAGTATAAAATCATTTACTAGGTTTGGGTCCATCAAGCTAACTTAAGGGGATACCATACACTACAGGGAGATAACTCTTTAAAATCAGTTGAACGTTTAGATCATATGATGTTTATATGCAGATTTCAAGCATCTCGTTGATCAAAACCACAGAGAGAAAAGCTGCTATATGGCTAGTGAATTTATAGCTCTGAGTCTGTTGGTTGGAATTTGTTAAAATTTTGATATTTATTACAGTGGATATATTCAAACACACTGCCAAAAAAATAAGAAAATTAAGCGAGCAGATCAAATTTTACCTGAAGTGTATGGTACCACTTTAAAATGATCCCGCTACCTTTTTTTTAAGTACCTGTATCAATCCAGGAAAGGTATGTGTATTGGGTTATTGATTTTGTCACTGGATTTTTGACCTGTTCCGACAGTGTTGTATTTTTTATTACTAAAATGTTATACTATTCCTCAGATGACCTACTGTCAATATAGTCAAAGGTCACAAATTCGACCATGTTTTTTTGCAGGTTTTGCGCAGTTGATTGTGAAAAACCCATTATTAATTAATTGATTTGGCTGAAACATTTCCCATAGTACCCTTCACGACTGACCACGTTCACTTCTCGTCGTCTTGTTTTGACGGAAAAAGTCAATAGTAAAAATATATAAAAAAAAATATTGGCATTTTAATTTACGATTCATTTGTTTAGTGTCAAATGATTATAAAACATATATATCTAATTTAATACACACGAAGCGGATATGGAATAACTTACATCAGACCTCAAACACAACAGATTAAAGTCTTTAACTCGCAAAATAAATAGTAACTACAATATATAGTAAATTTTGTAACAAAGAATCCCTCGTACCTATTCCGAATGGTATATCACATCGTCGACTTTTTGTCATTAACCAGAGCGAGGTAGTTTTTTTTTTCTATTTCCCTCTCAGATTAATAAAATCAAAGTAATCTAATTAAGTGCAGATGATGAATTGATGGAATTATCTTCATCAGGCAAACGATTGAAAAATGCAAATAATTTAATAGGCTTTGGGACAAGTAATCAAAAAAAAACTTAAACGTGATGGCAAAACCCGGCAAAGATTATATGTGCATGAGGGATGTTGATCTTAGTTTTAATAAGGAACTGTAATTTTCAAATATAGATATATCGAGCAAACCATGTCAGTGCCCAAGCATTGACTTCTTTGCGGATGTTACCCGCGGAGACTAATAGCCCACTAACAGAGGTATCGTCCCAGGATAGTAATTAAAACGTAGATATCTAAATTAGTGCGCACGTCGTGTTTCTGGGATAGCCTTCATCAAGTATACTCATAATCATAAGATTAGGAACTGAAAATTTAAAGCATAAATATATCTAATAAATAATGTCAGTCCCAAAACACTGACTTCTAGGTGGTCGATACTTTCGAGGACTAATAATCCATCAACAGAGGTATCATCCCAGTGATAGTAATAAAAGGGAGAAATAATGTATCTAATTTAGAACGCACGACCCGTTACTGAAATAACCATTAGCAGGTGCTCTAATAGTCAAATAAAAGGTACACCAAAAATACCACAATGTCGGAGCATTTCTAAAATCCAATACACAAAATTGTAGAAGGTAAAATCGATGCGCTAGCACACAAGTACATGACCGCTCACTTTCCTGGCTTAGTATAAGCACCTCAATATAAAGTGGCGGGGATAAACCAGTTTTATGGGCCCAAACCTCCCCTCTTAGTGAAATGATGCTGTCATGAAAGTGCTTTCCACGTGTAAGTAAGACAGTTATAATAGTAAACATTATACATAATATAATTATTCTTCCTGACACTGAAGCTATCATATGTATAATATTAGTTCCATTAAAGAGAGTCAATGGCCTCAACCATTATCTAAATATTAGATTGTACAAATGCATACAAAAGATTAAAAACTAAACTAAATACAATGCATTTGTTTCATAAGTCAATGTACCTATAACATGATATTGCTGATACACTTTCTTCTGCTGTAATTCTAAACTTGCTTTACAGTGAACCAAGAGGTTATTAATCTGTGTTCTGATTGGTTGATTTATCGATCACCGGACGTTTTAAAAAATAATTCTTTTTTGAATTTGCACTTATGAGAAGCATTTTCAGTGTTATTATTATTTCTTTGAACCAGGAAGTTCTATATTCTGTGAAAAAAGAATCTTGAACCTATGTTTACATACATCTTAATATACATATATACAAAATAAGGGTAATAACAAAATTACCGTACTCCGAACAATCTTACAAAGGGAAAGTCAAAACTCATAATTATATAAACAGACAAAATCAGTCAACAACCGGAAAACTGTGAACACCGTAATGACCCTGACTTGGTACAGGCATTTCTAAAGAATTGGTGTGTTGAATCAGATATTAAAGCGCCAAACCTCCCGCTTTCATTACAGCTCAAAGTTTCCGGCTGTCACTATGACAGTATTTATAACAATACTTGAACAAAACAGGTACAACAGTTGTCAAAGCAGCACCAAACTCAGTGAAGTAAATGTCAGACACTTTTACGTCACACATTGATAACAAAATATTTTTGACATTTTTGTTGACACCTTATCTTTATACATTTTCACTATATGAAAATTCATCGCTTATAATCTTTTCTGCAGAGAGAATTGAAGGTTATTCCACTATTACTGATGAATAACGTGCCGTGCATAATATTAATTGCACTGACATAGTGCATGCAATATAATGTTCTGCATCGGGCGTCAATATTGACCGACATTTATGCAATAACCCTATAATAGTTCAATAGTCTCCATAATACCAAGTTATCGCGAAAGATTTCCGAGCAGTGTCAATCTGGAAAAAAGACCAACTACAATATAAACACAATGTAGAAAACAAAGTTTGATAACACTTAGTGGAGCAGGACCTACAACTCTTCCGGAGCACCTGAATTCACTCCAGAATTTTAGTGGGGTTCGTGTTGATCAATCTTAAGTTTTATGTGTAGTGTTGTTTAGATCATTGTTTGTCCTTTTGTCGTTTTTCTGTCAGCCGTTACATTGTCTGTCCTTTCAGTGTCGTTTTTCTGTCGGCCGTTACATTGTCTGTCCTTTTGTCGTTTTTCTTTCAGCCGTTACATTGTCTGTCCTTTCAGTGTCGTTTTTCTGTCGGCCGTTACATTGTCTGTCCCTTTGTCGTTTTTCTGTCAGCCGTTACATTGTCTGTCCTTTCAGTGTCGTTTTTCTGTCGGCCGTTACATTGTCTGTCCTTTTGTCGTTTTTCTGTCAGCCGTTACATTGTCTGTCCTTTCAGTGTCGTTTTTCTGTCGGCCGTTACATTGTCTGTCCTTTTGTCGTTTTTCTTTCAGCCGTTACATTGTCTGTCCTTTCAGTGTCGTTTTTCTGTCAGCCGTTACATTGTCTGTCCTTTCAGTGTGGTTTTTCTGTCGGCCGTTACATTGTCTGTCCTTTTGTCGTTTTTCTGTCAGCCGTTACATTGTCTGTCCTTTCAGTGTCGTTTTTCTGTCGGCCGTTACATTGTCTGTCCTTTTGTCGTTTTTCTGTCGGCCGTTACATTGTCTGTCCTTTCAGTGTCGTTTTTCTGTCGGCCGTTACATTGTCTGTTCCTTTGTCGTTTTTCTGTCAGCCGTTACATTGTCTGTCCTTTCAGTGTGGTTTTTCTGTCGGCCGTTACATTGTCTGTCCTTTTGTCGTTTTTCTGTCAGCCGTTACATTGTCTGTCCTTTCAGTGTCGTTTTTCTGTCGGCCGTTACATTGTCTGTCCTTTTGTCGTTTTTCTGTCAGCCATTACATTATCTGTCCTTTCAGTGTCGTTTTTCTGTCGGCTGTTACATTGTCTGTCCCTTTGTCGTTTTTCTGTCAGCGGTTACATTGTCTGTCCTTTCAGTGTCGTTTTTCTGTCGGCCGTTACATTGTCTGTCCCTTGTGGTTTTTCTGTCAGCCGTTACATTGTCTGTCCTTTCAGTATCGTTTTTCTGTCGGCCGTTACATTGTCTGTCCTTTTGTCGTTTTTCTGTCAGCCGTTACATTGTCTGTCCTTTCAGTGTCGTTTTTCTGTAGGCCGTTACATTGTCTGTCCTTTTGTCGTTTTTCTGTCAGCCGTTGCATTGTCTGTCCTTTCAGTGTCGTTTTTCTGTCGGCCGTTACATTGTCTGTCCCTTTGTCGTTTTTCTGTCAGCCGTTACATTGTCTGTCCTTTCAGTGTCGTTTTTCTGTCGGCCGTTACATTGTCTGTCCTTTTGTCGCTTTTCTGTCAGCCGATACATTGTCTGTCCTTTCAGTGTCGTTTTTCTGTCGGCCGTTACATTGTCTGTCCTTTTGTCGTTTTTCTGTCAGCCGTTACATTGTCTGTCCTTTCAGTGTCGTTTTTCTGTCGGCCGTTACATTGTCTGTCCCTTTGTCGTTTTTCTGTCAGCCGTTACATTGTCTGTCCTTTCAGTGTCGTTTTTCTGTCGGCCGTTACATTGTCTGTCCCTTTGTGGTTTTTCAGTCAGCCGTTACATTGTCTGTCCCTTTGTGGTTTTTCAGTGTCGTTTTTCTGTCGGCCGTTACATTGTCTGTCCCTTTGTGGTTTTTCTGTCAGCCGTTACATTGTCTGTCCTTTCAGTGTCGTTTTTCTGTCGGCCGTTACATTGTCTGTCCTTTTGTCGTTTTTCTGTCAGCCGTTACATTGTCTGTCCTTTCAGTGTCGTTTTTCTGTCGGCCGTTACATTGTCTGTCCCTTTGTGGTTTTTCTGTCAGCCGTTACATTGTCTGTCCTTTCAGTGTCGTTTTTCTGTCGGCCGTTACATTGTCTGTCCCTTTGTGGTTTTTCTGTCAGCCGTTACATTGTCTGTCCTACGATTTACAGCTTCTATTTGCACCTTTGTTATCTTCATCATTTTCTCCTACAGAAATCAAAAGTGGACCATGTGCTTCGTAAAGGTTAGCATTTGCTGTCTTATATACAATCAAACTTGTATATAAAGGCCACTAGAGGGAACCTGAAATATGGACTTTATCAGCAGTTGCCCTTTGTATACAGGTTTACAGTTATAAGCACTATTCATTAATGCGGAACATGAGATAGCCCTTTATATACGGTGATTTGCTATATAGAAGGGCCCTTTAAGACAGGTTTGACTGTACATGGAACTCTTCGCTAAGAACCAAATTCCCCCCAAAAAGCCAGTTATGGAAACATACATTTTGTTTTAGGTAGATAGTGGTTTATGGTGTTTAACGCCACTTTCAACAATATTTCAGTTACATCGTGACGGTCAGTTTAATTGGTGGAGGAAACCCCGGTATCCGGAGAAAAGCACTGACAATCTTTATCACATAATATTGTATCGAGTACATCTAGCCATGAACGTGGTTCGAACTCACAACTTAAGTTGTTTTAGGTTATAGCAGTTCTGTTTTAGGTAGAACTGCTATAAATAATTAATTAGTTAATTAGAAATAGATATCATTCATCGTATCGATTGTTACTGTCTGATGTTGTGGGACATCAATTCAATTACCATCTTATAGATATGACGTAACATAGATGATCAAGTCAGAAATCCCCTGGCCTTTGATATATTTAACATTGGTACTCTGTACAAATTAGTAACATATATATATATATATGCTTATATGGTGTTTTATGCAAAGTGAAGGTTCAGAGTGTTTTTTATATCTATATTGTTCTCCTTCTTCTTCTTTACATTTTCTGGCCGTCCTTAACTACTGAAGATTATTGGCCGAGCGCCGTATTAAATTTAGTTAATACATAAGTTAACATATGTACAATAAACAATGAATCAAAGGTTACAACTATATACATTTGATAACTACTATGAATATGAGTGATTATGGTGTGAAAATTGGAATCAAGGCAGATACTGGGATCATGCTCTTGAAACCGTCAACTGTGTCTGCAGTGGTAAATGTTGTAGGCAGTTGATTCCAAAGTGTGATAGACCTGGGGAAGTACGAGTATTTGTAGCAGTCTTTTGATGTCTGTATGTGCCTGAATGAATTTGGATTTGTGTGTCTGGTTCTGGTGTCAACTGGAATTAATAGGTTTGAATATGGTATGGCAACTAAGTGGTGTATGACTTTGTAAAAGAATATGAGTCTGTACCTTATGCGGCGCACCTCAAGTGGGGCCCAATTTAAGTCAGACATCATATCTGTTACAGAGCTTGTATTGTGGTACCTGTTACTGACATAGCGGGCTGCTCTTCGTTGAATTTTTTCAATTTGAAGTTTTTGCTGTTGTGTGTGTGGGTCCCAAATGGTGTAACAATATTCCAATTTCGGTCGGACTAAAGCTTTGAATACATGTTCTTTGATGGCTGGTGAATGTACTTTTAAATTTCTTTTAATGAATCCTAGTGACTGATTAGCTTTAGCTGTTATGGTGTTGATATGTTTGTCCCACTTTAAGTTATTCTGAATGGTAGTGCCTAAATATTTTGCAGAGTCAGCTTTCTCTAGTGTGTGCCCATGCAATTGATATGTATGCGATATTGTTTTCCGCTTTTGTGTTACACTTACTACTGTGCATTTGTCTGGGTGGAAGTGCATGAGCCAGTCGTGTTCCCATTTACCTGCAGCATCGAGGTCTTGTTGGAGTTTTGTTGCATCTTCTTTGTTTTTTATTTGTTTGTATATGATGCTGTCGTCTGCAAATAATCGGAGAGTGCTGTGTTGGATGTATTCTGCTAGATCGTTTATGAATATGAGAAATAATATAGGTCCAAGTACTGTTCCTTGAGGGACACCAGATGTTACAGGTATTTTGTTAGATGTTTCTCCCTCAAGGATAACCGTTTGTGTTCTGTCTGTAAGAAAGTCTTTAATCCAGTGAAAAGCGTTGCAGTTTATACCATAGTAGCTGATTTTGTACATGAGATGTTTATGTGACACTTTGTCGAAAGCCTTAGCGAAGTCCATTATTATGAGGTCAGTTTGGATGTTTTTATCGGATGATTTGACCAGGTCTTGAATGAATGATACTAGTTGTGTTTCACAAGAACGGGATGATCTGAACCCGTGCTGAAGATCGTATAATATATTATTGTATTCTAGATGTTTCATGATACTGCTTGTTACAACATGTTCTAAAAGTTTGCAGATGATACATGTAAGTGAGATCGGTCTATAATTTATAGGGTTGTTTTTATCACCTTTTTTAAATGCAGGACAGACACTAGCATATCTCCAATCATCTGGAATCTTACCGGTTTTGAGTGACAAACTAAATAATGTGGTTAAGATAGGTGCTATTTGTGTAGTGCACTCTTTAAGTATTCTGCCATGTATATTATCTGGTCCAGATGCTTTGTGGATATTTATATTTTGTAACAACTTATTAATTCCATTTTTAGTGATGATAATATTAGGCATTTGTGGATATTGACTTTGCCCTTTGTTTGGTATTGGGTCATCAGTTGCTGGTGTAAATGCCTTTTGAAATTGTTCATTTAGAATGTTTGCTTTAGTTTTAGTGTCAGAATGTAATTGACCATTTTGTCGTAATGTTGCTATGTTTGAACTTTCAGATTTTTGACTCTTTATGTAAGAAAATAGATTTTTTGGAAACTTTGAGGATGTTGGTGTTTTGTCATCGTCAACTGGTATATTACATATAATTTTTTCTATGTACTGCCAATATGCTGTTCTCTGTTCTTTTTGTATGTTTGCTTTCATTTGTTTAAGATTAGAATCTTTACACTTGCCACTAAGTTTGTATTTTTTATATTTCTTTTTGTATTTTGACATTTTTGTTTTTATTTCATTAGTTATCCATGGAAGGTTCTTTCGATGTTTAAGCATTTTTTGAGGGATGTTTTCTGTCACTGATCGGTGTATTTCATTTTTTAGTAAGTTCCAGATTGTGTTGACATCAGAGTCTGAGTAAGAATGAAAAATAATAAGTTTTACCGTTAGTGTAAATATTCATAAATTTTATAAATGATAACAAACAATAAGGGTAATAACAAAATTACCGAACACCGAACAATCTTCCAAAGGGAAAGACAAAACTCATAAGTCAGATGGATTTTTGAAATGACATACATTGAAATTCCATTGAATTTGGAGATAGTTATGTTTGGCCAATTACATTCTTATGATGCTAATTTAATTAAAAATAAGATAATCTTGTTAATAAAATTTTATATTTTTAGAACAAAGGTAAATGAAGGAATGGTCAACTTTGAAGCATTAAAGAATTACTTAAAAGAAAATCTGATTTTAGAAAAACACATTTCTTTCAAGAACTTAACTCCAGAAAAATACAATACGTACTGGAGTCCCTGGTTACCTATAATGGAACGTTGATCAATATTAGGTATTGTTTCCTACCTCGTATACTTTTGATTAACTGCGTTATATTTACGCTAATTTTATGTGTTTGGTTATGGCTTTGCTACCTTTGCAGTCAATTTATAAATGTTTTATTAAGTTCAATATCCTTGTGTTTATACTAATATGCATGTCTGTTTTCTGTATGTTGTAATATTTATATATGTGTTTTGTACAATAAATATAAAGTTTTCATTAAAAAAAAACAAAAAAAAACAAAAAAAACTCATAAGTCAACAAACAGAAAAAATCAGTCAACAACTGGAAAACTGAGAAAACAACAATGGCCCTTACTTGGTACAGGCATTTCCAAAGAAATGGTGGGTTGAATCAGATTGTTAGGCGCCAAACCTCCCGCTTCCATTACGGTTAAAAGGTTCCGGTTGTCACTATAACAGCATTTTTAACAATACTGGGACAAATTAGGTATAATAGTAGTCAAACAACACATAGGAACAAGGAAAACATTATTACTATTGTAAAGTCACTAGCAGGTCCTCCAGGTTAGGTCTTTGTCTGTCATACATTTGTGTTATACAAATCAAATATAATTGTAACATCAATACATTCTTTTCCTTTGATCTTCTTATGGTTAAAATACCAACATGTAAGCAACAGCTAAGAACTAAGAAATAATACACCCAGATACGAGATATTGCACACTTGAAGTATGGGTTGTAGTTTCCTTACTCTCAGAAAGTCGTGCAGTAATCAAGGACCTAGAGGTGACATTGCATGGCTTCATGTTACAAATCATTTATACCATGATTGTCCGAGTTAAACGGTTAATCAAACGTGAAGCGTTAGATCGTTTAACCATTTAACTCGGAATACCGTGACAATTACGGACGCTCTACCTGTGCAATCAGTGACTATCACCACAAAAAATATGAGTTTGAATCTCGCACATGGCGAGGTGTACTCGATACAACATTATGTGATAAAGTTTGTCACTGACTTGCGACAGGTTTGTGGTTTTCTCCGCGCACTCCTGTTTTCCCATCAATACAACTGATCGCCACGATATAGCTAAATTATTGTAGAAAGTGGCGTTAGACAGCATAGCCATAACCCCGTTCTTTTTTTTCTGAAACTCGTTAAACAGCAGTCAAGACTTAAATGTTGAATGAAATGTTTGATGGTATTCAGCTATGTCTTTGTCGTTGATGTCCTTGAAATATAAATGTATTAACAACATATTTTGTATATTTTAGATGGTTGCCATGGCAACACACATAATCATGTAACAGGAAAATGTTGATCGTAGCTAATACATATAAATTAAATAAATGGTCAATCCGCCATACATAATTCAACCTAAGTTTTTGCTTTGTTAAAGACATACATAATTTATGGGTATACTAGTAACAGGTATGCATAGCCGTGTGTTCTAGGATATACACACAATATTAAAGAAATTCAAATAGTGTCGCACTTAAATTATTAATGTTCGCTTGAACAGAAAGCATGATATCTAATGCCAACAACATTTACCACTTAAGTACAATCATTAAATCATTATGTGATAAAGTTTGTCAGTGACTTGCGACAGGTCGGATACTCCTCAGTGTTTTCCCACTAGTAAAACTGACCACCACGATATAACTGAAATATAGTTTAACACCACTTACTAGTAAAATAGAAGAAGATTGCAGATAACGTGTTTGCTTTCCACGTTAAATTATATACTGTGAAAAAAAACCTAAATTCGTGCATTCCATTTTCGAGGGCATGTTAATAAAGACACATTCGTGATTTGTTTTTCGTTGATTTCGAAAAAATGAAAATAATATATAAAAAGCACAAAGAAATTGTATAATATACTTATACTGTTATCACAAATGGGAAGAAAACAATGAAATTCGTTTAATTCGTAACTTTAGTTTTCTGTGTAGTGCTTTGTAGATTGTTGCATTTATCATTTTGTCATTTTTCTTTTGACCATTGTGTAATCTGTCCTCCGATTTACGGATTCTGATTACCCCTTTGGTATCTTAGATTTACGGATTCTGATTACCCCTTTGGTATCTTAGATTTACGGATTCTGATTACCCCTTTGGTATCTTTTGACCATTGTGCAATCTGTCCTTCTCCGATTTACGGATTCTGATTACCCCTTTGGTATCTTAGATTTACGGATTCTGATTACCCCTTTGGTATCTTTTGACCATTGTGTATTCTGTCCTTCTCCGATTTACGGATTATGATTACCTCCCTTTGGTATCTTTTGACTATTGTGTAATCTGTCCTTCTCCGATTTACGGATTCTGATTACCTCCCTTTGGTATCTTCAAACTTTTCTTCAGCCAGGAAATCGACAATCATCTTACAGTACACATGGATGTTCATATCTATAAAATCAATTCCACATATCACAATTATGATTCTTAAAATTGACCTCCACGATATTACTGATATAGCGCTGAAAGTGGCATTAAACACCATAATCCTAACCAATGATGATTCATGTCATATACATTTACATCTCCACCTTATTTGTTTCTGTTAAAGCATAGACCACACACCAACTTGATATATATTGACCCCACTTACCACAATTGAAAATAAAAAGCAAAATGGTAGTAGTTCGCAATATGACCAACTTCAAGGCGAACCATTTCTCATGAAAATCTTTACCACAGAAATGAGAAGGAGTCACAGGCACTTGTTTCATATGCCCCCTCCTCTTCCTTACTTCAAGGTCCAATTCGTCTGAGGGGGGCCCGGTATTTATATTTAAATGTGGCAGTCGAAAAGAGAAATATATCGGGAGTGTAACGATATAATTGGGTCAGCGAAAGGATCACAAATAAGCGAAAAATATTGAGGCGAAGTGGGGAAGGGGTAAAGGGAAGATGCTTACCTTGAAGTAAGGAAGAGGAGGGGGCATATATGTTTTGAATGAAACAAGTGCCTGTGTAAGGAGTACCTTCAATAGTCGATATTTCGAATCAAGTATAAATATGTGACCCTAGAACATAGAGCATTTCATTGCATAACCTTTTACTGTCCATGAAAAATTACTTAAAAGAGCAGAAACAAGCACTCTTTTTCTCGTCATTGCTTTTACCGTTATCGCTTGACCTTAATCAGATACAATAAAAAACAACTTTATGAGGTCAGTAACTAAATAAACACTGAAGTTTATTTGACCGCTGTATTAGTACTTCAAGGTCACAAATTTGAAGGACAAAAAGCATTGGTCGTTCTAGCAGAGGAAACCTTACACCTTACGAGAAAAATATTAAGACACTAATTCGTGTATTGTGGGTGTGGGATACAGGTGTTTGCATGCCGTACCACATGGAAATAAACATTTAATGCTACACCACGAATATCACGAAAAAATAGTACCAGCCTTATTGACATTTGATGATACGTTATTAAGATGAAATGTCGAATCATAAAAATAAAGAAGCGAATTATAGACTTGCTATGAAATATCACGCTTTTAAGAGAGTAGTCGCTATTAGCTTATATAAATAATAAGTTATGCTGTTTTTGCATTCAGATAACACATTATTATCCTAATTATTACAGAAACATGATACGTGTGAGTTGTTCGAAAACATTTAATATTTGTCCACAAAGTATACATACAATTGCTGGTGTTTTCTTTGCCGACTTATATTTCACACTTTTGAAGCAATAAAATGAAAAAAAAAAGAACAAAAAAAAAGAACAAAAAATAAACAGGCAAACAAACAAAAAATACCATACTGTCGGAATAGTTCCAAAAATTCAATCGACAAATCGTAGAAACTCGTAGGCGGACGATCCTTTCGAGTTCACCAACAGAGGTATCGTCCTAGTGATACCAATACAAACGTAGATATCTAATTTATAGAGAACGATTCGCTACTGAAATAATTATTATCAGGTACTCTAAATAGTCAAATAAAATAAAAAACACAAAATACCACAATGTCGAGACATTTCTAAAAATCCAATCCGAAAATGGTAGAAAGAGGCAAAATCGATACTTCTAAAACACAAATACATAATTGTTCACTTATCTGGCTTGGTACAGGTACTTCAATAAAAGGTGGCGGGAATAAACTAGTTTGATGGACACAAACCTCCACTCGTGGTGAAACTATGTGGTTATGCAAGTGGTTTCCATATGTGAGTAAAATATCAACCCAATGTGAGCAGGATAATATTGAACTGTAGATATAATGTTTCTAATCTTCCTGACACAAAAATTGTCATATGGTTAATATTTTTCTATTAAAGAGAGCCGTTGTAGTTCATTTTTAATTTTCAACAACATTTCGGAAACTGAATAATCTACAGTGTATAAATGTTCCGAAACTAAATATTTTGATTATGGGTTTTTGGGTTACCATTTCAACAATATATCATGGCGGTACGTTTTATAGATATTGGAAACCTGCATGCTACAAGTCACTGACAAAGTAGTGACTTGCAGGATGATCTAAGAAGATTTCAATCAGAAGTTCCTTATTTGGTATTTAGAATATTCATACTGATATACTCAAATCAGAACACTGAACACATATACATAAGTTTCTAAATAATGAAAATAGATATATGTGTTATTGAAATTTACAGTTTCTAAGTAATGAAAATATTATCAATACTAAGGTTCTCCTCCCTCAGGCATAGGTGACCGTAGCCGAGTTTTCGCGAACCTATTTAGCTCTTTGGTTTACTTGCTCGCAAAATTTAAAAAATATTTGGCTTTCCAGCCTTTCGATTTTGAGCGTACCTGATTAAGGTTATTCCAGAAACGCGTTGTGCGCACTAAATTAGATATCTACGTTTTATTAAACTGTGGTAAATGGTGGGTTTGATCCCCGATCGGATCTAAAAGAAATGTTTGACGATACCAAAAGTGTAATCAGAAGCTGTAAATCGAAGAAGATCAGACAATATAATGATCGGAAGATAGAGTACAACAAAAAAATAAAACAAATACAATACTAAAAATACAATTTCCCCATTGACTACTGCCTGTAATGTTTGAAACTTTGAATTCAAGAACCCAGGGGTCAATATGCATTTTGTAGAAACCACGACAATTGGTGCCAACCAATAAATATACTTTCACAATAGCTTGTTAGCAGTTATCTTTGATGACCCGTTGCAAGAAAACTATATACCGACATTATCTATCATCTACCGTTTTGTTACTACTAACCACAAAACTCACCTATAGACTCATACCACAGCCATCTTTTGACCCATGTGATTTATTATTGTTTGTAAACGGATGTTTATAATGAACATTACTAATATAGTACTTATTTAATGTTGAATGAAACAATATCATCGTAGACAGTCTAGTATACAACAAATGACGCTTCAAAAAAAAAAAAAAAAAAAAAAAAAAATGACGCTTCAATGTAAAAGTTAAAATTGAAAGAAATATATTTTTTATAGTGTAGTATTTTTGTTTTTCGTTTTATTCTACAATAGTATATGGTGGTTACAATGTTACTGAACTGATCTATACAATAGTCATGAAAAGAAACTGGTTGACATTTTTTCCACCAAGTTTTATATGGCAGTTCATTTGGTATTTTTAAGTAGAAGCGATTCTGTGTATTTTTTTATATATTGTTTCCTTATATCTGCATTGTCGTCGCGGATCCAATTATCAAGAGGGGTTGGGATTCCATTAACCGGTTTAACACCACCACATGTGTGTACCTGTCCATAGTCATTGTCTGGATTTCCAACGACGTGGTCTTTCTGTTGTGTTCGGTGGTTTGAGGTTGGAAGTGATTGTTCGTTTTGTTGATATAGGTAAAAGTGTTTACTTTTTAAACTTTCTTTTCAGAATTCTATATAGCAGATACGATAATGTCAAAATGTCATTGGAGTGAATAAATTAAAAAGTAATAAAAAATTAACATTAATTGATAGAGGTAAAACAACATTGTCCAATCAGAACACCGTATTTGTTGTGGGATACCGTACACAGTGTTCTGATTGGCTGTTTATTGGAGTAGGCGTACTTGTTGTGGGATACCGTACACAGTGTTCTGATTGGCTGTTTATTGGAGTAGGCGTACTTGTTGTGGGATACCGTACACAGTGTTCTGATTGGCTGTTTATTGGAGTAGGAGCACGAAAGTCTTACTCGAATATTTAAAGACTGTTAATCCTGGTATTTAAAATGTCAACGACTCCTGTTCCAAACCCACTAGGGACCGACCATTTAACTGCTTACCCTTCCGGAACACACGTTTTTGAGTAGGGCTTGTGTCTTTAGTTATATGTGCAGTATGTTGTCGACCATTGCTTGTGTACTTGTCCTTTTATCTTGTATTGCATTCTCTGGATGTTGAATAAACTTTAGGTCGGTCTAGGTATTATAATCCCGAAGTCCTTCACCAGACTCTCCACATCTCTAGATGTTGTTTACCCTTCCGGAGCACCTGAGTTCACCCCCGGTTTTTAGTGGGGTTCGTGTTACTCGATCTTTAGTTTTATGTGTATGTTTTGTAGATCGTTGATTGTCATTTTGTACTTTTTCTTTTGGCCATTGTGTTGTCTGTTCTTCTTCGACATACGGATTCTGATTACCCTTTTGGTATCTTCAAACTCTTCTTAGGTCAACCACTGTCTTATAATCCCGAACTCCTCAATTAATGTCAATTATTACTCCTCAAGTTTGGGTCAGCATTCAGTCAGTCTAAGTCATGTATTATAATCCTGATCGCCCCAATTAGTCACAGTATCTCTGCATGATTTGTGAACCTTCTGTCTGTCTGTCTAAATAGCACTACTCTGAAGTCCTCAATGACAGTCTTAGTACATTCACTTTATGCTGGTGAAGATTATTAAGTTCAGTGAACTAATAGTCTCTTTCCTTGACATAATTATGTCCTTTTTATCACTTTATACATTGTCATTGAATGAACCGAGAACGTGTTTATTTTTTAACTTTTTATTGTTTTGAGTATTATTATTTTGATGCTATATATCTATAGACATTTTATGTGGCTTTGTCAATGACATTACATGCATTTTTATATTTGATTTAGGTAGGGACTCGTGGCGTTTATGCAATATTATAGTATATATATAATAAGACAAATACTGATTTTATCATTATTCTCAGTATTGTATTATTTTAAGATGGTCTTTAATTCAGTTATTTTTTGATTTATTGGCTTCCTGGGTGTGAATTGAATTTTTTTTTATAAATATTTGGTTCAAATAAAACAGTACATGTAGATGTCTAAATTTTGCATGACTGTGTCACAGAGTTCAATAATCTGTTAAAACGGTAGGAATTGAAAATTACTTACCATCTTATGTCAAGCCTAAGAGATCATCCTTTATGAAACTTAAATTCCACAATGACATTATGACACAAAGTTTGTCAGTGACTTGCGACAGGTCGATGGTATTCTCCGGGTTCCTCCACCAATAACACTGACCGCTACGATATAGCTGAAATATTGTTGAAAGTGGCGTTCAACACCATCAAACAAACAGACATAAATTCCACAATGACATATCCTTCACTTGAATCATTGTGAATGTCAATGTTTTATTCGTGTGCTTCAAATGATTTAGCTTGAGGTTTTTGGTGATTGTTTATACCGGAAGTGCACCTTGGGTTCATTTGGTCGGATGTCCTCGGAATTTTTCTTAATGTCAATCGCTAGGTAAAAGAAATACGAAATGTTGACAGGCGATGTCAGACAAAAACGTAGATATCAAATTTAAAGCAAACGATGCATTTCTGGAGTAACCTTCACCACCTTTAACCACACAGACTATAACTATCTAGTTTAGTCTTAGTTTAGTACATAACGCGTGTTGGGGAATAACCTTCATCTTCATTAGAAATACTCAAAGCTAAAAGATTGGAAAGATATGTCATTCAATAATAATTTAATTTGATTTGAATATTTCAATGTGATTGGCTAATCCGCCTGGAAAATTTGTTGGTTATACTCGGTATTGTGACGTCACCAACGTGTTCATCCGCCAACGACAAATTCAAATAGTCACATGCAATAATCGTAATTAAAATTGAGGAATCATTAAATTTTGTAGTAAAAATTAAATTATAAGGAATATTTGAAATTGTTGAACAGGTTATACTTCCATAACCTGGTTTGGGTCAGCTTACGCTTTTCATAAACCGCTTCGTGGTTTATTAAGCGTAAACTGACCCAAACCAGGTTATATCGTATAGCCTGTTCAACAATTTCAAATATTCCTTAAGTCTTCAACAAGAAAACCAATGAACCGAAACGAAACAGGATAGCCAAAATCAGATAAGGTTATCTATGACTGAAGGGTCTCGAAGACATTAGTTTTAATAATTATTACATTATTTAGGAACTTTAAATATATTTTAAACACACCATGTCAGTGCCGAAAAACTGACTGCTGAACAGAATAATACAACTGATTGAAAAATAAGTCTATTGTTTTTGTGATATTCTTTATTCAGGTGTGGATTCGGACGGACGGACACAATACAAACGCTCTGCGTTAAAACAATGTAATGTTGTTCGTCTGCTAATATATTAGACAATAATATTGTATTTATAATCGTTAGCATCATCTGTTAACAACTGCTCATGTGTTTATAGAGGACTTCCCCCTACCGGGAACTGCCCTTGGTCCGATGGGGACCTTAGAGACCTAGTCTACACAAGATCCTGCATCACCGCCTGATATATTAAACTTTAGCACCAATATTCCTAAAATATTTTTATACCCTGTATTATATAACTTTTTAATCTTTTTGTGACATGTAAAATATTCTAATACCGTTTTCGTGACATGAAACTGAAGCTGCAATGTTGATTTCAAGATAATTGATTTCTCTAATGGAATTAAAATTTCAGGCATGAGTAAACATGAAGTCATTCGCATCGGACGACAACGAGGCATTTTTCTTGAATTGTGGGAAAATGTGACATACATTGACAAGTCGAATGTACCGATATCGTGCAAATGTCCTTGTCTTAAAAACACGATTGATCAAATCCGTTAAACCCCATTAAATTCAATAGTCAACATGTTTGTTTCTCCATACGTACTGTGTTAACTATCAGATGATACAGGGAGTTTCTAGATATATCCGAGAGACAATGATGAATTTATACATCACGAACAGGTTACGTGTGAATAATTACACGAAAGCACTGAAAAGGTTTTAATATCATTTTCTTAGAATAGTATGAATGGTTAATTATAGTAAGAAAATACACTCCAGAGTGCTATTACAAAGAAAACAAATCTCGCCTACTGTTATTGTCGTATAAGAAACAACGTTCTCACAATGATCTGGACGTGATTTTTTTTTTCAATTTAAAAGTCTAAAAATAAATGATCCAATTTATTAGAAATAAAATACATACAATAAGCCATTTGCTTGTGTATTAAAAAAAACAAAAAAACAAAACAGAAACGACGTTTTTTTTTATTATTTTATAATATATTGATAAAAACGTATATCTCTAATTGAGTGCAAACTGCCAGTTTTTCTGAAATAATCTTCATCAGGTACGCTCAAAGTAAAAAGATAATAATGACTATTTCCAAATGTCTTCAGAGAATCTAACGTTAATGTTAGAAACACGTGGTATTCAATAAATTCTATCTGATCTAAGAAGAGTTTGAAGATACATAAGGGGTAATCAGAATATACAGACAACACAATGGCGAATGAAAAAGGACAAAAGAACAAACAACGATCTTCAAAACATACACATAAAACTAAAGATCGAGTGATACTTGTAAGAAATATTCCTATTAGAGATGAAGGAACACAATGGCGAATGAAAAAGGACAAAAGGACAAAAGGACAAAAAACGATCTTCAAAACATACACATTAAACAAAAGATCGAGTAATACTTGTAAGAGATATTCCTATAAGAGATGAAGGAATATCTTTTACAAGTGTTAGCAATTACCGGTAAGTCTTTTCACGAGTGGAGCGCAGCGGAACGATCATAAAAAACGTTGAATTCACACACGGTTGAAATATATTAAAATCTCTGATTTTTGCCGACCGCAAAAAAGCGGTGAACATGTAAATACAAGTACAAAAATGCGGGAAAGTTAATAATGTCATTTCCGACATATTTTAACTGTGATGTTTTCATAATTGCAATGTTTCAATGGACTATTGACCTCATCACACCATCGCACGCAACTGATAAGTTTGGACTCTCTAACATGGAAACAATCATTATATATTGAAGAATATTGATAAATGCTATAAAATTGTATGTTTGTCTTCAAGAAATATGATAGACAAAACCATGTGTGAAGTTTTATGACGAAACATCTCCGATTTCTATGTAAATTTACGAGCTGAAGTGGGGAAACACTCACAGGTAACTTTAGTGATGTATTTTTATCTTGGACAAGAATAATGAGCGTCCTGATTGGATGACCGATTTAAAACACACTGACACCGCATGGTAAAAAGATGCATGTAAAAGAAATCTATGTTATATTTATTCATTTGTTTGATTCTGGAATATTGTTGATCATTGATTTAAACAAGAAAAAAAAGGGGGGGGGGGTGAATTTTATTAGTGAATTTTACATTAAATAAATGTTATGTTTCGACAGATTAAAGAGAAAAATAAAAAATTGTTGCGATCGACTAAAGCTTAAATCAGCATTAAAAATTGAACAAATATCAGTGGTTTTGTAAATGAGATTTATTTTAAATAGAAAATCTGAATTTATTATTTATTAATTTATTATTAATGATACAATTTTATATTCCTTGGGAGGGGAAGGGGAGCTATGATGAAAATTTGAAATAAAAACACAGGACCGGACTATAAACAAAAATAATAATCCAGGATTAGTTTTTTATTAAAAAAATCCAGGACCCCTGTGTCCATGATTTTTTTTTTTAAAGTTAATAATATGAAATATTGACATCCACACTTGCCTTTAGGACAGCACATTTCTGTGTCCACACTTGTATATTGAAGAATAGAAATTTAACAGTGATAAGACCAATCCAGCTAATATTTTATATCAGGACATGGAAAATATATAAGATATCAATTGGACAACAAATGCTGGTGTCTTATTATACTCTAGTTCTGAATCTAGGTTTCTTAGTTGACAAACATCATTGATATTTCGAAATGTAAGAATAATTATTGGGAGACCAAATCTTTAGCCAATATCAACAAAGGTTACTTATGGCTGAAGGATGCAAAAACAGTAAGGCATAACCAAACAACGGTTACCTATGAGAAAAGATTGAAGATGCCAAAAGGGTAATCAAAACATGCAATTTGAAGGCCAGACATTGTAATTACCAAAACGAAAAGTGCAGACAAACAATGGTCAACAAAATGCTACGCTGAAAGACAAAGATCGGGCACACGAACCCCACTAAGTAATGGGGACCAACTCTGTGATCTAGAAGGATAAGCAGTTTCTTCTCCACTAGTGACACTCGCCGTTTTACTCTTGCTAAAACTCCTATGATAAGTCAGAAATGAGGAAGAACAAACCATTTCCCGCGTTATCAGGAATGTAACATGTTCTCACTAAGTATGCACGAACAGTCAAACATGTTATAGTGAAAAAAAAAAAAAAAAAAAAAATACATAGTCCAACATTTCTATAAAAGGTTTAACAAAATATGACATTTTTTTGTGTGATGTCAAATATTTTGAAGGTTTCGAGTTTTGCTCACTTCCTTATTAGTCCCAATACATATATGAGACGATCAATATGTGTATCTTAACGTGAACTCATGGGTACATTGAGTTTATTTCACCTTGTAGCCATGCCAATATAAACAGTTAAATTTACTATATCATCGTACTATAAAATCTCATGTAATCTCGTTTAACGTGATGATGACATCGCGTGCAGTGTGTTTTGATAGGAAATTACAATATAATATTTCTAACTTTTCCTGATTTACTTTTTTATTTCAACGTGCATTTTTCCTTGTTTAAAACCAAAATATTTCATAGATAATTTTTTGAAAGTGAAGAGAGCAGTAATCTGTGGGCGAAACATGTAAGAAAATATGGCCCACATATCTTGTGTGTCTTTAAATAAACGTTAAATTCAAATGCCGCATGTCCTTTACGATGTGTTATACAATATTGTTTTCATAATTATATAATGGTTGTCACAGAAGGAAATACATTTGAAAAATTGAGGAAGGTACATAAACGGTCATGTTACAGTAATTTATGTCGCAAGACTTGGTTAATCACAAATGACCACGGGTATGTTCCGTTTGTCATAAACACATTCCGATTCTTTCCTCATTCATGACATATCACAGGGTTTGAAACAAGAGTGACAAGACGGGTGCCACATGTGGAGATGGAACTGCATACCCTTCCGGAACATCTAAGTTCACCACCAGTTTGTAGTGGATTCGTGTTGCTCGATCTTTAGTTTAATGTGTAATGTTTTGTAGATCGTTGTTTGTTCTTTTGTCAATTTTATTTTGGCAATTGTATTGTCTGTCCTTCAATTTACGGCTTCTGATTACCCCTTTGGTATCTTCAAACTTTTCTTAATATAGCGTCGGTATGTTAAATCGCAAAACAAATGTTGGAATTCCTTGGCTGTATTAATGATTAGTTGGTTGGTTTGTGGTGCTTAATGCCACCTTCAACAATATTTCAGTTATATCGTGGCGGTTAGTTTTATTTGTGGAGGAAACCGGAATACCCAGAGAATAACACCGACCTGTCGCAGGTCACTGACAAACTTATTACATAATGCTGTATCGAGTGCACCTCGTCATGAACTGGGTTCAAGAACACAACTTTAGTGGTGACTGCCACTGATTGCACAGGTAGTTGTAAATCCAACTACCATACGATCACGACGGCGACGGCCCCTGGCTGCATTAACTGCTGATATATACCTGTTGAAACAGCAGTAATAAAATTTAGTAATTCATTGCTAATAATTAATAATTCATTATATTCTTTTACCTTTCTGCTTTATATATTCGAATACGAAATATGTAAACAGTTATGGTTTATTTTCGGACGTGCCCCAACACTTAAATTCTTTGATCTTTTATATGTATCGTAAATAAAGTCACCTTATTTTCGACCGTCACCTGTTTCAGACGGTGTGTTTCATCTGATAAAATCTGGCGTTATTGTGATTGGTCCATATGTCAGAAGTCATGTTATGATACTGAAATAACCTAAACCAATCTCAAGAAATCTTATCTTAAAATGTCATCTTAAAGCGTGAAAGCTAATATTATATGTTATTTCATCTTAAAATGTCATCTTAAAGCGTGAAAGCTAATATTATATGTTATTTCATCTTAAAATGTCATCTTAAAGCGTGAAAGCTAATATTATATGTTATTTCATCTTAAAAATGTCATCTTAAAGCGTGAAAGCTAATATTATATGTTATTTCATCTTAAAATGTCATCTTAAAGCGTGAAAGCTAATATTATATGTTATTTCATCTTAAAATGTCATCTTAAAGCGTGAAAGCTAATATTATATGTTATTTCATCTTCAAAATGTCATCTTAAAGCGTGAAAGCTAATATTATATGTTATTTCATCTTAAAATGTCATCTTAAAGCGTGAAAGCTAATATTATATGTTATTTCATCTTAAAATGTCATCTTAAAGCGTGAAAGCTAATATTATATGTTATTTCATCTTAAAAATGTCATCTTAAAGCGTGAAAGCTAATATTATATGTTATTTCATCTTAAAATGTCATCTTAAAGCGTGAAAGCTAATATTATATGTTATTTCATCTTAAAATGTCATCTTAAAGCGTGAAAGCTAATATTATATGTTATTTCATCTTCAAAATGTCATCTTAAAGCGTGAAAGCTAATATTATATGTTATTTCATCTTAAAATGTCATCTTAAAGCGTGAAAGCTAATATTATATGTTATTTCATCTTAAAATGTCATCTTAAAGCGTGAAAGCTAATATTATATGTTATTTCATCTTAAAATGTCATCTTAAAGCGTGAAAGCTAATATTATATGTTATTTCATCTTAAAATGTCATCTTAAAGCGTGAAAGCTAATATTATATGTTATTTCATCTTAAAATGTCATCTTAAAGCGTGAAAGCTAATATTATATGTTATTTCATCTTAAAATGTCATCTTAAAGCGTGAAAGCTAATATTATATGTTATTTCATCTTAAAATGTCATCTTAAAGCGTGAAAGCTAATATTATATGTTATTTCATCTTAAAATGTCATCTTAAAGCGTGAAAGCTAATATTATATGTTATTTCATCTTAAAATGTCATCTTAAAGCGTGAAAGCTAATATTATATGTTATTTCATCTTAAAATGTCATCTTAAAGCGTGAAAGCTAATATTATATGTTATTTCATCTTAAAATGTCATCTTAAAGCGTGAAAGCTAATATTATATGTTATTTCATCTTAAAATGTCATCTTAAAGCGTGAAAGCTAATATTATGTTATTTCATCTTAAAAATGTCATCTTAAAGCGTGAAAGCTAATATTATATGTTATTTCATCTTAAAATGTCATCTTAAAGCGTGAAAGCTAATATTATATGTTATTTCATCTTAAAATGTCATCTTAAAGCGTGAAAGCTAATATTATATGTTATTTCATCTTAAAAATGTCATCTTAAAGCGTGAAAGCTAATATTATATGTTATTTCATCTTAAAATGTCATCTTAAAGCGTGAAAGCTAATATTATATGTTATTTCATCTTAAAATGTCATCTTAAAGCGTGAAAGCTAATATTATATGTTATTTCATCTTAAAATGTCATCTTAAAGCGTGAAAGCTAATATTATATGTTATTTCATCTTAAAATGTCATCTTAAAGCGTGAAAGCTAATATTATATGTTATTTCATCTTCAAAATGTCCTTTTTAGTAAATAGTTTTGTTCTTTTCTTTAAATAAATCACTAAGAAAACATACTGATGCAGATAAATGTTCGTGTGATCGTCTGCAATGTCTTTGATAATGTAAATATTGAGGTCACATCAACTACGAAACCAGAGTTTATATTTTATTTACCTTGACAGTCGTAACTGAAAATTTCACAATGTTCACAAGTCTATCCGTATGTGTACCCTGTCATACTCCGATCTTGCAAACATTGCATTTATGACGACACGTGAATAGGTAAAAACTCAATTTCCTGATCCACCAACTCAACCGGATGTTGTGATCCCATAAATTTGTTGCCATGTTACGCTTTTCGCGCCTCCAAATTGAAAACGTTCAGTAACCCAAATCAAAACATCTCTATTATGCCAAAATCTTAGGAAGAGTTTGAATATACCAAAAGCTTAAACTTGTTTACAAATTGACCCCTGAACATTGAACATCGAACTCCAAAATACTGTTGTACCATAGGATATAACTAATGAATATTCATATATCTTCTAACCTTTCTGTACCCTGTATATGCTTAATATTAATTACAAAAAAACCCAAGGAGATGCAAAGTTATTTCCGTCCGACGTGGACGCCAATTTATTGTCTTTTCGTGTTTGAGAGTCGTTCTTCATCGTGTGTCGTACACGCCCCTTTACCAAATGCAAAAACGAAATTTATTGTCAAATTATTTTTTCAGGTACATCCGTACACATTGCCCCACACATATATATGTATATACAATCAGTTACACGGTATATATACAATTCTTTAAAATGTTGTGTGTCGTATCAGTAAGGTTTGAATGACACAGATTTTTTACCTTTGCATGTTGTTTTTTTAATTAGAAAATAATATAATAAAATGAAACTAAAAAAAAAGATAACACAATGTCGAAAGAGTTCTAAATTGTAATAAATTATTTATTTCAGCAATTCAGAATAAGTGTTAAGAAAGGACATTAGCATTTCATTCATTAAGATATTTTACTATCCAAATGTGACATCTAATTACCAAAAAGGTGAGAAATCGTTGTGATTTACCACGGACTAATCTATATACGTCGTACCCGAGTACACGTTATAAATTGTCTGCTATATATAAATAACTTTACACAATATACAGAAAACCATCCCTTTTATATATATAAAAAACAATATATGCTTTCTTATCTTTGTTGTTCTGTAGCATCAACTCATCATTTTAATTGAAAAAGTGGTATTTCATTACATGGTAATTTGTCGATATTTCAAAGATAGGCGGAGCTCGGGTCAATAATTCATGCAATTATCAGAAATAACGTTCGCGCCTACGGGATTTGATTATTGTTTAAAATTGGTTGGTTCAGCTTGTACGGCCTTTAAGAACAACGTGAAAGCCAACAGTGAAGGTATTAACTGAAGGTAAGTTGTATTTCTATAAATAATAATAATAATAATAAAATGTGGTATTGTCTTGATATAAGATATAGCTCTGTATCTGTATTAAAATAGGGACAAATCTGCTTTCATGGTCTCTTGTAGTAAAATTATATTTATTAGTAGTGTCTAACCATAATTGTATGATTTATGGACTGGTCAGGTGTTAAATATAATGTCAATGTGCTGTCTATGTTTGTATTAAAAAAAAAGAACAAATCTGCTTTTATGATCTCTTAATTGTAAAATTATATTTATTATAATAGTGTCTGTAACCACAATTGTATGATTTATGGACTGGTCAGGTGTTAAATATAATGTCAATATGTAGTTTAAACTACTAATGATATATATGGCATCTTCTGTTTCACGTGAATATTTATTGTACGTATAAAGTTCAAGATTATAGCGTTCTTTGTAACAAAACTGTTCGCCCGGTTATGCGCGAGGGCTTGCATTTAACTCGCACGTGGAAAACGCTTGCATATGACCGGATAATTTTACTAAGAGGGGAGGTTTGTGCCCATAACAAGTAGTTTAACCCCTCCATCTTTTAGTACAGTGGCTATTCCAAGACAGGAAAGTGAGCGGTCATGTAATGTCATATGTGTGTTAGCGGTATCGATTTTGTCTCCGTTTCAACGATTTTGCTATTGAATTTGGAACTGTTCTGGCGGTGTGGTATTTATTTAAATTTTCATTTTATTAATTCAATTACGTTATTTTAAAAAAGCCAGATATATAGAACAAATATACCAACGTTTTAAAAATATCAAAGTTAAAAGCAATTGAGATGGTATGAATAACCGATATAACATTTAGGAATTGTACGGAAAATTATTTTCCCCAGATCAAATCATTGTCAGAATAATTTCTTACAATGTTTGATTGAAATTTCCGTCTTAGAAATTGAAACAAAACAATACGATTAACAACCAATAAGTCAAAAATAAGTTTTCTTGTAAGCAACTTGACAACTTGAAATTAAAAAATACAAAGACGCAATTGACTGAAAGGAAACCCAAGAACAGCATCTTCTGTTTCATGATGAATATATATATTGTACGTATAAAGTTCAAGATTATAGCGTTCTTTGTAACAAAACTGTTCGTCCGGTTATGCGTGAGGGCTTTCACGTGGAAAACGCTTGCATATGACCGGATAATTTTACTAAGAGGGGAGGTTTGTGCCCATAAAAAGTAGTTTAACCCCTCCACCTATTAGTACAGTGGCTATTCCAAGACAGGAAAGTGAGCGGTCATGTCACAGATTTCCAAATATCGATGACGTATTTAAACTTTTCATCATTTTAAGCAAAAACTTTACATTCAGGGTTGTTAAATAAATTAAACGGCAGAAGCATATCAAAGAGCAATGAGGAATGGGCAATACAGAGACGCGGGCAACATTGGTCACATGACACAGAACCAAGACAACGAAAAAAAAAAAAACAACATAGAAAACTGAAAATATAATCAACACGGACACACCAACAAACAGGGGTGAACTCAGGTTCTCGCGAAGTTTTTTTTTATAAGACACCCGCCATGTTACTCATAGTCAAATTCGATTTAAGTCTTGTTAGAGATAGAGAATAAGAAAAAAAAACTACGTGAAAGGGAAAAGATCCAATGCCATTTGAGAAAGGCGGTACTGCGTAACAGTCCGTGATGACGAAGGTATAATTTGCGAAGTTTGAAAACTACAGTGAACAGTTAGCTATTTTTGTTGATCGCCAATTTGAACAATTATTCGGCTGCATCGTGACAAGAACATGTTACTTTCGTATGATATTGCCAATACCTACATTGCACTAGACGGACATGTCGAGTTGGATTGTCATAAAGCTATCCCACCGAAACAACAGTCCTCAAGTAGGATATGTCGCACCACGTTGATACACTATTCAGACTGAGCCAATCAGTCGGTTCTTGCTGCTTGCAATGCGGAGAAGCAACACATACAATTTGTATTGTTATTGGTTTTACCAGACCGGGGATTGAACTCTGGATCTACAACGCTCAAGGTGAGCACAACACAATTATTATATCTATAAGAATTAGGTCCTAGCGATTTTAATCATTCTGCGAGTAAGGACACTCTACCTTATTTAAATATTGGTGAAATGAAACAACATAGCTACTTATTTATAAAACAGACTGAACATTAACGTTCTGTAACTCTGCTTTAGGAAAAAATCTGATATTTCTTTACAACATATGCTTTTACTATGATCTAAGCTCGTGTTCAGCTTGGAAGGTATGAATACAAAGGCCATTCAAGTCTTGTGCATGTAAACACTGAATTTCCGTAAAATGGTTGAACTTTTGTCCCGAGGTAAGAGTTTTGTGCTGACAAAATCTTCGTGTGGGCAATATCGCATTATCAAGTCGAGATAAATGGCATTTGAGAATGTCATTAAATATATGTCCTTAACGTAACTCTTCAAAGCAGACAAACGAATATGTAGAGATTATACAATGGTCAGAAGAAAAACAATACAATGATCGAAAAAACACTACACAGAAAACAAAAGTTTGAGCAACACGATCCTAGCAAAAACATGGAAGTGAACTCATGTGCTCAGCAAAGGAAAAGATTGAGCAACACGATCCTAGCAAAAACATGGAAGTGAACTCATGTGCTCAGCAAAGGAAAAGATTGAGCAACACGATCCTAGCAAAAACATGGAAGTGAACTCATGTGCTCAGCAAAGGAAAAGATTGAGCAACACGATCCTAGTAAAAACATGGAAGTGAACTCATGTGCTCAGCAAAGGAAAAGATTGAGCAACACGATCCTAGCAAAAACATGGAAGTGAACTCATGTGCTCAGCAAAGGAAAAGATTGAGCAACACGATCCTAGCAAAAACATGGAAGTGAACTCATGTGCTCAGCAAAGGAAAAGATTGAGCAGCACGATCCTAGCAAAAACATGGAAGTGAACTCATGTGCTCAGCAAAGGAAAGATTGAGCAACACGATCCTAGTAAAAACATGGAAGTGAACTCATGTGCTCAGCAAAGAAAAAGATTGAGCAACACGATCCTAGCAAAAACATGGAAGTGAACTCATGTGCTCAGCAAAGGAAAAGATTGAGCAACACGATCCTAGCAAAAACATGGAAGTGAACTCATGTGCTCAGCAAAGGAAAAGATTGTGCAACACGATCCTAGCAAAAACATGGAAGTGAACTCATGTGCTCAGCAAAGGAAAAGTTTGAGCAACACGATCCTAGCAAAAACATGGAAGTGAACTCATGTGTTCAGCAAAGGAAAAGATTGAGTAACACGATCCTAGCAAAAGCATGGAAGTGAACTCATGTGCTCAGCAAAGGAAAAGATTGAGCAACACGATCCTAGCAAAAACATGGAAGTGAACTCATGTGCTCAGCAAAGGAAAAGATTGAGCAACACGATCCTAGCAAAAACATGAAGGTGAACTCATGTGCTCAGCAAAGGAAATGATTGAGCAACACGATCCTAGCAAAAACATGGAAGTGAACTCATGTGCTCAGCAAAGGAAAAGAATGAGCAACACGATCCTAGCAAAAACATGGAAATTAACTCATGTGCTCAGCAAAGGAAAAGATTGAGCAACACGATCCTAGCAAAAACATGGAAGTGAACTCATGTGCTCAGCAAAGGAAAAGATTGAACAACACGATCCTAGCAAAAACATGGAAGTGAACTCATGTGCTCATCAAAGGAAAAGATTGAGCAACACGATCCTAGCATAAACATGGAAGTGAACTAATGTGCTCAGCAAAGGAAAAGATTGAATAACACGATCCTAGCAAAAACATGGAAGTGAACTCAATTGCTCAGCAAAGGAAAAGATTGAGCAACACGAGCCTAGCAAAAACATGGAAGTGAACTCAATTGCTCAGCAAAGGAAAAGATTGAGCAACACGATCCTAGCAAAAACGTGGAAGTGAACTCAATTGCTCAGCAAAGGAAAAGATTGAGCAACACGATCCTAGCAAAAACATGGAAATTAACTCATGTGCTCAGCAAAGGAAAAGATTGAGCAACACGATCCTAGCAAAAACATGGAAGTGAACTCATGTGCTCAGCAAAGGAAAACAGCTCCTGTTCCACTAGTAGTTCGTCGTGTTACTATTACATAGCACGAACATAATCTAATTATCAACTGATATAATAATAAATAAGGGAATGCAAATGGATATTATTAGCATTTATTTTCTAGACATGGTACAAAAATGTCAACAATATTTACACCCTCGCATTTTCTGTATATGTGAAGTGGCCTGTGTCGTATGATAGTTGGATTTCATTTACATATGCGATAATTACCAATCACCGTTCAGGTTGTGAATTTGATTACAGCGCATGGCGAGGAGTACTCGATACAATCTTATGTGCTAAAGTTTGTCAGTGATCTGCAGCAAGTCGATGGCTTTCTCCAGTTGTATACCGGTTTCCTTCAGCAACAAAATTTACCCGCACGATATTTCATTGCACTTCGGTTTTTTTTATAAAAGAAATTTGTAATAATCAACAAACCCGCCAATATCAACGAATTGTCTAGATTGTGACATTTTGCAATGTTCCTTCTAATTTTAGAGGTATTTTATCTATATTTTTATAAGGCGCTTCGAAATTCGGACATGTCCTGCTTCATGTATTGACTCCATGTCAACTCCTCGTGTACAAGAAAAGTTTGAAAATGCCAAAGGGTAATCAGAATCCGTAGCATTAGTATGAAACATCGAACGCTGTACTTAGAGCATAAAATATTTAAAAAGAAAATAAATAATAATGTAAGCACAAGAAAGAGCTATAAATACTGCTATTCAACCAGGAACATGGTTGCAATCAATTGAGACTAGGAAATTCAATAACGGTCAACGACATCATAGCGAAAGCTTAGAATTATTTGATAAGAAGCATAGTACAAAAAAGGAGAAACTGGTATAAAATGGCAATATATATATAAAACAAGCAAAAAACGAAATAAAAACCCCCAAAAGCCACACAGAAAACAAACAAATAAGCAAATTTAAGCAAAGAAACAAAAACAAGGCATTGCAGTTACATAAAGGAAAACTTTCGAGTTTCGTACGGGCACTAAAACAAAGGCCACTCAGAACACTGTATCAATATTTGATACAGAAATGAAACTCGATCTCTAAAGTTCCATGACCGTAAAGGCAGTTGTATTGAGAGATGAATACAGTAGACAATAGATATTACTAAAATGTACGTAACTGTCATAAGATTCAACAGGTAATACGACGATGATTAGAAATGTGCAAAAATCTTAGTAAACAAACATCTTGAATGAAAATAAAATAAAAAGGACTTTTATTGTCACTTGACGTTTATTCTCTTGACTGATCAGTTCAGTGAACTGGTAGAGGCCGTCATGGCCGTGATCGTATTGTAGTTGGATTTACAACTACATATGCAATCAGTTCCTATCACCACTGATGTTGTGAGTTCGAATCTCGATCAGGGCGAGGTGTACAACATTATGTGAAAAAGCTTGTCAGTTACTTGCGACAGGTCGGTGGTTTTCTCCGGGTCCTCCAGTTTCCTCCATCAATAAAACTGACCGCCACGATATAACTGAAATATTGTTGAAAGTGGCGTTAAACACCATCAAACAAAGAAAACGAACAGAGCACTAGTTACTGGTTACGGTTTCCACTGACCTGCCTTGCACGTCCCCAGGTGGTAGATAGGGGATGTCCTGTCGTTATGGCATTGTTAGATCATTATACAGACTGGATGTCCGTGGACCATAGTGGATGGCGGGTTTTGAGATTGCTACCCTCCTTCCACGTTAAATATCCCTTATGCACATATAGAAAGAGTAGGCATGCTACACTGTTGTAGAAGTATATTTGTTCATAGCTACCTAATTCCCAATTATTTTCCAGTTGCAGTCAAATGTTACATTCCTGTACACTTTGCACATATTGTAGAACTCGCCCTTGGCCTGAATATGCATTAAGCATTCTCATTTGTCATTTGTATTGCCTAAACCGTTGAAACACACTCGAAATGACTCTTTAAGTAATAGATATTAGACTATTATTATCATAACCAAACGCGATATCCTGGGACATTTTAGGTCGTAATCGAGGTTCAAGAAATTTTGAGTTTGTATATTTATTCGATATTTAGAAAGCAGCATTAAGCAGATTTTTTATTTTTAAATCGGTTATGTACATTAACAATAAGCATTCAGGATTCTAGCTCAAATTAAACAGTATTGAAATTTCAAGGGGTTAGGATTATGGTGTTGAATGCCACTTTCAGCAATATTTCAGTTATATCGTGGCGGTCAGTTTTATGTGTGGAGGAAAATGGAGTACCCATGGAGAGAAAACCATAAATTTCAAGGGAAGTTGTGGATGTGGGCTTTCATCTTCATATAGAAGTGATATTTGTTTTCACACTTGATCGAATATTTACATTTATGAAATGGGTGTGTAGGTCTACAGTTTTAAACATAAATAAAAATAAAAGAAATTTATTGTTTATGTTTTTTTCTTTCTTTTGAAATAACAAGTATTGTTGGCGGCATTGTGAAAATGGACCGGAAGCAAATGTATTTACAATCGAATATATTAAAAACCCAAACCCCGGTCTCCTCCCCAATATCTACCACTTAACTATATCATCTAACTGGTATCTTTATTCCTGTATGTACTATACATACTCCTTTCTGATAAAATAATAATATAAAACGTTTAATGATTAATTCAAAACCCAAACTCCGATCCCTCCCCCTATTTCTACCACCTAACTTAATCATCTAACCGGTATTTTTACTACTTCATGTACTATCCACACTTCTGATATAATATTTCAAAACCCAAACTCCGACCCCCCCCCCCCTCCTATTTCTACCACCTAACTTAATCATCTAACCGGTATTTTTACTACTGCATGTACTATCCACACTTCGATATAATATTTCAAAACCCAAACTCCGATCCCCCCCCTCTCTCTATTTCTACCACCTAACTTAATCATCTAACCGGTATTTTAACTCCTGCATGTACTATCCACACTCCTTTTTGATATAATATTTCAAAACCCAAACTCCGATCCCCCCTCTATTTCTACCACCTAACTTAATCATCTAACCGGTATTTTAACTCCTGCATGTACTATCCACACTCCTTTTTGATATAATATTTCAAAACCCAAACTCCGATCCCCCCTCTATTTCTACCACCTAACTTAATCATCTAACCGGTATTTTAACTCCTGCATGTACTATCCACACTCCTTTTTGATATAATATTTCAAAACCCAAACTCCGATCCCCCCTCTATTTCTACCACCTAACTTAATCATCTAACCGGTATTTTAACTCCTGCATGTACTATCCACACTCATTTTTGATATAATATTTCAAAACCAAAACTCCGATCCCCCCTCTATTTCTACCACCTAACTTAATCATCTAACCGGTATTTTAACTCCTGCATGTACTATCCACACTCCTTTTTGATATAATATTTCAAAACCCAAACTCCGATCCCCCCTCTATTTCTACCACCTAACTTAATCATCTAACCGGTATTTTAACTCCTGCATGTACTATCCACACTCCTTTTTGATATAATATTTCAAAACCCAAACTCCGACCCCCCTCCTATTTCTACCACCTAACTTAATCATCTAACCGGTATTTTTACTCGTGTATGTGCTAACCACACTCCTTTCTGATATAATAATATAAAACGTTTAATGATTAATCAATTGATAATCATGTGTAATTGTAATTAGAGTCCAATTAGATAGCAAATAAACAAGGAAATATTTCCTATTGAAATATAATAGCATTATGATATAAGGCTAACCATATCTTAACTACTATAGTGATAGGAATATATCTAGTTAATATCTTTTCCCATGATATCCCATAATTTATAAGGGCTTAATTTTGTATGATGATACCATAACGATATGTACACATTATATTACGACCAGTTAATTTGTTTCAATAATTCAATTTTCAATTTTCTTGTAGTACGCATTTAGGAACATAAAATAATATATATGTACTTACAATAGATGCTTACGATAAATGATACAAAAAAAATGGAGATAAACTATTTTTGTACACAACATTGGAGAGCCAAATAATTTACAGGTCTTTATGAACAAGAAAATTAAATGGTCTAAGCATGATAGCAACAATTGGCTTGATGCATGCTATAAATTTTTACGCTCTATTATAAAAAAAATGGAGATAAACTATTTTTGTACACTAGATTGGAAAGTCAAATAATTTACTGGTCTTTATGAACAAGAAAATTAAATGGTCTAAGCATGATAGCATTAATTGGCTTAATGCATGCTATAAATGTTTACGCTCTATTATAACAAAAATGGAGATAAACTATTTTAGTACAACTCAAAGTCAAAAAGTTGGAAAGCCAAATCATTTACAGGTCTTTGTGAGTACGAAAATCAAAGGATTTGAATAGGATAGCCAAAATTAGCTTAATTATGATAATTACATTATTTCTCAACTGTTAGTTTCAATAATGAATATATCTGATAAAACATACCAGTGCCGAAACACCGACTACTGGGGGCGGGGATGATAATCTCACGCACTACTAGTCCACCAACAGAGGTATCGACCCTGTGATAGTAATAAAAACGTAGATATCTAATTTAGTGCGTATGACGCGTTTCTATAATAAATAAACGTTAGAGAATACTGAAGGGGCAATACAAAAAGGGACAATCCAGAGAAACTGGCAACAAAGGGGTACAAAGACGAAGAAAAATAAAAACACAACACATGTGTTGGACACCATTATACGCAAACAAACACGTAAATCAGACATGCGCACTCATACAAAAAACTTGAGGTAAAGACGAACCGAACATCGCTTTAAATAAGATTTATTAGGTACTCTTCAAACAACAATCTCTGCGCATGACACATATGACTGAATTCATTCATCTGTAGTGGGTACTTGTTGATCAATCCTTAGTTTTCTGTGTAGTGTTAAGTCGTTGTTTTTCTGGAATAAGGTAATAGCCTCGATCATACATGCTCAAAATTAGCCAAGTCTTAAAAAGGGCACAGATATTTAAGCTATTTAGTACACTCACAGTTTTTTTTAACATAAATTAGTGTTGTACGTTTCTTAAAGGTACTGTATTTATTACATATCTTAAGAAACTTGTACTTAGGGTGATCTTTCATTTACACATCATATCCATGTTTTTATAACTTATATCTCACTAAGTGGGAGGATTCGGGCTAAGATTAGTTTATCCTCACCACTTTTTATTGAAGTGCTTGTTGTATCAAGCCAGTAAAGTGAGCCGTCATGTATATACACATAAAATAAACAAATAATCGTTAAATATTGCTGCTTCTTCTGGTGCAAAAATGATCTAAATCCGTTTAGAAATGACTTCACAATAAAGTTTTTGAAAAATGTGGTTTTATATGAAATATATAGCGTAATTCGAGGGTGGCAAATACTTATGTCCATTGACTGTGCTGGGTATCGATTTTCGATTTAATCTTTCAACTATTCGGACATTGTAGTATAGTTTGTTTTTTAATGTATTCTTAATATGTAATAATGTGAATTTTTATTCTGCAAGATTAAAAAAAACCAATATATATTTATGCAGTGTCTTAAAATATAAAGCGTATGCGTATTAGGCGCAAAACTGCAGATGCCCATCGAATCGCGCTTTTTTCCCAGTTTGGAAACCTCATACACATAAACGCTATAGTTCAAGACACTGTACAAATATTGTATGTATGTATATATATATATCTGTATATTACACTTTACGTTTTTATTTTCCCTATTTGTCTTTGTTAGCGCAGTCGGTCACTATTTTCGTATATGGACCGGTAGTATATGGACCGGCCAGGTACCTGCATTATTATTTTAGATGAAAGTATAATATAGCAAATAGTTCATGTCACTTCGCGTCATATGGCAGAAGCTTCGGTCCATATAATATTTTTTTGGTGACGGACCGGTCCATATACTGCCATATGACCCTCGGTGCCATGAACTATTCGCTATATATCATTGTGTTTTCGAAGGTTAACCACAATAAAGAAACATAAACTAACGTTTTAATGGCACCAGATATTTGATATGTCTGTGTTTATAATAAAGGATTAACTTTAACTGGAATGATAATGTTTGACATCTTATTCGAGAACTAGTTGTCAGCAGATGGGAAAACAGTATAATTATTGTTCTTGGACATAACAGTGTGAAAAATAAACATAGAACGTAAATATTAAGCTTTGTCTATTATTTACAAGTACATAAATATCATATTTATGATGTTTTTGCAAAAATAAAACGAGACAGATATATCTGTATATAATGGAATACAATGCACACAGACTTGCATAGTATTCTTATATATAAAAAATATAAAAAATGATTATTAAAATCGCTGACTCTCTAACAAAAGAAACGACTTCAATTTTACCGTTATAAATTTTCCACACCTTGATTGTAATATACCAACTGCTTCCACGCATGGAGTTTATATTTCAGAACTCATACGCTACACTCGGTTTTGTTTGCAAAGAAAACTCATTTTCGTATTTATAACATCAACAAGTTTAAAAACAAACACGAACAGTTTTAAATTTCTATTTAATGATGACAGCTTTAATGCGTTTTTGACTATTAAAACTGTTTTATAATTATATTTTTCTTTTAGTTGCAAATATTGGACACTGTAATACATAATGATATTCGTCACCAATATCGCGAGTTTGATATAGCTGACACAGTCTATTGTGTCTTTCTACATTTGTCCAGCGCCCCACCTCAATTGGTAATCTATGATTAGATGTTCTAAATCTACAATTTTTTTTTTTATTTTTGTCATTTAAAACGTCTAAATAATTTTCGAATTTAAAATCCGACTTGAATAATCTATAGCTGAATGCTTTTGGGAATATTTACTAAGTAGATTACCAATTTTGTTTGAATTTGTCGCTTAATCGCAGTTTAATGCTTTCAATGAGCCATTTATGGCTACTAAAATTTTTAATGGAACCAATATTATACCCTTGAAAACTTCCATTTCACGAGGATTAAATATATAATGCATGATGTTCAAGATTACAGCGTTCTTTATAGCAACGCTGTTCTCCCGGGTATATGTGAGCGGTGACATGTGACTCAATGTGGAAGACACTCGAATGACCGGGTCATTTCACTAAGAAGATTGTTGTGTCCACAAAACTAGTTTATCACAGCCACTTTTTATTGAATTGTTTGTATCAGATTTCGGAACTTCATTTTATGGTACATATAATAAGGAAAATAATATAAACTGGTTTTTTTCAAAAGTCTTATTGCAATGGACAACATTTCACTAAAAAAAATAACAAGTATAAGGATGAATTTGCTTAAACTGGAATTATATAACAGTATAATGGCTAGTATTAACGTCTTTAACGCCACTTTCAACACTATTTCAGTTATATCGTGACGGTCAGGTCTATTGGTGGAGGAAAGTGGAGTACCCGGAAAAAAAACCCCACCGGCCTGTCTCAATAAAAACGCAGATATCGAACTTAGCGTGCACGACGCGTTTCTGCAATAACCTTCATCAAGGTAAGCTCAAAATCGATAGATTGGAAAGCCATATAAAGTCACTGACAAAGCTTATTACATAATGTTGTATCGAGATCACCTCGCCTTTGAGCGGGATCCAAAGTCACAACTTTTGTGATGATAGGAACTGATTGCACAGGTAGTTATAAATCCAACTGCCATAAGATCACAACTACTACGCCCTCTAACAGTATAATAACTCTATCTGCACCAACGACGATGTGTAATAGAAACATACAGGTATGAAATGAAAAATCAAATCTGTGAACTATCTTTCGTAAATAACAACATTTCTCAAGAAGAGTTTGAAGATACCAAAAGGGGAAATGAGCAGCAGTAAGTCGAAGAAGGGCATACTATACAATGACCAAAAGAAAAAGGACAAAAGGACAAACAACGATATATATTAAATTACACATAAAACTAAAGATCGCGTAATACAAACGCCACTAAAATCCGGCGGGTAAACTCGGGTGCTTCGGAAAGATAGGCAGTTCCTGCTCCATTAGTGGCAACCATTCATAGTTATATTTTTGATTTTATTCCATTCGTCACGTATGGTGGGTGAACTGCAAAATCCGCCCGTTTTGAAATAGTCGTATTCATTGAAATAGATTTAGAAATCTTAATAAAGCATTCCTATACATTATAATTGATAACTTGAAATTAGGCATCTTGTGTTTCACAAGTGACAATGGTCATAGGCCCATTGTGCCGTATTGCCGATGCAATAAACTGAAAAACAAAAAAATTAATACACTGTCGAAACAGAAAAAAAAAAAACTCACGCACATGACCACTCATTCTACTGACATGCTACAGACAGTTAAATAAACATTGGCCGGGTAGAATTATTCTTATGGTCCCAATCTTCCACACTTAGTGAAATTCGGTCATATAGTTTTTTTTCTTTTCAAATGAGGTAAATTTAGAATATACGTAAATACTCTACCCAATTCCAAGCAAAAACAATTTTTTTTGGTAATAATATAGCTCTGCTAAAATTACCATATTTACGGTATTTTCTTATTCATCAAATAATTTCCGATTGATTTATTGTATTCCTTCGTCCATTAGTAATCAATTGAGTTATATAAAAAATATATAAAAATAAATGGGAACATAGCTTGAGGAACATGATTATTCATTGGTTGCCTTCTTCTTAAATATTTAATGAAATCGACACTGTATTTGTTGATTTCAATGACTGACAAGATAAAATGAAATGTCATTGAATATCAATTGAGCTATAACGCGATGCCCCTTAACTCCCAATAGTACATTGTACACAAATTCTAAGCATTTTGCTAGCATTGGGAATAGCCATTGGACTATACAAGTAATCACGGATGACGTGTTATGGCATTATAAAGTCAAACATTATGGGTGACTTTAGCTTGATATGTTGTCATTAATAATATCATTCAAATTAAAACGTATATTTCCAGTGCGTTGATAGGATCTGTGTTATACAATATATAAGTTGATAGATGCAATATGTACCATTATATGCTTTCAATGACGATCTCGTGTAGTATTAGAAAACTTAATTAGCACGATGTATACACTTAATGAGCTTGTTTTATTTTTTCGATAGAGATATTTTTTACTGTGACATTGCATGCTTTGTATTGTCTATGTCTAGTGTTATATGTACTCGTTCGTCTCGGCATATTTTGTGCTGTTCTTTTGTTTCTTTTATTATGTAATTTAAAGACAATAATAAAATACCAAAAGAGAAAAATGTAAAATGACCACCAAGACAGATAAAATTACACCTGGATTTCCAACTCTTTCGTCTTGACATATTTTTTTGTTTCGTTTCATTCATTGTGTAATTTAAATAAATTTTAGAGAATACCGAAGAAGCAATCAAAAATAGACAACCCAGAGACACCGGCACATATAAGAGTACCCAAGATGAAGACAAACAAAACAAAAACACAACACAATAGGTGTTGGACACCACGATACGAAAACAAACACAAATAACGTAAATAAGACACGAGCCCTCCTAGTGTTGCATGTCGTTAATGTGAGAGGTCATTGTCCGTTTTGTTTAAATTGATGGGATTGCTGACCATTTTTGGGATTGCTGACCATTTATGGGATTGCTGATTTTTTTGGGGGGATTGCTGACCATTTATAGGATTACTGACCATTAATGGGATTGTTGATCATTTATAAGGGTAATAACAAAATTACCGAACTCCGAACAATCTAACAAAGGGAAAGTCAAAACTCATAAGTATATAAACAGACAAAATCAGTCAACAACCGGAAAACTGTGAAAACCGTAATGACCCTGACTTGGTACAGGCATTTCTAAAGAAATGGTGGGTTGAATCAGATTTTAAAGCGCCAAACCCCCCCCTTATGGGATTACTGACCATTTATGGTATTGTTGACCATTTATGGGATTGCTGACCATTTATGGGATTACTGTCCAATAATGGGATTGTTGATCATTTATGGGATGAATTGCTGACCATTAATGGGATTACTGACCATTTATGGGATTACTGACCATTTATGGGATTGCTGACCATTTATGGGATTACTGACCATTTATGGGATTACTGACCATTTATAAAATTACTGACCATTTATGGGATTGCTGACCATTTATGGAATTGCTGACCATCTATGGGATTGCTGACCATTACTGTTTAAACTTTCTTTTCATAACATGTGCAAATAGAAAATGATATTGGTATTTATTTGTAGCTAAATTGTTTTAATTGTTTAAAAAAAAAGCATGAATTGAAAAATTAAAAATAGCCTAAAGAAGATTGAACAGGAGCATTTTGCAGCAAACCGGTATTTAAATAGAACAAATTCTGAGACAGGAACATAAATAACTTATTTTAAACTAAAATAGAAATTAACTTCCGGCCTTATCAATTGTAGTTCATGAGCACTTGAAATGTGAACTGACCAATCGCCAATACCGCGTAAGACATTTATCCAGGTTGCAGTTTGAATAAGTTCATTATAAAATATCATAAAATATTTATGCTGCCATTAAACTTTCGACCTTCTAATATAGGTAATTGACAGTATAAAATATTAATCAACTAACCTTTAATACACAGACCGTATCAGTGGTGTAATAGTCAGTGTACAGACCGTATCAGTGGTGTAATAGTCAGTGTGCAGACCGTATCAGTGGTGTAATAGTCAGTGTACAGACCGTATCAGTGGTGTAATAGTCAGTGTACAGACCGTATCAGTGGTGTAATAGTCAGTGTGCTCGCCTCGAGTGCGGTAGATCATGGGTTCGATCCCGGGTCATTTCAAAGCAAAGACCATAAAGGTGGTATTTGTTGCTTCTCCACTAAACACTCAGCTCTAAGGATTAAGGGAAAAGAATGCTTGGCACGGAATTAGAATAATCTGTCCGAGTGGAGCAACGTGTCTTTCCACGAACCGTGGTTCGTGTGAGCTAACACTATAAAAATCCAACTAAGCGTGTTGGTCTAGTACAAAGCGGTGTCATCCTCATCATCTCAAAATGTAACTTGTTCTCGTCTTGGTATAGCTAAAAATTGCTCAATTGGCGCTAAATAACAATCATTCCCTCATTCTGATACACAGTTTTCATAAGAAATGTGTTTATCTAAAGTTTGACATTATCCGGAACACACTGCTATTTAACAATACATTAGCAGATTCAACGAGAAAGAAGGAACAGATTCTGTTCCGAAAAGAATACAGAACATCTCTAGGAGGCCATTTTATCGTTGTCATGCATTTTAAAATATTTCTGTTTTCATATTTCAGATGAAGACCTCATATTGCCTCTTTGCACTCATGCTGACAGTTGCAACAATTTCTGAGGTGTATGGAGGAAAGTGTACTTTTATGTGCTTAAGAAAAGCCATTAGTTGTAAGCGGGCACAAAAGCCTTTTTGCTGTGAAGATTTTAAAAAATGTGGACTAGAAGAATGTGGGGAGACTGATCTAAGGTAACATTATTAGATGTTTGTTGATCACCCCTATGTTTATAATGTATATATGATATTGTAACATGAATGTATTCCTTTCCTTTGATCTTTTTATGGTTTGTAGAATGTAGGCAACAGCTAAGAAGTATGAAAATAACAAGCAGATACAAGATATTGCACACTTTAAATCACGGTTTTTCGAAGTGTGAGATTGTTTAACCATTTAACTTGGAAAATTGCCAATTGCCGTATAAATATTACATAAACTACTATATATCTGTATTTCTCAAACTGACAGTTCATAGCACATATACAGAGAAGTTACAAATAAATGAACAGATTAAACTATATACAATATATACAAATACAGTAAATCGACAGATGGAATTAGCCGGGAGGACAAACTATCATATTTATATATCTAATAAATTTACATAGTTTTTGCAGGATAGGTTTCCGTTCACTAGTCATTAATTTTTTTTAATTTTATTATATTGGGACGTTCAATTAGATGTTTTGGAGGTAGTGAAGTACGTTTTTCGCTTAAATTAGTACATTCAAATATGTAATGATATTCGTCTCCAATTTGATTCTTTTGACAAAGTTCGCAATAGCGATTTTCCCTCGGAATATTACTCCATCTTCCCTTTTCTATGGGCAATTTATGATTTGTAGTTCTAAATTTACATAAAAGAAGGGAATTTTGTTCATCTAAAATATTAAAATATTCTTCAAATTTAAAATCAGTTTTGAAAATTATATAATTAAATACTTTAGGGGAATTATGGACTGACGAATTCCAATCCTGTAAAAACTGGTCTAACAATGTTTGCTTTATACTTTGTTTTAGCCACTCGATGCTTTTGAACGTTTGCGTTTGCCATATATTAGAAAAATCAGTTTCGTTTAATATTTGTTCCAAAAATGTTATCCATTTGATATCGAAATTTTGTTGCGAATACAAATGGTATGATAAACTATACATAATGTATGATATTTTGGATTGTTTTCCACAAATAATTTTTGCCCAAAAAGAAATAATTCTAATTTTAATGTTGATTTCGACCGGATATCTACCTAATTCACCATCTATCATATAATTCGGAGTAGACGTCTTGAGGTTGAAAATCATTTTACAAAATTTTAAGTGTACTTTTTCTAACACGTCATTGTTTCCAAATCCCCATATTTCGCAGCCATAAAGTAAAATTGGTTTAACCGTTTTATCGAAAAGACTCAATAGACATTTTATAGATAAGTTGTGTTTTCTTCCTAATTTCTGTACTTCATACATAGAAACAACTGCTTTAACCACTAAACATTTTTTTGCCAGATTGAAATTGCCAGTTTTCTAAAAAATAATACCGAGATAATTGAAGTTTTTGACTACTTCAATTTCGGAGCCATTATATTTAAAAGATAAATGTTGAGGTGTACGACCACTCCCAAATATGACAATTTTAGTTTGATCAATGTTAACTTTCAATTTCCAGGTTAAACAGTATTCATGAAAAGCATCGAGCTGTGCCTGTAAATCACTCTCAGATTCTGATAATATAACCGTATCATCAGCATATAGTATTATAAATAATTTCAAATCAATATTTAACTGGTTTTCGAGATCGCCTGAGATTGATTTTAAGCCTGTAACATTTTTGACTTCTAGAAAAGAACTGTCGTCATTGTTCCGCTACTCTCAGGTAACACCAGACAGGATTTCCGCTGATGACGGAACAAATCAAATACAAATATATGCAACTCGTCCGTAGAATGCAGCTTAAAATGAAGAACATTTAGAAGACACCAAAATGGTAATCATAAACCATAAATAGAAGGACAAACAATATACATATATATGCCAAAAGAAAAAGGAATACAAAAATTAAAAAAAAATTAAAAATGAACTACAAAACACTCGAACGTAAAAGACAACTATCAGCAGCTCCTAATGAACACTAAGTAAGCAATTCCATATTTTCCATGGTGCCATTTCTAGATAGGTATATAAATTGGACCACGTTTAAAAACCGCTGCGGATAAAATATGCGATAGGGAATGCCCGCTGGTAGCGAAGAACGAATCAAATGCACAGCTCATTCTTAGGATAGAACGTTAACAATCACCTAAATAGTTCTTCCCATACAAACTCTCAAAATGGCAGTCCGTTGGGCCATCCCTCTCTCGCTTCTAATGGCAGTCTCTCTCAATTTTTTTGGATAGATTGTTGAACTTGTTCTCATCCTTAATATAGCCGATATACTGGTCGTGAATCAATAATCAATCAATCAATAATGAATTTATTTTCAATTGTAGGTAGACCTTTTGATTGTAGACTTTTACTAATAATAATTATTATTATTATTATTAATATTATTATTATTATTATTATTATTATTATTATTATTATTATTATTATTATTATTAATATTAATATTATTATTATTATTATTATTATTATTATTATTATTATTATTATTAATATTATTATTATTATTATTATTATTATTATTATTATTATTATTATTGTTATTATTATTATTATTATTATTATTATTATTATTAATATTATTATTATTATTATTATTGTTATTATTATTATTATTATTATTATTATTATTATCTCTGTTGTAGGTGTGCAGATAAGCGAGGAAGCTGGAATAAAAGATACTATAATGACTTTCCTTTGTCACAGGAGGACGAAGTGGCTTCACCGTACTATTAAATAATAACTTTAACATCCTTTGTACATTGACATTGCATTTAGCTTCATCACAATCTGAGAAAATTAGATATTCATTGAATATTTTGCTAACCATACGCTAACATCTAGGGATATCTCATTTAGGGTCATGTTAGAGGTCATATTGTAAATCCAACAATCAACCACGAGCCTACAAAATCTGCGGGCATTGAAAAGAGGGTAAGCCCTAAGAGCAGTTGTTCGATTGGTCAATATATTTTACTGTCTGGCATATGATTGAACGGTCAACAATAGGGGACATGACGCTTACGGGATGTTCTTAGATGTTAGTGGATCACTAAAGAAAAATGAATCGAACAAACATTTAATTTTAAATAGATTGGCTTCATCATTGAATCTTCTACGCCAATTGGACGTTCAATATGTTCAACATTCGTCGCACCAAAACAACTGCATAACGTTTTAGACAGTTACATAGTGCACTAAGCCTGGTGCACAGGATTTGTTTTTAAGAAAGATACTGTGAAACACTGTTTATTTGTAGGGAACCTATTTCCGTTCTATTTGTGGCTCAACCAAAACCAGAAATGTAAGATTCAAACAATGCACAATGTTCTATTTCTTTTAATGGGAACAATTATGTTTTGGAAATTTGGATATTGGCAATCCACGAAAATAGGTTCCGTCATAGTATATTAATATTCATTACCTTAAACGTATGTTTTGTGTTGATTTAAAGAAAATAATAGATTTCTACTATTTGATTGGTTGAAATTGTGTTGAAATTAAACAATTATACATTTGCTGCTGCACATGTCTCTTATTAAAATGTTATCCTGTTTATTGAATTGTTCTGTCTTACTTTTGTACACTTGGTACTGGTGAAGATTCGCAGAGCTCAGAATCACAGAGCTGCTGTGTTCGAGTGGAGGCTAGGGTATCACTCTCAGTTAGGTGGGGATTAATCAAGTTATAATACCAAAGGTCTGGTTGTGAACAAATAGTGGGAAACGTGTCTTGCACGCTAAAGACCTCTTTGTAGATTTATGAAAAGAGTATGCGCATTGTAGCCGTTTCAAAAGACTAATGTTTATCGTCCCTAACCACCACTCAATACTTTTCCAGCAGCAGCCAAAATTAGCTGACCCGGTTGATCCACCCCTTCCCTCATTCTATATGGTTTTCATATGTTATTTAATTGTTCTCGTCCTGAATATAGACTAAATACTGCTCGCTGGACTTTACGTAATAATCAATCAATCATTGTTGTTTGTACATTAAAACAGCCCATTTGTACTGATTCAGAAACTATATGTGTAATGATTAGAGGGGTTGCTTCCAGGGCGGTAGATCGTTGGGTTGGGTTGGGTTGGGTTGGGTTGCGATCGAACTTAACCAAAGACTATACAATTTTTATTTACCGCTTCCCGTCTACGCACACAGCATTAAGAAATAAGAGGAAAGACTGGTTGGCTATGAATCAGAATACTATGTCAGAGTTGAGCGATATGTCTACCGATGTAATGTTGTGGGTTTGGCTGCGGTCAAGTCAAACCCAAGACTAAGGAATTGGTATTTATCGCTTTCCCGCTGCCCTCTTTCAGAAGTGAAGGCAACAACTGATTGATGCGGCATCAGAAGAATGTGTCTGAGTGGAGCGACATGTCTAAATGTTGGCTGTTGTCAGTGAGTTATTACTCAGGTTTCCTCCACCAAAACAAATTGACCACCACAATATATAGCTGAAATATTGTAGAAAGAGGAGTTAAACACCATAACCCTAACCCTTCTATTTATAAGTAATCTATGTATAAAGTCTTCTCTTGGTACATGATCCATGTAGACCGAACGGTAAGAAAAGATAACAGTATAAAATCGACGGGAAATAAGGGTAATAACAAATTTACCGAACAATTTTACAAAGGGAAAGTCAAAACTCATAAGTATATAAACAGGCAAAATCAGTCAACATCAGGAAAACTGTGAAAATCGTAATGACCCTGTCTTAGTAAAGGCATTTCTAAAGAAATGGTGGGTTGAATCAGATAATAAAGCGCCAAACCTCCCGCTTTCATTACGGCTCAAAGGTTCCGGCTGTCACTATTGGCAACGTTTGGAACGACGCTTCTTTTGCCTTAGCCTTGCAAACATATGCTATGTTCGTTCATCTTCAATGTGCCTTGCGGCAGATCGGGGGTTTTCGCCGGGTCCTCTGGTTTCCTCCACAAATAAAACTGACCGCCACGATATAGCTGAAAAATTGTTGAAAGTGGCGTAAAACACCATAAGCCAAACCAATCAATTTGTCATTCAATGGAAAGAAACGACAATATATATGAGATTGGTGTCGCGTTTCATTGCACGCTTTTCTATCTTCATCATTATTTTCATTTTTACTGGATGTAATAAATTAAAAGTGTTTGGGAGCAATACAACTGACGGACCTAAACAGGATAGCCAAAATGTTCGGTTCCTAAATAATGTTAATATTATCAAAGCTAATTTTCTCCTCCTTCAGACATAGGTAATCTTCGCCGATTTTGGCTATCCTGAAAAGGCCCTTTTGTTTTCTTGCTTCCAAATTCTTTTAAATTATTTGCCTTTCCAGAAACTCGTACTGGACACCAAGATAGTTATACGTTCGATCTTGAGTGCTGTTGTAACTGCCAATATATTTCAACCAACGCACCTCATATATTCGTTTTCTTCCTTATTTATTGTAAATCAACACATGTGCCACTAGTGGAAGAGGAACTGATTACCCTCCCGGAGCACATGAGATCACCCCCGGGTTTTTGTGGGGTTCTTGTTACTCGATCTTTAGTTTTATGTGTATGTTTTGTAGATCGTTCTTTTTCCTTTTGTCTTTTTTCCTTTGGTCATTGTGTTGTCTGTCCTGTTTCGATTTACAGATTCTAATTGCCCCTTTGGTATCTTCAAACTCTTCTTGTTGTAAATTTGTTTAAATTCCAATTGTCAAATTAATTATTGTCGTCTGAGAAATGCTAACCTCGGTTCATGCAGGTACACTTTCATGTAGCAAATAAGTAATCTGATCAACAATTGTAGAGATAGAGGTCTACGTCGATGCAGATGACGTCATCCGAAATTGATACATTTTTATTTTGCTTACATGCTAGATATATATAACATGTATTTAGATGGTTGGTTTGGTTTATGGCGTTTAACGCCACTTTCGACATTATTTTGAGGTGTATCGTGGTGGTCAGTTTTATTGGTGCAGGGAACCAGAAGAGTACACGGAAAAAAACACACCGACCTGCCGTAGGTCATTGACAAACATGATGTTGTATCGAGTTTTTAAACTGGTTAAGAAGCCGTGAATGGTCATCAGTAGATTTGGAAAAGTAAATGAAAGTACATTATTCTTGTACTTCAGCAACATATCTTTATAAAATAATGATCAAATATCAACAATGTCACTATTATCGGCTTTTGAAATTCAATACTGCAGTGCTACTAATAAATTGAGCATGCGGAAAATACCAAATTCATTTCCGTTCCGCTTGCTCGATTAAAATAAATAATTGGAGACATTCTGAGGTTTATGCTAGACAACGAACGATAACTCTGGTAGAAATTTGAAATCGGTAATTTAATTTATCTATATAAATAGATTTAGAAATTCCCTATATCTTCCAAAAATCATACAAAAAGACATTTAGATATGTCAAGGTTTGCAGACGTGTAGCGTTTAATGTAAACAACAAACAGATGTACAAATGTATGTATAAAGAGGGTAAGTAATAGAATATCAACGGACTGGTGACGGTTTCTAAGACTCAACCCGCAGCTCTGGCAAACACGTCCCCCGGGTGGCGTATATAGGATGGTGGGGGAACTGTCAGATTATAATTAATATGGAAATCCGTGGTTGGAAAGTGTCACGCTCCTTGTACGTTTTGCATAATCTTTTGTATATTTCAAAATAGAAAAGATCCATCTGAGCCGTCGAAAGGTTATTCTTTCGTCCCTATCAAAATTTCCATGCTTGTTTTTCACAGGCGCTCGTGGCACGGAATTACCCACTTTTTTAACTTTCGGTTTTCATACAATGTATTTATTTTCATGTATTATTTCATCTCTTTTTCTTGTATATGTCGTGTTCGTGTTGATACATCCATAATCTTAAATACCCATACTATGTATAGAGTATAGTGCCGGAATATGCAATATATTGTTACTTTTAGATTGTATGGTTATTTGAACATGAACACAATAAATAAAGGAAAAAGTGATGAAATTTTATTGAAAATAAATATGCAAATAGAAAGTAAAAAAATGTGTGTCCGTGTTTGTGTGTGTGTGGAAATAAAAAAGGGCTTGTGTTCTTTTCCATTTGTAATCAAAAGTCGTTGCCCAGTTAATCCCATTCCCCGCCCTCTTTTTATGTATTTCTTTTTTTTATTATATATATATATATATTTGTCTCACGATTATAGATATACATATTATAAAATACTTTTCCTCAAGGCATATTTTAGTTTTACAATTCAGTGCTCCAGATAAAGGTGGCATTTCAGTATATTACACTCCTCTCTATATTGGCTAAATATTATCATTTTAATTCAGAGAATACAGACACAATTACTCTACAAAATTATAATATATTCCCTATGCTAAAATTTGGGAAGTACATTTTAATTGGATTACCGAAAGATTTTATTAAAGGTAATATTTTTTCTTTTTATTTCTTATGAATGTTGTGAATACCTATTTCTACAAGGGGCCGTCGTGTCCGTCATCTTATGGTAATTGGATTTACAACTACCTATGCAATCGGTGTCTGTCACCACTGATGTTGTGATTTCGAATCTCGAGCAGGGCAAGGTGTGCAACATTATGTGATAAAGTTTGTCAGTGATTTGCGACAGTTCGGTGGTTTTCTCCGGGTACTCTGGTTTCCTGCACCAATAAAGCTGACCGCCATGATATAACTGAAATATTGTTGAAACTGGCCTAAACACCATCAAACCAAACCAACCTATTTCTACAAGAGATATTTGTCAATTTAAAGATTATTTTTTAATCTTCAGACCTTGACTATTTTCTTGTGCTTCTCTAAAAGGTAACCGAATTAATTCAAAATTCAAAGCATTAATTTTGGATTCATTTTTAGTAAGCGATACACCATACGAAAAATCCCCATCAACTTAAAAATTTTCTGGGGTTCTAAAAAAATATAATTTTCCTGAATTTCAAGTTTTTTCTCTTTATAGGTTCTTCTGCCTACTCAACCGCGTCATAGATCGTGATCATCAAAATGTTTAGAAGACTCAACATTCGGTCAGTTCGTAGATCTATGAAAAAAGCACTGAAGGGAGAACGATTTACAAAGTTTCGTACTGGACCAACGTCAAAAGTTGTACACACAAAAATCGCTGATGCTCTTAAATACACAACTAAAATAAGTTCGACGTTTTCACATTTAATTGAAAATGCGAAGGGTTCTTGTCTTGGTTCACAGTTCAGAAAAATAACCCCATATCAATGGATGCCTGGCCTACCTCGGTGTGCATTTGTCACAGAAATCTATATGAACAGTGGTATATACAAGACTGTGTACGGTCCGGAAATGCAAATATCTGATACATATGGATACGACCAATGGCGATGCTTGAATAGGGAAAATGTTGAACATTTCTCGCGTAGTCAACTGTGTGCATTTGTCACAGAAATCTATATGAACAGTGGTATATACAAGACCGTGTGCGGTCCGGAAATGAAAAGATCTGATACATATGAATACGACCAATGGCGATGCTTGAATAGGGAAAATGTTGAACATTTCTTGCGTAGTCAACTGTCGAATGCGAAAGTTGTACAAGAATTGTACAAATCTGAAAGAAGAAAAAATGTGAAAGTTTATATTTTTATTTTAGATTCAGAAGAACATACCGAATATGATATTAAAGAAAAAATTAAAGAATTTATTAAAAGTCCCACGACCAAGAGAGTAGCTATATTTGTATTTCGCTGTTTGATAAACTACACTATTTGTCAGGTATATGTAGAGTAATCAAATTCGTGTTGCCGAATGGAGACGGAGTAGAAACAAGCATAGGAGAAGATTCTTTTGCATTTGTTTTCATTGGGTTTTGCTTACGTTCATGGCGTAAACAATTCCATGCACAAATTTTCTAACAGAAAAAAAGAAGACCGGTCCGTTGAAATTGAAACTTTTTATGATTACTTCAAAAAATTAAATGCAGGTGATGAAGATGTTAATGAGCATGATGAAATTAATATTAATGAAATTTGTGATAATCCTGTTTATGATGAAATACTTAATGGTAAGATTACTGAGTTAGAAATAACAGAAGCTATTAGGAAACTTAAAAATAATAAAGCTCCAGGAACTGACAATATTTTGAATGAGTATTTGAAACATTCATCTCTATTGTTGATTTCTCTATATTGTAAGGTTTTTAACTTAGTATTAGACTGTGGAATAATTCCAGAAAGTTGGTCAAGTGGTATTATTAAGCCTGTTTACAAGAATAAAGGAAATCCGTCTGATCCTGATAATTTTCGGGCAATTACACTTATAAGTTGTGTCGGAAAATTATTTACTTCTATTTTAAATTCTAGGTTAAACTTTTTTGCAAATGATTTAAATATCATCTCAGAAAATCAAGCTGGTTTCAGAAAGGGTTATTCAACTGTGGATAATATATTCGTTTTACATGCTCTTATTGATTTGTATTTTTCTGTTGGTAAAAAGTTATATTGCACCTTCGTGGATTTTAAAAAAGCTTTTGACACAGTTTGGCGAACAGGGTTATGGAGGAAATTACAAAATTGTGAAATAAAAGGGAAATGTTTCAAAATAATTTATAATATGTATAATGATATTAAGTCTTGTGTTCAATATAATGGTAGTCATTCTGAATTTTTTCCCTGTCTTACCGGTGTACGACAAAACGACAAAGAGAAAATTTATCCCCTTTCTTTTTTCAATATTTTTAAATGATTTAGAAGATTTTTTCAGACAATTAGATGGAGAACCACTTAAGATTATCCAAGAAAAATTAGAAAATGAACTGCACATTTTCTATAAAATTTTTGTTATTTTATATGCAGACGATACGGTAATTTTATCCGAAACAAAAGAAGGTATGCAACAAGCTTTAGATATATTTGAATCTTATTGTGAAATTTGGAGACTACAAGTAAATGTTGCAAAAACAAAAGTTATGATTTTTAGAAAAAGGAAAACTGCACAAGATCCTATCTTTATTTTACATGGTCAAACACTTGATTTGTTGATACATACTCATATCTTGGGATGATATTTAAATATAACGGTACTTTTTTTGAGACTAGGAAAAAACTTGTAGAACAAGCTAATAAAGCATTGTATTGTATTTATAAACTGGTACGTAATGAATCAATACCTATTGACTTGCAACTGAAAATGTTTGACTCTATGATTGAACCTATCTTGCTGTATGGTTCAGAGGTGTGGGGATATGCAAATTTAAAAGTTATTGAACAAATTCAGTTGAAATTTTGTAAACGGATTTTAAAGGTTAGAAATACTACTCCACATTTTATGATATATGGAGAACTTGGTCGATTTCCGCTTGAAATTCGTGTGAAGCTTCGTATGATCGCTTTTTGGAGCAAGTTGGTTTTAAATGAAAATAAATTAAGTAGTGTTTTGTATAGATTAATGTATCTTTTAAAAACCAAACATCAGTATAGTGTCAAATGGTTAAATCATATAGAGTCTATATTCAATTCAACTGGCATGGGATTCATTTTTATAAACCAGTTTCCTGTTTATGACAAGAGTGTATTTAACCAAATTTTACGAGACCAGTTTGTTCAAAAATGGCTAAGTGATATATATTCCTCTTCTCGTGGACAAATTTACTCTGTTTTCAAAAAGGATTTTTGTATTGAGAATTATTTACTTAGATTGTCGGAACACTCCAGAATTTGGATAACTAAATTTAGAACTTCAAATCTGCATTTACCTATAGAAACTGGTCGTTGGTATAATATACCTCGAGAAGAGCGTATTTGCCATTTATGCAAAGAAACTATTGGAGACGAATATCATTTTTTATTAGTTTGTAAAAATGAAAACATTATCACCCTTAGAAATAAGTATTTGCCAAATTATTATCGAGCTTACCCTAATCATGCCAAATTTGAAGGTCTTCTTTCTATTTGCAATGTAGAACTTTATAAGCGATTATCAATTTTTATTAGAAAAGCTGCTGCCTTACTCTGATTATATGTAACTGCCTGTATTATGTTGTAACTTTATATTATATTGACTGTCAAATTTATTATTTTTCATCGTATGTTCATTCTGTCATGTCTTGAATGTATATATTATTTAAAAAATGACCTCTTGTTACACTTGTATATGTGTCTGAGTGTTTTCAAATAAATCTTGAGGAACGAACAATTCTTCCATGGACGATATATTCACACGCGTAATGAAGCAATTTGCAATGGGCGTTGTATATAGGTTGGGAGCTGACGCTGTTAAAGATGGCGCGAAGAAACTACATGAACTCTATAAATCGACGAAAAGTAAAAACGAGGAAGAAAATGGGCGAGTCGAATTAAAGACAGAACACGTCAGTGATCATGACGGTGATGGTCCCAGCACGGTTAATAATGAGGACGGATCTAAAGATGATATAATCAATGAAGAATCTACTATAAACTTTAGCCTTTTCGAATCCACCGATGATGATGATTTTATCATAATAGTAGCGAAGGAATTTGCAAAGGGTGTTATGGACGAAATATAGCATGGCGCGAAGAAAGTATATGAAGGTTATAAGTCGACAACAGGAAATGGTAACAGCGAATTAAAAAAAGAAGACAAGTAGGTTCGACTACACACTTTATATCTCTTTCAAAACCAGTAAATGACATAATTTATATTCTATCTTATGACACTTAGCAACAACTCTTGATATTTGTTTCTTTTAAGTAGTGTTGTATCAGTAATGAGATAGTATCTCACAAGACCGGAACTTCTGAAGACAAGTCAGAACATGTCTTAAGAATCAATATTACTCATTTAAATAGTGTTGTATAAGTAAGGAGGAGATATCTCATAAGACTGGAATTTCTTAATAATTCTTCATTACGTTATGTTGCCACACCTCCTGTACTACTAAGTCCTGTGTCATTTTTTTTTATATTTAATAAATGAGTAGGAATATGGTGCATTGTCGCACCTATTAAAACAAACATTGTCGTCACTATCCACCACTTCATATTTTTTCAGAAGCAGTCAAAAGCTGTTAACCCTCTCGTTCCACCCTCCCTCTCTATAGTTCTGTTTTATAAATTATTAACATGAAACTTTGAAGATACAAAAGGAGTAATCAGAAGCTTTAAATTGAGGAATGACAGATAACCAGTTATTGCCCTTCACAAGAGGGCAGATAACATGTTATTGCCCTCGTAAAATGTTATTGCCCCGGAGGCAAATAGCACGCCGCAAATTGTGGTGTTATTACACATGCAAATTCGGTGTTATTGCAATAATCAAAAGAAAAAGGATAAACAGTGATGTAAAAAACTCTACACAAAAAACTAAAGATCGAGTAACACGAACTCCACTAAAATACCGGGATGAACTCATGTGCTCGTATTAAATGTTAAGCAACAAACAAACAAACAAACAATTCCATGTAAGTCGTGTTAACACCGGGAAATCTGATGGTACTTCTCAACATTTTGACGATTTGAATAATATCAAAAACCAGATATTTGTTTTGCACAAAATATTGAGAAGATTGATTACCTAGCAATAAAATGACCTCAAAAAATTATACCACACTGTTAGAACAATTCAATAAAATTACCACACTGTCGAAAACAATCTCATAATCTATTATTCGAAAAATCGTAGAAACGGAGTCAAAATCATTACCACACATATACATGACCGCTCAATTTACCGGTGATGAGTCCAAGCCTCCAGTCTTAGTGACATGATGCTCATGAGCCCAAACCTCCAGTCTTAGTGACATGATGTTGATGAGCCCAAATCTCCAGTCTTAATGACATGATGTTGATGAGCCCAAACTTCCAGTCTTAGTGACATGATGTCGATGAGCCCAAGCCTCCAGTCTTAGAGACATGATGTTGATGAGCCCAAACCTCCAGTCTTAGTGACATGATGCTGATGAGCCCAAGCCTCCAGTCTTAGTGACTTGATGCTGATGAGCCCAAACCTCCAGTCTTAGTGACATGATGCTGATGAGCCCAAACCTCCAGTCTTAGTGACATGATGTTGATGAGCCCAAACCTCCAGTCTTAGTGACATGATGTTGATGAGCCCAAACCTCAGGTCATAGTGACATGATGCAGATAAGCCCAATCCTCCCGTCTTAGTGACATGATGTTGATGAGCCCAAACCTCCAGTCTTATTGACATGATGTTGATGAGCCAAGCGCCAGTCTTAGTGACATGGTGTTGATGAGCCCAAACCTCCAGTCTTAGTGACATGATGCTGATGAGCCCAAACCTCCAGTCTTAGTGACATGATGTTGATGAGCCCAAACCTCCAGTCTTAGTGACATGAAGCTGATGAGCCCAAACCTCCATTCTTAGTGACATGATGCTGATGAGCCCAAACCTCCAGTCTTAGTGACATGATGTTGATGAGCCCAAACCTCCAGTCTTAGTGACATGATGCTGATGCGCCCAAACCTCCAGTCTAAGTGACATGATGCTGATATTCTCAAACCTCCAGTCTTAGTGACATGATTCTGATGAGCCCAAACCTCCAGTCTTAGTGACATGATGCTGATGATCCCAAACCTCCAGTCTTAGTGACATGATACTGATGAGCCCAAACCTCCAGTCTTAGTGACATGATGCTGATGAGCCCAAACCTCCAGTCTTAGTGACATGATACTGATGAGCCCAAACCTCCAGTCTTAGTGACATGATGCTGATGAGCCGAAACCTCCAGTCTTAGTGACATGATGTTGATGAGCCCAAACCTCCAGTCTTAGTGACATGATGTTGATGAGCCCAAACCGCAAGTCGTAGTGACATGATGCAGATAAGCCCAATCCTCCCGTCTTAGTGACATGATGTTGATGAGCCCAAACCTCCAGTCTTATTGACATGATGTTGATGAGCCAAGCGCCAGTCTTAGTGACATGGTGTTGATGAGCCCAAACCTCCAGTCTTAGTGACATGATGCTGATGAGCCCAAACCTCCAGTCTTAGTGACATGATGTTGATGAGCCCAAACCTCCAGTCTTAGTGACATGAAGCTGATGAGCCCAAACCTCCATTCTTAGTGACATGATGCTGATGAGCCCAAACCTCCAGTCTTAGTGACATGATGTTGATGAGCCCAAACCTCCAGTCTTAGTGACATGATGCTGATGCGCCCAAACCTCCAGTCTAAGTGACATGATGCTGATATTCTCAAACCTCCAGTCTTAGTGACATGATTCTGATGAGCCCAAACCTCCAGTCTTAGTGACATGATGCTGATGATCCCAAACCTCCAGTCTTAGTGACATGATACTGATGAGCCCAAACCTCCAGTCTTAGTGACATGATGCTGATGAGCCCAAACCTCCAGTCTTAGTGACATGATACTGATGAGCCCAAACCTTCAGTCTTAGTGACATGATGCTGATGAGCCCAAACCTCCAGTCTTAGTGACATGATGTTGATGAGCCCAAACCTCCAGTCTTAGTGACATGATGTTGATGAGCCCAAACCGCAAGTCGTAGTGACATGATGCAGATAAGCCCAATCCTCCCGTCTTAGTGACATGATGTTGATGAGCCCAAACCTCCAGTCTTATTGACATGATGTTGATGAGCCAAGCGCCAGTCTTAGTGACATGGTGTTGATGAGCCCAAACCTCCAGTCTTAGTGACATGATGCTGATGAGCCCAAACCTCCAGTCTTAGTGACATGATGTTGATGAGCCCAAACCTCCAGTCTTAGTGACATGAAGCTGATGAGCCCAAACCTCCATTCTTAGTGACATGATGCTGATGAGCCCAAACCTCCAGTCTTAGTGACATGATGTTGATGAGCCCAAACCTCCAGTCTTAGTGACATGATGCTGATGCGCCCAAACCTCCAGTCTAAGTGACATGATGCTGATATTCTCAAACCTCCAGTCTTAGTGACATGATTCTGATGAGCCCAAACCTCCAGTCTTAGTGACATGATGCTGATGATCCCAAACCTCCAGTCTTAGTGACATGATACTGATGAGCCCAAACCTCCAGTCTTAGTGACATGATGCTGATGAGCCCAAACCTCCAGTCTTAGTGACATGATACTGATGAGCCCAAACCTCCAGTCTTAGTGACATGATGCTGATGAGCCGAAACCTCCAGTCTTAGTGACATGATGTTGATGAGCCCAAACCTCCAGTCTTAGTGACATGATGTTGATGAGCCCAAACCGCAAGTCGTAGTGACATGATGCAGATAAGCCCAATCCTCCCGTCTTAGTGACATGATGTTGATGAGCCCAAACCTCCAGTCTTATTGACATGATGTTGATGAGCCAAGCGCCAGTCTTAGTGACATGGTGTTGATGAGCCCAAACCTCCAGTCTTAGTGACATGATGCTGATGCGCCCAAACCTCCAGTCTAAGTGACATGATGCTGATATTCTCAAACCTCCAGTCTTAGTGACATGATTCTGATGAGCCCAAACCTCCAGTCTTAGTGACATGATGCTGATGATCCCAAACCTCCAGTCTTAGTGACATGATACTGATGAGCCCAAACCTCCAGTCTTAGTGACATGATGCTGATGAGCCCAAACCTCCAGTCTTAGTGACATGATACTGATGAGCCCAAACCTCCAGTCTTAGTGACATGATGCTGATGAGCCGAAACCTCCAGTCTTAGTGACATGATGTTGATGAGCCCAAACCTCCAGTCTTAGTGACATGATGTTGATGAGCCCAAACCGCAAGTCGTAGTGACATGATGCAGATAAGCCCAATCCTCCCGTCTTAGTGACATGATGTTGATGAGCCCAAACCTCCAGTCTTATTGACATGATGTTGATGAGCCAAGCGCCAGTCTTAGTGACATGGTGTTGATGAGCCCAAACCTCCAGTCTTAGTGACATGATGCTGATGAGCCCAAACCTCCAGTCTTAGTGACATGATGTTGATGAGCCCAAACCTCCAGTCTTAGTGACATGAAGCTGATGAGCCCAAACCTCCATTCTTAGTGACATGATGCTGATGAGCCCAAACCTCCAGTCTTAGTGACATGATGTTGATGAGCCCAAACCTCCAGTCTTAGTGACATGATGCTGATGCGCCCAAACCTCCAGTCTAAGTGACATGATGCTGATATTCTCAAACCTCCAGTCTTAGTGACATGATTCTGATGAGCCCAAACCTCCAGTCTTAGTGACATGATGCTGATGATCCCAAACCTCCAGTCTTAGTGACATGATACTGATGAGCCCAAACCTCCAGTCTTAGTGACATGATGCTGATGAGCCCAAACCTCCAGTCTTAGTGACATGATACTGATGAGCCCAAACCTCCAGTCTTAGTGACATGATGCTGATGAGCCCAAACCTCCAGTCTTAGTGACATGATGTTGATGAGCCCAAACCTCCAGTCTTAGTGACATGATGTTGATGAGCCCAAACCGCAAGTCGTAGTGACATGATGCAGATAAGCCCAATCCTCCCGTCTTAGTGACATGATGTTGATGAGCCCAAACCTCCAGTCTTATTGACATGATGTTGATGAGCCAAGCGCCAGTCTTAGTGACATGGTGTTGATGAGCCCAAACCTCCAGTCTTAGTGACATGATGCTGATGAGCCCAAACCTCCAGTCTTAGTGACATGATGTTGATGAGCCCAAACCTCCAGTCTTAGTGACATGAAGCTGATGAGCCCAAACCTCCATTCTTAGTGACATGATGCTGATGAGCCCAAACCTCCAGTCTTAGTGACATGATGTTGATGAGCCCAAACCTCCAGTCTTAGTGACATGATGCTGATGCGCCCAAACCTCCAGTCTAAGTGACATGATGCTGATATTCTCAAACCTCCAGTCTTAGTGACATGATTCTGATGAGCCCAAACCTCCAGTCTTAGTGACATGATGCTGATGATCCCAAACCTCCAGTCTTAGTGACATGATACTGATGAGCCCAAACCTCCAGTCTTAGTGACATGATGCTGATGAGCCCAAACCTCCAGTCTTAGTGACATGATACTGATGAGCCCAAACCTCCAGTCTTAGTGACATGATGCTGATGAGCCGAAACCTCCAGTCTTAGTGACATGATGTTGATGAGCCCAAACCTCCAGTCTTAGTGACATGATGTTGATGAGCCCAAACCGCAAGTCGTAGTGACATGATGCAGATAAGCCCAATCCTCCCGTCTTAGTGACATGATGTTGATGAGCCCAAACCTCCAGTCTTATTGACATGATGTTGATGAGCCAAGCGCCAGTCTTAGTGACATGGTGTTGATGAGCCCAAACCTCCAGTCTTAGTGACATGATGCTGATGAGCCCAAACCTCCAGTCTTAGTGACATGATGTTGATGAGCCCAAACCTCCAGTCTTAGTGACATGAAGCTGATGAGCCCAAACCTCCATTCTTAGTGACATGATGCTGATGAGCCCAAACCTCCAGTCTTAGTGACATGATGTTGATGAGCCCAAACCTCCAGTCTTAGTGACATGATGCTGATGCGCCCAAACCTCCAGTCTAAGTGACATGATGCTGATATTCTCAAACCTCCAGTCTTAGTGACATGATTCTGATGAGCCCAAACCTCCAGTCTTAGTGACATGATGCTGATGATCCCAAACCTCCAGTCTTAGTGACATGATACTGATGAGCCCAAACCTCCAGTCTTAGTGACATGATGCTGATGAGCCCAAACCTCCAGTCTTAGTGACATGATACTGATGAGCCCAAACCTCCAGTCTTAGTGACATGATGCTGATGAGCCCAAACCTCCAGTCTTAGTGACATGATGTTGATGAGCCCAAACCTCCAGTCTTAGTGACATGATGTTGATGAGCCCAAACCGCAAGTCGTAGTGACATGATGCAGATAAGCCCAATCCTCCCGTCTTAGTGACATGATGTTGATGAGCCCAAACCTCCAGTCTTATTGACATGATGTTGATGAGCCAAACCGCCAGTCTTAGTGACATGGTGTTGATGAGCCCAAACCTCCAGTCTTAGTGACATGATGCTGATGAGCCCAAACCTCCAGTCTTAGTGACATGATGCTGATGATCCCAAACCTCCAGTCTTAGTGACATGATACTGATGAGCCCAAACCTCCAGTCTTAGTGACATGATGTTGATGAGCCCAAACCTCAAGTCTTAGTGACATGATGCAGTCTTGTAAGTGTTTTCAACATATGGTTTTTTTAACTGGGTGAGCAGCGTTGTTGTTAAGAACACCGAGTCCTAATTTGTGAAGGATGGATCTTGTTTTCCGTTAAATAGGGCTCAGTGAGTACTAATTTGTGACGGATGGATCTTGTTTTCCGTTGAACAGTGTTCAGCGAGTCCTAATTTGTGACGGATGGATCTTGTTTTCCGTTGAATAGTGTTCAGCGAGTCCTAATTTGTGACGAGTGAATCTTGTTTTCCGTTAAATAAGGTTCAGCGAGTCCTAATTTGTGACGGATGGATCTTGTTTTCCGTTAAATAGGGTTCAGCGAGTCCTAATTTGTGACGGATGAATCTTATTGTCCGTTAAATAGGGTTCAGCGAGTCATAATTTGTGACGATGAATCTTGTTTTCCATTAAATAGGGTTCTGCGAGTCCTAATTTGTGACGAATTGATCTTGTTTTCCGTTAAAGAGTGTTTATCGAGTCTTAATGTTTGACGAATGGATCTTGTTTTCCGTTGAATAGGGTTCAGCGAGTCATAAATTGTGACGGATAGATCTTGTTTTCCGTTAAATAGGGTTCAGCGAGTCCTAATTTGTGACGAATGAACCTTGTTTTCCGCTAATTAAGGTTCAGCGAGTCCTAATTTGTGACGGATGGATCTTGTTTTCCGTTGAACAGTGTTCAGCGAGTCCTAATTTATGACGGATGAATCTTGTTTTCAGTTAAATAAGGTTCAGCGAGTCCTAATTTGTGACGAATGGATCTTGTTTTCCGTTAAATAGGTTTTAGCAAGTCCTAATTTGTGACGGATGGATCTTGTTTTCCGCTAAATAAGGTTCAGCGTGTCATAGTTTGTGACGAATGGATCTTGTTTTCCGTTAAAAGGGTTCAACGAGTCCTAATTTGTGACGGATGGATCTTGTTTTCCGCTAAATAAGGTTCAGCGTGTCATAATTTGTGATGGATAGATCTTGTTTTCCGTTAAATAGGGTTCAACGAGTCCTAATTTGTGACGGATGAACCTTGTTTTCAGTTAAATAAGGTTCAGCGAGTCCTAATTTGTGACGGATGGATCTTGTTTGCCGTTGAACAGTGTTCAGCGAGTCCTAATTTGTGACGGAAGAATCTTGTTTTCCGTTAAATAAGGTTCAGCGAGTCCTAATTTGTGACGGATGGATCTTGTTTTCCGTTAAATAGGGTTCAACGAGTCCTAATTTGTGACAGAAGAATCTTATTTTCCGTTAAATAGGGTTCAGCGAGTCATAATTTTTAACGGATGAATCTTGTTTTCCATTAAATAGGGTTCTGCGAGTCCTAATTTGTGACGGATGGATCTTGTTTTCCGTTAAATAGTGTTTATCGAGTCATAATTTGTGACGGATGGATCTTGTTTTCCGTTGAATAGGGTTCAGTTAGTCCTAATTTGTGACGGATGGGTCTTGTTTTCCGTTAAATAGGGTTCAGCAAGTCCTTATTTGTGACGGATGGATTTTGTTTTCCGCTAAATAGGGTTCAGCGTGTCATAGTTTGTGACGGATGGATTTTGTTTTCCGCTAAATAGGGTTCAGCGTGTCATAGTTTGTGACGGATGGATCTTGTTTTCCGTTAAATAGGGTTCAGTGAGTCATAATTTGTGACGGATGGATCCTGATTTTGGTTAAATAGGGTTCAGCGAGTCATAATTTGTAACAGATAGATCTTGTTTTCCGTTAAATAGTGTTCATCGAGTCATAATTTGTAACGGATGGATTTTGTTTTCCGTTAAATAGGGGGCTACAGTCGATATTTTCATTGACGTTATGCGATGAGCTTTTATTTGCTATAAAGGGGGTGGTCGTGATCGTATGATAGGTCGATGCACAGCTACATGTACCTCTGCAATCAGTGCATAACAATCACTAAATTTGTGAGTTCGAATCCCGCTCATGGCGAAGTGTACCCGATTCAACATTATGTGATGCAGATTGTAAGCTCAGTGGTTTTCGCTGGGTACTCCGGTTTCCTCCACCAATAAAACTGACCGCCAAGATATAACAGTAATATTGTTGAATGTAGCGATAAACACCATAAACCTGACCAATAATCATATAATTTACAATAGTTTTTCCGAATTAAATTGTTGCCATTTCTAATATTAACCTTGTTAGACTATTCTCACAATGTCGCAATGTAGAATAAAAAGAAACCCTGTCATTTGTATTATTCTGTATTAGCTAAGGCAATAAAATGCTAAAAAATACCACACTCTCGGAACATTTCCAAAATTCAAGATATAAATCGCCCAAAGAGGCAAAATCGATACCCCTAACACAAACATATGACCGCTCATTGTGCTGCCTTGGAACAGGCACTTTAATAAAATCGTAGCGGGGTTTAATTGGTTTGATGAGCCAAAATCCAAAATGTGTAAAGAACAAATTGAATAAAAACACTTAATGTGTCTTCACTATACAATCATTTCAGACATCATTCTAGAGACCGACATCATAAGTTTGTCTAGACATCATTCTAGAGACCGACATCATAAGTTTGTCTAGATATCATTCTAGAGATCGACATCATAAGTTTGTCTAGACATCATTCTAGAGATCGACATCATAAGTTTGTCTAGACATCATTCTAGAGATCGACATCATAAGTTTGTCTAGACATCATTCTAGAGATGGACATCATAAGTTTGTCTAGACATCATTCTAGAGATGGACATCATTCTAGAGATCGACATCATAAGTTTGTCTAGACATCATTCTAGAGACCGACATCATAAGTTTGTCTAGACATCATTCTAGAGAACGACATCATAAGTTTGTCTAGACATCATTCTAGAGACTGACATCATAAGTTTGTCTAAGCATCATTCTAGAGATCGACATCATAAGTTTGTTTATGTAGAATTGAATTGTATCAAATATTTGTTGACATATTTCCAAGAATTGCAATAAACGTTAGAGAGAACCGAAGGGGCAATGCACAAAAATTGACAGTCCAGAGAAATTGGAGACGAAGACAAACAAAACGTGATGAGCATCACAGACCTCACCAAGGACGAGGGGTATTTGTTTTATTGCATAGTGTTTTATGTCAGACTTGAATAATCAGTGGTCGTGATCGTATGATAGTGTGATGTACAACTACTTATTCAACCAGTACCCATCACCACTAAAGTTGTGAGTTCGAATCCCTCTCATATCAAGTTGTGCTCCATAGAACATTATGTGATAAGGTTTATCAATGGTTTTCCTCTGGTACTCCGGTTTCGTTCACTAATAAAACTGACCGCCACGGTATAACTGACCGCCATGGTATAACTGACCGCCATGGTATAACTGACCGCCATGGTATAACTGACCGCCATGGTATAACTGACCGCCACGGTATAACTGGAATTTTCTTCTGTACATTGTGCTTCAATTCTGTAGAACGCCACGATATAGCTGAAGTACTGCTATAGTTAGTGTTAGACATCAATCAATCAATTATGTAAGATAGTCGTGGGTTATCGACTTTGTATGTCTATTGTAGTTTCATGGTATTATATCTGAATGATCTCCTTTTGCATAGTAACATTCTCTCCCCAAAGCACACACATGGACAATACTAGTATGACCGCATCACTTCACTAATATGGGATGTTTGGGCCCATCATGCTAGCTAAGCCCGCCACCTTCTATTGAAGTGTCTGCACCAGGCCGGGGTAATGCATTTTTGAGCTTTGGGTATCGATTTAGCTTCTTTCTACTATTTTTCTGTCGGATTTTGGAAAATGTTCCAACAATATCGTATTCTTGGTTTGTTCATGTTATTCCTTATATGGGTGTTTATTGGTATGAAATAAGTCTAAGTTGGTGTATGGTTGCATTATGCTTGTGATTCTGGTCCCCGTGAATAGACCAATAAAATAGTCTATTCTATTCTACCATCGTTCTTTTGATTAGAATGTCAGGTCTTGGCTTGGGAAAGGCAAACAAAAATATGACGGGGTTATACGGCTTAATGATGAGATACCAACACTCCCCCCTCTTGACAACTGAATCTCCGAATGGAATTCAGATATAATCAAACAATAAAAAAAATTATTCCCACACAAAAAGACCACTCTCTCATAAACATAGAGGAGGAAGAGTTAGAAGATACTAAAGGGAGGTAATCAGAATCCGTATATCGAAGTAGAACAGACAATACAATGGCCAAAAGAAAAAAGTATAAAAGGACAAACAACGATCACCAAAACTTACACATACACTCAACCCACAGACCTGCCCAGCACGTCCAACGAGTGGTGGATTTAGGATTTGGGGTGGGGGGGGGGGGTGGGGTGGGGGGGGGGGTGTGCCCAGGTTATAAATAATATGGAAATCCGTGGTTGGAGAGTGTCGTGCTGCTTGCACGTTTTGCATACTCTTTTGAAATAAAGTCAGAATCTGTCAAAAAATATAAATGGCTTTGTGAAGTAGACGACAGTTTTGTTTTAGTCATTATGTGTTCTCAGACACATCAAATATCTCCCGGTGGATCTATCAAAGATGTTATAGCGTTACCATCTGTATGCTTCTTCAATACACTGAAAACCTGGCAAAAATAGTTTTATGTTCGTTGAACTTAAATCTGCCATTCAATGGAAAGAAGCGACATTATATATGGGGTTGAGGTCAAGATTCATTGCACCTTTTTCTATCTTCATTTTTGTTTTCACATTTACTGGAGGCAATCATAACACCCTTCTGTATATCAGTCCCAGAATCCTCATTTTGTAAGATCAATGGCATCATTGACAATATTAAGAAGTATGCACATCTACTATTGGAAAAAACAAGACGAGACGAAATAGGGTTGGTTTCATTTATGGTTTTAATGTCAACATTTTGTCAGTTATATCATGGTGGTAATTTGTTTTGTGAATGAAACCGGAGTACCACCGACCTGCCGCAAGTCACTGATAAACTTTATCACATAATGTTGTATCGAGAACATCTCGCCAAGAACGGGGTTGGAACTGACAATTTTAGTGATGATAAACACTGATTGCACATGAAGTTGTAAATCCAACTACCGTACGATCACGGTCACGGCTACCTCTTCGGAACATATTATAACTTAATGTTAAGACCAACAGGTTCTTTCGGAAATGAAGAGCTCTACTATCACATGACTATCTAAAGGTTGATTAGTGATTGATTGAACATCAATGGTTCGCCTAGAATATCCGTAGCGAAAGACTATCATATCTTATGCTGATGAGGTCCGCTTTGTTCTAGACCAACACGCTGAGATGGATTTTTATGGTGCTAGTTCACTGAAACAACAGTCCGCGGGTAGACATGTAGTTCCACTCAGACACATTATTCTGATTTCGAGCCAACCAGTCTTTGATCTTTCTCCTTAATGCTGCGTGCTTAGCGAAAAAGCAACAAATACCAATTTTATAGTCTTTGGTTTGACCCGACCGGGGCTCGATTCATCATCTACCACATTCGAAGCGAGCACGTTAACCATTACACCACTGATACGGTTGACACAGAGTTTATTTTAATCGTGTACTGTCATAAAATATTAAGTTAAAATTATTTGAAAATTATTGAGTGAGTGATTGTTGCTGAACTCAGCAATGTTTCAACTGTGTCATGGCGAAAGCTAGTTATTTGTCAATGAGATGATGATGAGGTCCGCTTTGTACTAGATTATTATAGTGCTAGCTCACATCTTGCCCTTCTCCAGTGACTTGCGACAGGTCAGTAGTTTTCTCCGGGTACTCCGGTTTCCTCTACCAATAAAACTGACCGCCACGATTTAACTGATATACTGTTGAAAGTGGATTTTATTAACCTTAATCCTAAACCAAGCCTACCATTGGAAAATATTGTATTGATACACAGCCAAATGAAACATATGGCGATTACTTAAAATTATATTTTTTCATCAACTGCCCCTGTAAACATATTGTTAACGCACACACTATTTATACTGACAAAGAATCCAAATGCTCATCAACACATGTATGTTTGACAGTTAAATATTGAAAAATAAATGAAAGTACATTATTCTTGTACTTCTGCAACATATCTTTATATAAAAATAATAAAAATAAAAAATGTCACTATTGTCGGCTTTGGAAAATCTAATCGATTTAAAAAGATTTTTTTGAGACATTCCGATGTTCATTATAGACAAGGAACGATAACTCTGGTAAAGATTTGATATCGGATATCGGTTATTTAATTTGTCTATAAATAGATTTGGAGCTTCCCTATTTTCCAAAAATCATACAAAGACATTTAAATATGTCAAGGTGTGCAGATGTGTAGTTACTAAGGTAAACAACATACAGATGTACAAATAGTGAGTAATAGAATAATTTTTTATCAACGAACTGGTGGCGGTTAGTGAGGCTCAACCCACATAGCTGCCCAGGACGTCCCCCGGGTGGCGGATATAGGATGGTGGGGGTGGGGGAGTTGTCAGGTTATAAATAATATGGAAATCCGTGCTTGGAGGGTGTCACGCTGCTTGCACGTTTTGCATACTCTTTTGCAGATTTCAAAATAGAAAAGTTCCATCTGAGCCGTCGAAAGGGTATTCTTTCACCCTTACCCAAATTTCCCGTATGTATTATTTCATCTCTTTTTCTTGTTTCTGTCGTGTTCGTGTCAATATATCCATACCACAGGCGCTCGTGGCACGGAATTAACACCCCTTTTTTTTCTAACTTTCTGTTTACATATATATTTTCAATAACATTTCTTTATTATTTCATCTCTTTTTCCTTATTTCAACTTGTTCGTGTCAATATTCATACAATCTTATATTAACAGCAACTTACATGTTTCGATCCTATATACTAATTATCTATAAGTTGTTGTTAACATAAAATTGTATGAATATTGACACGAACAAGTTAAAATAAGGAATAAGAGATGAAATAATAAACAAATAAACAAATGTTTATTGAAAATAAATATGTATAAACAGAAAGTTAGAAAAATAGGGGGGGGGGGTAATTCCGTGCCACCAGCGCCTGTGGTAGTGCCATAATATATATGCTAGTTATTGTTACTTAAAGATTGTATGGTTATTTGAACACGAACACATTAAATAAAGGAAAAAGTTATGAAATTTTATTAAAAATAAATATGTAAATAGAAAGTTAAAAACAGTGTCTGTCTGTGTTTGTGTGTATGTGGAAATAAAAAAGTTTTTTTTCTTTGGAGGGGGGGGGGGGGGGGGGGGTAATTCCCTGACAGCGCTTGTGTTCTTTTCCAGTTGTAATCAAAAGTCGTTGCCCATTTAATCCACCCCCTTTTAATATATATATTTTTTTAATTTGCTCTAGTCCTACACAAACTGAAAATGCATGTTTTTAGACTTTAAGTAATCAACAGTCAATCTATCAATCCAGGAATTCGTGATGTCATCAATAAATACATGGGACCGAGAGCTTCTTCGGCTTGAAGGGGCGTCCGTCGGTTGTGCGGGATGTAGAAATTCACAACCAACCCGTCCTGCGGAAGAAACGTAAATAAAACCGAGGTCCCGTGTTGAGAGATTGCCACCCTCTCCGCCCGTTAAAGAACCCAGTGTAACAGCTCACTATGAGCATGCTCATGATGAGTGGTCCATAAGAGATCTGTTGCACTGGTAAAATTATCCGTCCCTACCTATCACCTTTCCTTGTTTCGAGTCCCGTGGCGTTTAAATTTTTAAATGTTCTCGTCCTGAATATAGCTGAAAAATTGCTCACTGGACGTTAAGCACCAATCAATCAATCAATCAATCAATAAATACAGCGCTTTACAAAATTGAGAGAACAAAAATGGAAATTTCCACTAATCCATAAAATGGCTGTACATGTAGCTATCCATTTGAAGCACGATTATAGATATACATATTATAACATACTTTTCGTCAAGGAATATTTTTGCTTTACAATTCAGTGCTCCAGATAAGGGGAGTATTTGAGTATTTTACACCCCTCATTTTGGCAAAGAAGAGTTTGAAGAAACCAAAGGGGAAATCAGAATCCGTAAATCGAAGGACAGACAACACAATGGCTAAAAGGAAAAGTACAAAAGGGCAAACAACGATCCACAAAACATACACAGAAAGCTAATGATCGAGTAACACGAACGCCACCAAAAACCAGGAACAAATTCAGGTGTCCCATCATTTCTGGGAGTATAGATACTAACCCTTTTGCTCCTCGCATTTTACCATACCTGCATTTTCATAGAAGATTAATAGAACCCTTTTGATCCTCAACTTTCTGTAGGTACATGTATTAGAGAGTGAGCACATTTCAAGAGCTAATTTTACATTTTAAAATTAGATGATCGTTAACATGGAATTCGAAATATAGGAGACAAACAGAGGAAATAAAAGTATAATTTGTGATGGTTACTCACAGGCGCGTAGCTACGCAGAGGCACGGAAGCACCTGCTTTCACATCATTTTGACAAAGAAAAAGAATAAAAGAGAGAGAGAGAGAGAGAGAGAGAGAGAACGACAACAGATAATAAATAGAGATATAGAAGAATCCTGTATAGTTTGTGTATTGTTACTGTGTTATTTTTTTAACGTCGTGGAAAAGTACGTTAAACAATATTCACGTTATATCGTTTGAATTTAGCTCCGGAATGATACCACTCTACTCCGGTCCCTTCGGCTAATTACACGAGTCACAAAAGGTTTTTTTGCTTACATAATCATTGAGTGATGAAAATGAGTGACTAAACAACAATGCAAAGAAAGATAAGTTCCTTTTTCGAACCGAAAGCAGGCCCTTCGGCTTCTGAAAATTCAATCCCGGAAAAAGTGGAGAGCCTCATAGAGAGTGTTGCAAGCCAGTCAGATTCTGCCTGTAAACCTACGTACCCAGATGTTGCCAAATTGTCGCAGAATGATTTCCAAAGTGATGCAGTTAAACTTCAGTTGTTATCCCAAATGTGGGATAAAGCTGCCCAGTTTAAATTCCCATTCAGGTACATTGATCTTTGAATGGGCTTTCCGGTTTGTCCGTACTACATGCATATAAACATTGGGACTTAGATACTGAGAAAATTATTGACAGCTTTGCTTTGAAGAAAAAGCGTCGACTTGCATTTTTATTCTCGACACAAACCGAAGATCAGGAGTAACCGATTCATTAGTAGAATGAAAACATCAAGTGTGTTTGGTTTGAGATAAAGACATATATATGTTAATTTTCTTTTTACCTGCATCGCCAACAGCAAAAGCAGCAAGTCTGTTCGTCCGTTCACAATACTTACGGTTACATAATTTGTGTAATCTTAAACAACAATAATTCTCATTCCTCATTATTCAAATTTTGCACAATTACTGCACACATATCGAATTTGTGCACTTTATATTTTCATCATATTTGATGGCGATTTAGGTCCAGGCTCGACTTTGATTGCATTTGTACTTTCGACCGGCTATATATTCTCTTCGTAACATGAAAATATGACACGTTTTTTTTCTTAGTTTGAAGCAAAACTTTTGAGCTTACCAACAAAATTCTACCTCCACCTCCTCGTGCTGAGCAGGGGTGAACAGACAAAGTCTGTCAAACGGAAGTTTTAGACAAATTTAGATATAAAAGTTCAAATGTGCTGTCGTTTTACAAAAATGCGTATTTGAAAAGAGCGCAAAAAGGGTGCAACTTTGAGGCGCAAATGGGCATTTTTTTCGAAGGAAATGTCCTATGGAAAGGCGCAAATGGGGTATGGAAAGGCGCAAATGGTGCGCGCCGTACTATCTACATATACTCTACAATATTGTAATATACTCCCCATGCTAAAATCCAAGTAATCAATTTTAATTGGATTAACTGAAAGATTTAATTAAACTTATTTTTTTTATTTGTCAATTTAAAGATTATTTGTTAATCTTCATTATTTGACTATCTTCTTGTGTTTCTCAAAAGGACAACCGAATTTATTCAAAATTCAATGTATTCATTATCTGATTAAGCTTTAGTATTCAGTACCCCACGAGAAATGTAAAGCTACCTTTGCTGTAAAATAAAGGATATATTGCCCATCAACTTAAAGATTATCTGGACTTCTAACAATTATCATTTTCTTGAATTTCAATCTTGTTCTCTTTATAGGTTCTTCTGCCCATTTAACAGTGTCATAGATCGTGATCATCAAAATGTTTAGAAGACCCATCAATCAGTCAGTTCGTTGGTCTATGAAAAAAGCACTGAATGCAGAACGACTGACAAAGTTTCGTGGTGGGCCAACGTCAAAACTAGAACCCACAAAAATCGTTATTAAAAACAAAATTAAAATAAGTTCGACTTTTCACATTTAACTGAAAATGCGAAGGGTTCCTGGCTTGGTTCAAAGTTAGGAAAAATAACCCCATATCAATGGGTGACTGATTTCACCAAGAAAAAGTCTTTAGAAATATGACTACCCAGAAGTGCATTTGTCACAAAAAGATACAACAACAACTGTAATTCCGATAAATTCGAAAACGACGAATTCTTGAATAGGGCAAATCTAGAAAAAGTCTTGTGTAGTCAGATGTCGAATGTGAAAGGTGTACAAGAATTGTACAATTCCGAAGGAAGAAAAAATGTGAAGGATTTTATTTTGATTCTAGGTTCAAAAGGACCTACAAGAAATGTATTACTTACAGATGATATGAAAGAAAAAATCAAAGAAATTATTAAAAGTCCCACGACCAAGAGAATAGCTATATCTGTAATTTCCGGGTTTATACACTACACTGTTGGTCCTGGTATTGGGACAGCAATCAAATTCATGTTGACGAATGGAGACGTAGTAGAAACAAGCATAGGAGAAGATTCTGTTGCATTAGTTTGCATTGGGTTTTGCTTACGTTCATGGCGTGAACAATTCCATGCAAAAGGAACGAAAAATTCGTACATGGACGATATCTTCAAACGCGGTATGAAGCAATTTGCAAAGGGTGTTGCCTATAGGTTGGTAGCAGACGCTGTTAAAGATGGCGCGAAGAAACTACATGAACGCTATAATTCGACGAAAAGTAAAAACGAGAAAGACAATGGAGGAGCCGAATTAAAGAAGGAAGACATCAGTCGTCATGACGGTGATGGTCCCAGCATGGTAAATAATGAGGACGAATCTAAAGATGATACAATCGATGAAGAATCTATTATAATCTTTATCCCGTTCGAAACTACCGATGATGATGATTTATTCATAAAAGCAACGGAGGAATTTGCAAAGGGTATTGCCTATTAATTGAGAGAGGACGAAGAAAGTAAATGAAGATTTTAAGTCGACAACAGGAAATGGTGACAGGAAATTAAAAAAAGAAAACCAGTAGATTCTACTCTATAGATACACTTTATATCTCTGTCAAAACCAGAGAATGATATCATTTATATTGTATCTTATAACACTTAGTAACAACTCTGGATGTTTTTGCTTTGAAGTAGTGTTGTAACAGTAATGAGGACGTATCTCACAAGACCGGAACGTCTGATGACAAGTCAGAACAAGTCTTAAAAATCAGTATTCTTCATTAAAGTAGTGTTGTATATATAGTGACGACATTTCGCATATTTTTATTTCTAAGTAGTGTTGTATCAGAAATGAGGACACATGTCTTAAGACCGGAACTTCTGGTGACACCTCAGAACAAGTTTTAAGAATCAATATTACTCATTTAAATAGTATTGTTTAAGTAAGGAGGACATATCTCATAAAACTGGAACTTCTTAATAATTCTTCATTAAGTTATGCTGTCACGCTTCCTGTACTACTAAGCCATGTGGCATGTTTTTTTTTATTTAATAAAAGAGTAGGAATATGGTGCATTGTCGCACCTATTGAAAGCAAGCATTGTCGGCACTATCCACCACTTCAATGTTCCACCCCCCTCATTTCAATAGAGTTCTGTTTTAGATATTATTAACGTGAAACTTTGAATCGCTGTAAATCGAAGAATGGTGGACATTACAATGGCGAAAAGAAAAAGGGCAAACATTTATGTACAAAACACTACTCAGAAAACTTAAGATCGAGCAACACGAACCACACTTGAATCCAGTTGTGATCTCATGTGCTTGTTGTAGATGTTGAGAAACAAACAAACGAGTTCATGTAAGTCGTATTATATCAGTAATGACACCGGAATGTCTGAAGGCACGCCTCAGCATACAGACATTTTGACGATTTGTATAATTTATAAACCAATTTTTTTTTGAGAAGATTTATTACTTTGCAATATAATGCCAAACAAAATATACCACATTGTCGGAACAATTCCAAAATCGATTATTCGAACAAACGTAGTAACAGAGACAAAATCACATATACATGACCGATCACTTTACTGGCTTGATACAGACACTTCAATAAAAAGTGGCGGAATAAAGCTAGTTGTATGAGCCCAAACCTCCAGTCTTAGTGACATGATGCTGATGAGCCCAAACCTCCAGTCTTAGTGACATGATGCGGTCTTATAAGTGTTTTCAACATATGGTTTACATATATTTTAACTGCGTGAGCAGCGTTGTTGTTAAGAACACGGAGTCCTAATTTGTGACGGATGGATCTTGTTTTCCGTTAAATAGGGTTCAGCGAGTCATAATTTGTGACGGATGGATCTTGTTTTCCGTTAAATAGTGTTCAGTGAGTCCTAATTTGTGACGGATAAGTCTTGTTTTCGTTAAATAGTGTTCAGCGAGTCCTAATTTGTGACGGATGGATCTTGTTTTCCGTTAAATAGGGTTCCGCGAGTCATAATCTGTGACAGATGGATCTTGTTTTCCCTTAAATAGGGTTCAGCGAGTCCTAACTTGTGACGGTTGGTTCTTGTTTTCGTTAAAGAGTGTTCAGCGAGTCCTAATTTGTGACGGATAGATATTGTTTTCCGTTAAATAGTGTTCAGTGAGTTCTTATTTGTGACGAATGGATCTTGTTTTCCGTCAAATAGTGTTCAGCGAGTCCTAATTTGTGACGGATGGGTCTTGTTTGCCGTTAAATAGGGTTCAGTGAGTCATAATTTGTGACGGATGGATCTTGTTTTCCCTTAAAAAGGGTTCAGCGAGTCCTAATTTTTGACGATGGATGTTGTTTTCCGCTAAATAGTGTTCAGCGAGTCCTAATTTGTGACAGATAGATCTTGTTTTCCGTTAAATAGTGTTCAGCGAGTCATAATTTGTGACGGATGGATCTTGTTTTCCGTTGAATAGTGTTTATCGAGTCATAATTTTTGACGGATTGATATTGTTTTTCGTTAAATAGCGTTCAGTGTGTCCTAATTTGTGACGGATGGATCTTGTTTTCCGTTAAATAGTGTTCAGCGAGTCCTAATTTGTGACGGATGGATCTTGTTTTCGTTAAAAAGGGTTCAGCGAGTCATAATTTGTGACGAATGGATCTTGTTTTCCCTTAAATAGGGTTCAGCGAGTCATAATTTGTGACGGATGGATCTTGTTTTCCGTTAATAGTGTTCAGCGAGTCCTAATTTGTGACGGATGGATCTTGTTTTCCGTTGAAAAGGGTTCAGCGATTCCTAATTTGTGACGGATGGATCTTGTTTTCGTTAAATAGGGTTCAGCGAGTTCTAATTTGTAAAGGGATGGATCTTGTTTTCCTTTTGGTACCGTAGGGTTCAGCGATTCCTAATTTGTGACGAATAGATCTTGTTTTCCGTTGAATAGGGTTCAGCGATTCCTAATTTGTGACGGATGGATCTTGTTTTCCGTTAAATAGAGTTCAGAGAGTCCTAATTTGTGACGTATGGATCTTGTTTTCCGTTAAATAGTGTTCAGCGAGTCATAATTTGTAACGATGGATTTTGTTTTCCGTTAAAAAGGGGGCTACAGTCGATATTTTCATTGACGTTATGCGATCAGTGTTTATTTGCTATAAAGGGTGTGGTCGTGATCGTATGGTAGCTCGATGTACAGCTACATGTACCTCTGCAATCAATGCATAACAATCACTAAATTTGTGAGTTCGAATCCCGCTCATGGCGACGTGCACCCGATTCTACATTATGTGAAAAAGATTGTCAGGTCGGTGGTTTTCTCTGGGTACTCCGGTTTCCTCCACCAATAAAACTGACCGCCAAGACAAAACAGTAATATTGTTGAAAGTGGCGTTAAACACCATAAACCTGACCCGTAATCATATAATTTGCAATATATTTTTCCGAATTAAATTGTTGTCATTTTTAATATTAACCTTGTTAGAGTATTCTCACAATGTCGCAATGTAGAAAAGAATCCCTGTCATTTGTATTATTCTGTATTAGCTAAGGCAATAAAATGGTAAAAAAATACCACAGTCTAAACATTTCCAAAATTCAAGATAAAATTCGCCCAAAGAGGCAAAATCGATACCCCTAACACAAACATATGACCGCTCATTGTGCTGCCTAGGTACAGGCACTTTAATAAAAACGTAGCGGAGTTTAACTGCTTTGATGAGCCAAAATCCAAAATGTGCAAAGAACAAATTGAATAAAAACAGTTAATGTGTCTTTACTATACAATCATTTCAGACATCATTCTAGAGACCGACATCCTAAGTTTGTGTAGACATCATTCTAGAGACCGACATAATAAGTTTGTCTAGACATCATTCTAGAGACCGACATCATAAGTTTGTCTAGAAATCATTCTAGAGACCGACATCATAAGTTTGTCTAGACATTATTCTAGAGACCGACATCATACGTTTGTCTAGACATTATTCTAGAGACCGGCATCATAAGTTTGTCTAGATATCATTCTAGAGTTCTACATCATAAGTTTGTCTAGACATCATTCTAGAGACCGACATCATCAGTTTGTCTAGACATCATTATAGAGACCGACATCATAAGTTTGTCTAGACATCATTCTAGAGAAGGACATCATAAGTTTGTCTAGACATCATTCTAGAGATCGACATCATAAGTTTGTCTAGACATCATTCTAGAGATCGACATCATAAGTTTGTCTAGACATCATTCTAGAGACCGACATCATAAGTTTGTCTAGACATCATTCTAGAGACCGACATCATAGGTTTGTCTAGACATCATTCTAGAGACCGACATCATAAGTTTGTCTAGACATCATTCTAGAGATCGACATCATAAGTTTGTCTAGACATCATTCTAGAGTTCTACATCATAAGTTTGTCTAGACATCATTCTAGAGACCGACATCATAAGTTTGTCTAGACATCATTCTAGAGATCGACATCATAAGTTTGTCTAGACATCATTCTAGAGATCGACATCATACGTTTGTCTAGACATCATTCTAAAGATCTACATCATACGTTTGTCTAGACATCATTCTAGAGATCTACATCATAAGTTTGTCTAGACATCATTTTAGAGACCGACATCATAAGTTTGTTTATATTGAATTAAATTGTATCAAATACTTGTTGACATATTTCCAAGAATTACAACAAATGTTAGATAGAACCAAAGGGTAATACAAAAAATTGACAATGGAAACAAGACATTGTATAGTGTTTTATGTCAGACGTGAATAATCAGTGGTCGTGATCGTATGATAGTGTGATGTATAACTACTTATTCAACCAGTACCCATCACCACTAAAGTTGTGAGTTCGAATCCCTCACATGTCGAGTTATGCTCCATACAACATTATGTGATATTATTTGTCAGTGGTTTTCTTCTGGTACTCCGGTTTCGTTCACCAATAAAACTGACCGCCACGGTATAACTGGAATTTTCTTCTGTACAATTTGTTTCAATTCTGTAGAACGCCACGATATAGCTGAAATACTGCTAAAGTTAGCGTTACACATCAATCAATCAATTATGAAAGATAGTCGTGGGTTATCGACTTTGTATGCCTATTGTAGTTTCATGGTTTTATATCTGAATGATCTCCCTTTGTATAGTAACATTCTCTCCCCAAAGCACACACATGGACAATACTAGTATGACTTCACCACTTCACTAATATGGGATGTGTGGGTCCATCAAGCTAGCTAAGCCCACCACCTGTTATTGAAGTGTCTGCACCAGGCCGAAGTAATGTATTTTTGAGCTTTGGGTATCGATTTAGCTTCTTTCTACTATTTTTCTATCGGATTTTAGAAAATGTTCCGACAATATCGTATTCTTGGTTTTTCATGTTATTCCTTATATGGGTATTTATTGGTATCAAATAAGTCTAACTTGGTGTATGGTTGCATTATGCTTGTGATTCTGGTCCCCGTGAATAGATCAATAAAACGTATATTATATTCTACCATCGTTCATTTGATTATAATTTCAGGTCTTGGCTTGGGAAGGGCAAACAAAAATGTGACGGAGCTATACGGCTTAATGAAATACCAACACTCTCCATCTTAATAACTGAATTTCCGAATGGAATTCAGATATATTCGAACAAAAAAGAAAAATTCCCGCACATATTCATTTCCACTCAAAAAGACCGCTCTGTCATAAAAATAGAGGAGGAAGAGTTTGATGATACTAAAGGGAGGTAATCAGAATCCGTATATCGAAGTAGAACAGACAACACAATGGCCAAAAGAAAAAGTATAAAAGGACAAACAACGATCACCAAAACTTACACATAAAACTAAAGATCGAGTAACACGAACCCAACTAGAAAACCGAGGGTGAACTCAGGTGATAATTACGTGTAATATTTGATTTACGATATTGATTCCAATCCCGATCATAGTAAGGTGTACTCGATATAAACCTATGTGATGAAGTTTTGCCAGTTACTTGTGGCAGGTGGGTGGTTTACATTGAGTAATCTGGTTCTCTGTAACGTTGAACTGATTACCATGATATAACTGAACTAGTGTTGAAAAGACGTTAAACACCCACAATCATAACCAGGAATAATTGGTGTCTTAACCAATCAGATATTTTGGTGGCCATATTGAATTTGGAGCAAACTGAGAAATCTTCTTTGAGTGGTAATATTTGATGAAAATGATACATGAATACACAAGACGAATGCGACCAATTTACATAATAGCAAAATTTGTCTTGGCTCTAATATAATATGTGGGTTAAAATCCCGCTCATCTACACAACATTATGTGATAAAGTTTGTCAGTCACTTGCGGCAGGTCGGTGGTTTTCTCCTTGTACTCCGGTTTCCTCCACCAATAAAACTGACCTCCACGACATAACTGAACTATTTTTGAAAGTGGCGTTAAATACCAAACACCCAATGGAGCTAGCATAGATAGAAACACTACTTTAAAAAGTTTAATGTGATTTTTTGCTTTTCAAAATAAGCCTGGAATATATGCGTTACAGAGCTGACGTTTAATTGTGAGTTCATTGTGACTTCAAACAAGGTAGTTAAAGGGCATTTAAGTTATACAAACACGATAAGAGCCACACATTTACCATATCAGTCATGATTGGTTTAAATTGGTTCAGTGGTATCCAAGGAGAAAATGATTATGTAAGCAAGTAACGACAGACAACGGACGACAAGTGATTGCAGTAGCTCACCTGACCCTTCAGATTCAGTGTGCTAAACATTGTCTGTGTTTTTAGATTTGAAACATATAGTTTTATCATTGAATCTTTTAAGAAACAATTAAAAGTTTAATTATGATACAAAATCTCACACTGTATAAGATACTGGTTGATACCTTATGTTGAAAACTATATATGGGGATGATTGAGAACACAAAATACTGGTTGATGCATAATGTAGCCAATTGTGGGTAGAAATATTGACAGTTGACCATAGAAGGTGCCATGTTTGGAGAGAGTAAGGTCCTTGAATGTTAAAGCACTTGTATGAACGCATCATTACAGTAAGAGGGGAGGTTTAGTTCAATAAAACTAGCTTAAACCCCCCACTTTTCATTGAAGTGCCTGTACCAAGCCACGAAAGTTAGTGATCGTGTATTTATGTGCCATGGTATCGACTTTGCCTCATTCTACGATCTTGGAACTGTTCCGACAGTGTGGCATTATTTGTGTTTCCAAATTTTGGAACTGTTCCGACAGTGTGGCATTTTTTGTTTTTTCCAAATTTTGGAACTGTTCCGACAGTGTGGCATTTTTTGTTTTTCCAGATTTTGGAACTGTTCCGACAGTGTGGCATTTTTTCCTTTTCCCGATTTTGGAACTGTTCCGACAGTGTGTCATTTTTTTGTTTTTCCAGATTTTGGAACTGTTCCGACAGTGTGGCATTTTTTCCTTTTCCAGATTTTGGAACTGTTCCGACAGTGTGTCATTTTTTTTTTTCAGAATTTGGAACTGTTCCGACAGTGTGGCATTTTTTGTTTTTCATTTAACAAAACTGTAAATTAAGTTTTTCCAGTGAATATAAATTCTAGTAAATAAGAATAGGAAGTATGTGGTTTGAAGTTGTAAATCAGCTGGTAGTGATATTTCCGTATTTATTTGTACAGGACAAATAGACCAGTATTTTTATTTTCTTTAATTTTAGTAAAAGATCAATAATTGTTGAATGTATAGAGACCTTTATTAAAGAAATGTAGCTTTAACCTTATTTCTTTGACATCATACAATTAATATGATACAATACATTTAGTAGGTACAGAATGAAATATACATATATCTGATGTTATAAATGTTCATGCCATGTTGAGGTTTACTTTCCGTTTAGCCGCCGTGGCACATATGTCATACTCATTCTGTAAGGCAGCATCATAACAAAGATAAGCTTCTTCTTTGTCACCTACTATCTCATTACATACCCCTAATAGTGTTAATGAATTAGATAATGTACTGACACCGATGAAATACATCTCTTTTATCGTTAGATATAAATCACGTAATGACTGTTGTCTATTGACAATGTTATAAAGATGATGGTAACATAAAAACCTTAGACAATGTGACATAACAACAGGTGGTACATGAAAGCTATCACCCTTGACTTCTGGTTGTAGTTCATGAGGTATCAGTGTTGATTGATTTACATAACACACATGACCTATCGTTGCCACTCTCATCTTCTCATTCAGTGTAATATTTGAACAACCTACATTCTGTTTGTAGTACTTAATATGATCTGTAGTGTAAATGTACATACCTAACATTATCATATCGGGTGTACAACGACACAAAACATGATCTATAATCTTTAACGTTGTATTGTACTGACCGAGTACATAGTAAAATGAGGCATATAACAACCATCCAGTCACAGAATCTGATTTGGTACCGTCATGTAAATGTTTATGATAACGTTGTATTACATGTGCATTGTGTATATTAGTAGTAGGAAACGGAAACTTCTGAACAAAGATACTACTAGTCAAGGCATAATAATATTTACATATTCCTGACAAAATACTCGAGGACTGTGACATTGCTAACGATTTTATAAAACTTAGCAGTGTGTATCCCTTTTCTATATCAAATTCACTATTAATGGTAATAACCTTATACAAAAACAGTTCTAGTTTAATACATGACGCTTGTAACACGGCTTCCCTATTAAACAATGTATTAACTGTTAAAGCCTCACGTTCACCATTTCGTAGTCTTTCTAATACATTTATCAACAGCCAACTATTAGCTCGATTTATTTTTCCACAAAACATATTATGTTCAGGAATAAAATAGTTGGGACAATAACAGCACTTCACCCATGTAATTATTTTATCAAGACAAAGGAAATAACAGTGGAATAAGTTTTGTAGCTTAAATGTGTTAGTGCAAATTTCTCTCTGACAACACAGCCGTTTTCATGAAGTAGGAACACAATAAACCTTTCACTTTATCATTTCTGTCGATAATGTTCTTTAGAGACAGCTTAAGAAGAGCGTAGCAAAGGATTTGTGTGTAATTCATAGAATGTGACAATTGTTTTTCTGCCATAGAAAATGATATTCTCCATAGTAAATCATTATTGTCTATTTCTTTGGGTCCAATAGGTACAAGAATACAGCCATAATTAACTATTTCGTTGATTAATATATCTGTAGGCCACTGACCAGGTCTATGGCGATATATCCATTGTTCTGATTGTCTTGGCCAGGTATGCACGTGAAAGCATAGAGCCAGATCGACGGTCTCATCTTTGTTAGACAAGCAAGGACCATGTACGGATCTCTTACCATTAATATCAAGTTCTATAAGATTACGAATGAACGAAATGTTTGATAAAAATAGTCCATTTATTGTTTCAACAAAACATTCAGCTGAGGCATGTATGTTTTCATCATCACCCTCAGCTATCAACTTTAATCTAGAAAATCCTGGAAAGTCCATGTCATCTTCCATCAGAAGAGTAGTGCATCGTGCTGAGCAATTCATATTTCATTAAGTAATACCATTATATCCTGATCACTTCCGGGAAAATCTAAACCCTCCGCTAAACTTCCACTGGATACTCGGGTTCGTTCTGTGTATACTTTATTATATATCTTGTCCTGTATAAGAAATATATTTTGTCTTATTCTTATGTCCATCTCACTACCAACTATTCTTATTAGGTTGTTATAAACCTCCTTCTCTTGTGGTGAAAACAATGTGGTATGATCTATGTGAAATAGAAGAAAACATTTTAAAGGCTTGTATTTGATTGCATGTCAGTCATATTGTGATGAATGGTATAAGCTAAATAAATTAGTTAGTTAAAAATAAATATAATGTGGTGCCATATATAATAATTCAGATTTATTATCCAGACAAATTGTCTAGATTGTGGTGTTTAACGTCACTTACAGACGTTCAAATCAATATTTTATTTCTAGTTGTACAATAATACCCCCAGCAAAGCTATTGTAAATACGGACTCTAATATCACTTACAGGTCCCTAATAGCGGCCGATGATACAGGCCACTAATAGGGACCGATGATACAGACAGCTGTACTTTAATTATTTGACCCATTTTTGGGACAAAGTTAATATCGTTCACCTGGCGACCGTTTCAGTAAAGTGATCGTCAATCGTAAGTCTAAGATCACTCTTAAGATTTCCTTACGTGCACGTATATGTGCGTTTCACAAAACTAGTCCTAATCTTAAGATTTACGACTTACGACTTGCGACAAGTAACATCTCCTATAATGGAGGTAAAAAGATATATTGTATCATATATTTTATATAAGATGATTGAGCTTAGGTGATTAACGCCATTTTCAGCAATATTTCAGCTATATCATGGCGACCAGCTTTAGTGGTGGAAGAAGCCGGAGAGAACCACCGACAAGCAACTGGTAAACTTTATCACTTGCGGTTGTGAGTCGAGTGCACCCTTTTTGTGAAATTTCATACATAAACCCAACAGCTTGGAAGCTGATTACATTAATAATCACATTTTTAATGTGTTTAAATACGGTTTTGATATTCAACTAATTATAAAACTCCAAAGTGATCTTTTAAAAGAATAAACAAACCAAAGCTATCAGAAAAAAAATTGTTAAGTGTAAAATTTTACAGAAATTTGAGAAGAAATTTATTTTCTGGAATATATTTTAACCAATTTCATACTATAATAATAATAATAATAATAATAATAATTGAAATGGAACCAATTAAGGGTCCCCGAAGAGGCAGAGAGCTACATATAAAACAAATATTGATTCAATGATTATGTACATATAATAATACATCTACAACATTTTATATGTAAGGAGAAATTTAAAAAATGTGACCATAGATTTGGCAATACATTCACATTCTGCACCGATATTCCTTTTGCGGTGCATTTCAATTGCGTGGAAAAAAATCCTACATTTACGTGAAGAACTTAAACACACGACAATTGTGCGGATTTTTGTTTACCTTTCTTTAAAGTATATTTCGTATTTTCATAATATTTTATGGTTTTTATAAGCACTGATACTGCAACTTCTTGTTTACTTGTTTATTTACTTCTTTCGCCATCCAGAAATTGCTTAATCTGTAACCACCGCCCACCACGGGGAAAGGGGGGGGGGAGGGGGGTAGGGTTTGGGTAGTTTTATTGCATCACTATATATTCACGCATATAACATAATATGTTTCGTCAATACAAAAAACAACAAAAATACACATCTTACAATATTAAACTTTAACATGTGCATGAACTGTTGATTTATATTCAAAGTAAATGTTTTAACACTTTATATAATCAATAAAAACTACCAATGAATATTAACATTTGGATTGCTAAAATATATGTTGCCTTCAAAATTATTGGGTTTGTTTTCTTATACATGTATGTTACAATTTTATTTATATCTCATATATTTGTTTCTATGTTATTCTTATATTTATTTTTTTTCATTTTAAAGGCTGACGAAAGAGGTGAATAATCCATATTGCATCGTCAGTCATGCTGCAAAATGCAGAAAATGCTATGAATAAATTAAATATATTCTAAATAACAGATAATCCGCGCAAATGCAAAAAGTCTCAAGTACATTTTACGGGCAATGGTAATGCTCTTTCTCCGTGCAAAAGTAATACCCGTTAATCTCCACGCAAATGTAATACGCCCTCTGTTTGTGCTTAACTTTATTTTTGAACCATTGTTTGTACATGTACTCGATATAGTCCTTTTCTTGAAATTTCTTCCAGATACCCTCGTTAATAAAATATGTTGATATTGTAAATGCGGAACTGAGAGAGAGTACACTGAAACAAACAGTAATGTGTAGCTGTTTTAATGATTTTGTATGACTCTCGAAATATAAAAATTGTTGCGTGCATCTAATATGTATTGCTCGCTTCATTTGATTTAAAAAAAAAACAGATAATAGTTCTTCTCTTCAAAAATAGGTTTACGATTTACGACTTACGAGTACCTTCCACCAGTCTTAACTTTACAATCACTTTTTATCGTAAGTCGTAAATCCTAGCTATTAGTGAAACGGTCGTAACCCTTAAGAGTACACTTACGTCTACGCTTACGACTTACGACCTTTAGTGAAACGGTCGCCTGGTCATTTAAATGGGAAAACTATTTAAACTCGTTCTCAAACAAAACAGTTACAATTTCCCTGGATCGTCAGCAAATAAATAGATTAAATGTCATACCATTTGTTTTTTTCAACAACACTATTATTGTGCAAGTTAGATACATTATTATTGAAACAAAAGAACTTGCCCGTAATGGATATACCGGGTTTCTTTTTCCGCATTCGTACTAAGGTAACGGCCTTGGTGCTATGCACCTCGACCTTTACCTGAGTACTCATGCGGAAAAGGAAACCCGTAGTACTGTATCTTATACATGTATATATATATGTAAATATATTTTTCTATATGATACCTTGTTCACGTCATTTCACTAAGAGGGGATGTTTGGGCCAATAAACCTAATTTAGCCTCGTCACTTTTTATTGAAGTGCCTGTACCAAAACAGGAAAATGAGAGGTCATTATGTGTGTGTTAACTGTATCGATTTGACCTCTTTTTACGATTTTGATATTTAGAGTTGTTTCAACAGTGTGGTATTTTGTTTGTTTTTTTTCATTTAATTTTAGACATTTAAATATTAAAGAATTGACCATCACATAATACTGCGTCCAAAGTCACATGGTATAATCTAATTGACACCAAAGGCTAAAAATATTGATGGGAAAGCTATTACACTATTTGTACAATAATACCCCTATTGTAAATGCAGCCTCTAATATCACTTATAGACCGCTAATAGAGGCCGATGATACAGACCACTAATAGGGGCCGATGATACAGGCCGCTTTGCTTTAATAATTTGACCCATTTTTGGGACAAGATTAATATCGTTTATCGGGACTGTGTTGCACAAACGTCAATAAAGTTAATAGTGAAATAAGATTTAATAGTCAATTAAATCGTTAATTGTAAATTAGTTAATAGTATGAGTTAATAGCGTTACTCAACCGTCAATTAAACTGTGTATTAGTTAATAGTAAATTAACATTCATTTAAGCTAAAATCGACCCCATAATTCATTACAGCATTACGCATCCGTTAGCAACTTCTTTTAAAGTGACAGTGTGTACGATTTTGTCAAATTTTCTAAGTCGGATTTTTTCACCCAAACTTGAACAGATGTGGGTAAAATCTCATCTAAAACAGCCAAAAACATCGAAAAGTGGTTTTCACGAAATATTTCGGGGGAAACATGTACGCAAGCAATCTGTGTCTGGGCTACTCTAATTCAAGTCAATCAAGATAACTCCGCCTCTCTATGATGAGCTGCGCACGCGCGGAATCGATTTGAAACAGCGTTTGTTGTTTACAAACTAAAATTGTTACAAAAAATGGCTAATAATATGAGTTTTGATTGATAAATTGCGTTCTTATAGTATGACGACTAATTTATCATTAAATATGTATGAATTATACATTTTAATCCAAAGATAGGTTAAATAAACTGCTTATGCATGTCTTTGTTTTGATCAATCAAGGTCAATGGGTCATGAATAATTCATGAGCTTGGCCAACAGATCAGAAGTAATGTGTTTAATTACATCTAATTAAACAAACTTATGTTTATCTGAGATGGTTATTTGGTCATTTTATTGATTTATCTATCTTATTTTCAAGTTGTTGTCAAACTTAAAAATTATCAAAAATCGTAGACACTGTCACTTTTAATCTCTAGATTATTTACTGATTATAGCTGTAGAAATCATGCACGTTGTTTTTTAAGGACGAAGTTCAATGATGTTTTAATATGACAGGTTGCTGCAAACATAACCGCGGAACCGTCGTGTGTACAGGTGCGGTCACACGATACGATTTTCTATCCGATATTTCCTTGCGATATGCTTTCTGCAAATAATCTTATGATGTTAAAGTCGAATAAAATAATCGTTTCAAAATTGGTTGGTGTTCTATTTCCTTCGACAATCTGATGAGAATCGTATCATGAGAACGGTAAAAGAAATTCGATCTGAATTTAATTGAAGTATCAATTTAGTGAACATTGTAATATTTACCTGTTCTCTGATTAAATCAGTTTCTGTCATTTGGTTTATTTCCATCCTACCCCACTGTTCCACTTCGGCTTTTGCAACATTTCAAAAGAATAAAAAAAAAAAAAAAAAAAAAAAAAAAAAAAGTCAACAATATAATATTTGATATGTCTTCTGTAATAATACATTTCTCTGACGTCACACTATCGTTCGAACAGTGGATTATTTTTAAGAATCTACAGTTTATTCTTTTGTTCTTGAATATATGAACTTTAACGAACTTTAACCTTTTACTGTTTTAGGCTTAAAAACATGATAGACATATTTTGGGACTTTCGGGTATCGAACCACTGCTGGGTTTTTTAAAGTCCACTCTGACTTTCAAAATGTCCATCTTACCATTCGGCTACGTTGACCACACTAGTATACGCTATAATTAGTATATATGACTCTTGATAGTAAGCTTTGTTAAAAAAATACCAGCAATTTGCTTAAGAAAGTAATTGATCAATATATACAAGACACGATACAAGTATTTTAGGTCTGGCATAATTTATGCTTAGAATTGACGAGTATGTGAACTTTTAAAATGTATTCTCGCAATACAAAAACAACTAACGAATCGACCGCAAGAAATAACAAATCAGACAGACCACAGGTGGACAATTATTTTTAAGAATCTACAGTTAGAGTGTATTCTCCCTTACATAATTATTCTGCCGAGATCATGCGTGACGCAGACATTTATCTATCTTAGCTAATATTCAATTAAATGAAAAAAATAATCATCAGTTCAAGGATTACAATACAAGTATCCGATGATTTTGAATGCACATCCACAATTTTCAATTAAATATGCCACCCCGTAATCATGTATGCATTTGTAACATGTAAGAAAAATCAATGAAATAGTTATTGTATAATAATTTAATTTGATTTGAATATTTCAATCTGATTGACTAATCCGCCTGGAGAAAATTTTGATTATACTCGATAACCTCGGTTGGTATTGTGACTTCACCAACGTGTTCATCCGCTAACGACAAATACAAATAGTCACATGGAATAATCGTAGCTAAAATCGAGGAATCATTAAACCTGTTCCACAATTTCAAATATTCCTTAAATAATACATTTTTCTGACGTCACACTATTGTTCGAACAGTGGATTATTTTTAAGAATCTACAGTTTATTCTTTTGTTCTTGAATATATGAACTTTAACCTTTTACTGTTTTAAGCTTATAAACGTGGCATACATATTGTTGGACTTTCGGGTATCGAACCACTGCTGGGCTTTTCAAAGCCTGCTTAGACTTTCAAAACTTCCATCTAACCACTCGGCTACGGTGACCACACTTCTATGCAATCTCTACCCAGAGTTGTCGGTCCTTACACTCTCTCCAATCTCAACGCCTATATTGCAAGAATCTTGGCAAAATCCGTTTATTAAAGGGTAACTTGGTATAAACCGGTTATAATGACCCCATATATTGTAAAATATGTAAAGAATACCATTTAACTAATATTTGAGAAGCATCTTTGTTTATTTTCAAACGAAGATAAGGGATTATTATTTATACGGTGATCAGTCATACAGCGCTGTTCTGGTTCCTTGTTGTAATAGCTTCTATAGTTGTTGAACATTACACTGGTAATATTTTATATAAAGGAATCCAGTTTAATGCAAAGGTAGACTACTTTGTAGGCGTTGACAGAGATTGGAGAGAGTGTAAGGATCGACAACTCTGTGTAAAGATTGACTACTATACTCTATAATTAGTATATATGACTCTTTGTAGTAAGCTTTGTAAAACAAAATATCAACAATTTGCTTAAAAAAGCAATTGATCAATATATGCACGGCACGATACAAGTATTTCAAGTATGGCAAAATTTATGCTCAGAACTTACGAGAATGTGAACTTTTATAATGCATTCTAGCAATACAAAAACAATTAACGAACCGACCTCAAGAAATAGCAAATCAGACAGACCACAGCTGAACAATTGGAACAATTGAAAGACCTTGAAATATTTAAATATAAACGATTCTTTTCACTTGAAAGACTTTGAAATATCTAAATATAAACGAGAATCGAAAGCACGATTGCCGATCAACAAATTGTGTTTGATGTATGTTAATTGTTGTCTTATTTGGCTTTTTAAACATTAAAAGTGTAAAAATGTAAACACTTTTGCAGATGGAAATGTATTATGTAAGAGAATGCACTCCAACTTTGTTTAAGAATCTACAGTTGGAGTGTATTCTCCATTACTTAACGTGTTGACGAAAAAGACTACATTGTATTTTGTTTCTGAAATGTCTCTTTGAACATCCAGAATATATATTTATTTATTTAGAAGGAAAACATATATAGATTCTCCTTCTGCTGCCCGTGGGTTACGATATTTCTACACAATTTTAACCATAAGCCGAAAGTGGAGAAATATCGTAACCAACATGGGCAACTGAAGGAGAATTTGTTTCTCCCATTATTTAAGACGAACTTTATTTCAAAATTTGAAATTAATCCGGGGAAAGGCACGAGACATTTTAATCGTTTAGAGGATTACAGATTTGTCCACCACTGGTACAGCGGGGTTAAAACGCCGTAATAATGGGAGAAAACTCTTTAAAAGGAAATGAAATAATTGTGGGTACCATATAATGGTCATAGATGCACATTTGAAACATGTCAACTGTGTCAATAATATGAAGAAAAGAAATACACTTTCGCTTTACACATGAAAAGGGGTGGTTTTAAAATTAAAACAGTATTGATAATTGTGTATTTCATTGGAAATCTTTCCTTTAATAATTTGTACACTTTTTGTCACCTATCTTCCGATCCTTTTATGTAATCTACACTGCAACATACTTAAAGTAATATTACACCAGTTTTGGGTGAAGAAAATTTTCCCCTGAAAATTCAATATGGAATACGGCGGTACCTTAACGAGACTATTCATGCATGTATCAAGTCGAAATATGCTCTCAACAACTAGAAATCTGCAAATCCGTCTGCATGTTTATCGTCCTCGCCATTATTGTGGAAACTGATTAACTTTCGGTTGTTTTGTTCCGATGATTGCCGATTATAACCTCGTTAAGAAAGGTTTTGGTTCGATGATTGCCGATCATGTCCTCGTGAGGAAAAGATAAACAATCATTGGGCCACCTGGGCCCGCTGAACGGAGAAGCAACAACCAGACCAAGGAGAAAGGATCGTGCATAATACTTTCATATTGTTTGTTGTTTGTTTTATTTACAGGATTAAATCTTGTTCATATTCATACCCCGACTTGTTTTCAAGAACCTGACGATTGTTAAAAATTATTAAAATTTATATAAAAAAGTATCATATCAAAATTGAATGGAAAGTTTGATGTGTGATCTCTTGGCCATTGAACATACCTGTGTCATCTATTATCATGTTTGTTATCTTACTTTTTTTTTAAATTTATTGTATTTCTCACAAATCTAAATCGGAAAAAAGATTCCCGTTCTGTCAAATCATTCACTGTAAGTTGTCTATAACGGTGATTGTTGGTATGAAGCGACATGTGTACTTGCATGACATCCATGTTTAATTTACAATTAAGAATTTAGTAGTGCTCGGTTGTCCAATTACATATCGTCGAAAGTTAATAGTCTATTAACGTTAATTGACGTTTGTGCAACAGAAATAATTTACTATTAACCATAATAGTACTTTTTACATTTAATAGTAAATTAACTTTAATTGTGCTTTGTGCAACCCCGTCCTGATCATTTAAATGGGAAAATTATTTAAACTCGCTCTCAAACAAAACAGTTACAAAAACTCTGCGACCGTCAAATCCACAATTGACACCGACAACTCTTCAAATACAGTACTGTTATTCCTATTCTTATGAAATTCTCCCAACGTGTACATACTAGATTGAAAACATACAAATAAATGACGAAATATATGGACTTTTCAAATTCCTTCCGTTAAAAAATTAGTAATGTAGTTGCTCAAGGATCCGCCATCTTGAAAACGTGTAATCCTACATGTCATGCCTTCTGATGACATGTTTTTTGATGACGCACATCTGAACACCAAGAAAGGCATACCATCTATAGATAAGTTTTTAAAAAGAGTTCTAAACATACCGAACACTCAAACGAGAAGACCATCGTTATCCGACTCGTCAATGCCAAGATTAAAATTGGAACCACCACCTATCTATAGATATCCGAAAAATGGACCTCTCGATGTAAACAATAACAGGCCACCTCACCCACCTCTGGGTGACATAAGCAATAACCAATTTCGTCCGCTAATGGCACCGATTCCGCCATTCAATGGTTCACCGATGCCATTCTTACCGTGATGTGGGGTTCCTTTAACCCATACAATAACCAAAGAGGCTTTGTGAACTACTGTTGATTGCAATTATCATGATTACATAGTAATTTGTCAGATTTAGACTTTCATAACTTTTTATCCCGTTCGTTGTATTTTTTCTGTAATCAGGAACTAGGGTTGTTCTGCAATTAGTATAGTTTTTATGAATCTGAATAACTATGTATCATTGTATATTTCTTGAATTGATATGAAATAACCAGAATCTGATTTTATAATTGTCATAATGACAGACATTTCTTTTCTTTTTTTTTGACAAATTTTCTATATCATTTATCTAATCAATAATTGCTTTTGGTTTTTTCCCCTCATACTTTAACCATAGAACACTAAACCATTAACATTTAAAAAAAAAATCATATTGAAAAGACTGAATATTAGTCTACACACAAATTGTACTAGAGTTACCTCTCTTTCCTTGTCAATAATTATGAATATTGTATGTATAATTTGCACTCTTATATTAGTAATATACATGAATGAATATGCCATATGAATAATATTTACAGATATATATGGTAATTCCACATCTACAAGGATCGTTATAGTGTCCCAAACAATAGACTAAATATTTCGACAGAAACCAGAGAATTGTAGATTAATGATTTTCTCTCTTGATATTTCAATCATCAAAGCTTATTTTGCTATCATTAATTGCAAATTAGTATTTGACAAATTTATGGACTATCCAAGCACAATTATCCTTTTAACTTAACCGTCATATATTTTCTAGAATTTCAATATAAAAATGCCAGAAAACAAATTCTTTTAATAATAATCTCAATATCGGCATGTGGAATATTCAAGGTCTAACTGAAGAAGAAACCTATGAAAATGTATTCAAAAACTTTGTTAATAAATTGTGTATTGTTAGTTTTGTAGAAACATGGAATGACAGTGGTTAATAATGTTAATAATATACCTAGTTTTACTTGTATTTGTAATAGTACTAGGAAAAAACATCGAAGAGCCAGGCGAGGATCTGGCGGTATTGCAGTATATGTCAAAAACTGTATATCTAAAGGTGAATCTAATTTGTCTAGTCGTCATAGTGATATTGTCTGGATTAGACTGGACAGCAAATTCTTTAACTTAAACAGGGATGTTTTTATTGTTGTAGTATATTTTTCACCTGAGAACTCATCAAGTTGTACAGAGGATATAAATGTAATTTATTCACGTTTGCTTAGAAACATTGAACACTACATGGAGATATTGTAATCCAAGGTGATTTCAATGCTTACACAAACACAGTGTCTGACTTTGTTATTTCAGACAACACTGAATTTCCTAGGTCAATTGACAATGAGTACTCAAATGATTTCCATATTTCAAGGAATAATCTTGATAATAAGCCTACAAGCAAAAGTGGTAAATTGTTAATAGACTTATGCAAAGAGTCTGGCATCAGAATACTTAATGGTAGAACAAATGGAGATATCAGGGGAAGTGCACATGTATTACCTACAATGGCCGCAGCGTTGTTGATTACACATTAGTTTCCTGTAATTTATTACATGGAATTGGCAATTTCATAGTAAATTATTTCACTCCATTATCTGACCATTGTCCAATAAGCTGTTCTATCCTTACTTGTTTTCAAGGAGATAAAAATGGTATGAATGCAAATCTAGATCCTCTGCCAGGTAAATTCATTTGGGAAGAAGAGGCAATTAGCCGGTATAATACTAATAATCAGATTATACAAGTGAAACAAAAACTTGAAGATGTTTTGAGTGATGGGTAAACTGACTGTGAAACTGCTGTAAAAAACTGGAACTCAATATTATGTGATACTGCTCTTAAATCAACAAAGTTTGTTAAAAAGAGAATGGGGAAAAGGTCAAGTGAACAAAATAAAAAGCCCTGGTTTTCTGACTCCTGTCATGACCTATATATAACTGTTAAAAAATGTTTTGACTAGTAAATAAATTTCCTGAAAACGGATCCTACAGGAAAGCTTTTTATTCGTTTCGTTCTAAATTTAGAAGGAAATGTAAATATGATGAAAAAATCTATAAAATCCAAATTTGCGACAAAATTTTCCAAAACATGAACAGTGACCCAAAAACTTTCCCGAACTTATTCAACAAACTAAACTCAGAAAGGATCCAAGATGAATCCTTTAATCAAACTGAATTTATTAAATTCTTTCAAAACCTTAATGTTTCCTCTGAAAATATTCCACATAATGAATTTCATGATAATATTATTCAAAAGCTAAAGCTAACAATTGCAACTCAGCTGTTTTTTTTCATAACATATAATAAAATGAAAAAATATATATCACACTGTCGGAACAGTTCCAACATTCATTAGAAAAATCGTAGAAATAATATCATTTAGTGTCCGTCGTCTGTTATCCATAAATTTTCATATTAATATTTAATCTTTTTCTTAGAAACTGCAAAACCAAATGCTTTATTTTACGTTATCAAGTTCTCTCAACCCGCACCTTGTTATTTTTTTTAATAGATTTATGATGGTTGTCCGTAAAAATGTACTGGAATATATCATAACATTGGTTGTCGCTAAGAATAAAGTACGTTAAAAAAGTGTTTAAAAAAATTTCAAATATGACAAAGTTCTATTCCCCAAATAAATCTATCTATTACTTCTTTAAGATTAATACCAAAATTTCGACCAGTTTTCGACAATCAATGTTAATAAGTTTCTGAATTGATATGATTTCAATATGTACATTATCAATGACATAGCAGACGATGAAACCAAAATTGGTCTGTATGAGATATATTTTTTAAATGATTAAAGCTTTGTTAAGGTGACGAAAAAAATGAATTACGAAAAAATACCATTTGAACGTGAAATAATAGATGTGGTACGTAGTTCTTACATTTAAAAATGACATTTTTAGATCAGATTTCTTGAAATCATTCATACAATTTCAGCATGATAATATAACCTCTGACAAATGAAGCGATCAAAATAATGAGAGATTTTATCACGTGAAGCAAACCGTCGAAAACAGGAGACCGTCGAAAATGGGTGACGTTGCGACATTACTATTCGTTCACTTTAATTTCATAATACAGCTTCGGAACATGTTTTTATTCCTGAAATCAATCCACATTGCATATTGAGTCAAATTTATGCTTTGTTTATTGAGTTTTATTATGCTTTGTTTTTGTTTTTGTTTTTGTTTTCTTAAAGATATGCATTATAATACAATGAAACGTACGTTCTGTATTCTGAAAAAAATGACGTTCAGTGCTTTTCATTACTTGACTTTGTCGGTCCACTGTGAGGAATTAGATGCACATATTAACTAACTGTATTTATTTCTGAAAAGTACATATTGTGAATACATTTTGGAGAAAATTTTATCGACATCTGAGGTGGGGCCGATTTTGGCCCTTATAGCTCCCAGTCCTTTGTCAATAAAATAATATTTTCAAAATTTGATATTTTGTGATATTAGCATCAGCTAACAATTTAAGCAAATAATTGAAATGAAATCATAATTTTGTGTTGGATATATAAGAATGTTTAAATGAAAATATGGCAAAGAAGAAAACAAGATTAATTGTGATGCCATTTTAATCAATAGATTAATTAATTAAGATTAGATTTAACATTTTAAGAATTTTCTTTCTATGTAATGTGCATGTGTGTACATGTTAGTCATGTATTTAAGTTTTTTTGTTTTTTTTTCAACTTTGACAAAAATGTTGTTCTTTTATGATACATGTATTTAAAATTATAATTTTTTTTATTTTGTGATTAATTTTATCTGTTTTTGCAGAGGAATAATATATTTAATTTGCTTTATCAATTTAATCAAATAAATGTAATCCAATTTCAAAAATATACTTGTTACTATGTTTCGATTTTTTTTAATCTATTTTATCCAAGGTAATATTAATTTCTTTTCTTTTCATAGTTTATTTTGTGACATGTCAGGATTTCTTTTTTGTTATTCGGGACATTTCTTGAACATTTGTTTTTCACATTTTTATTCTTATTTTGTTAAACATACATTCTAAGCATTAACAAAAAATATGTCAGTTGATTATAAATACATTCTTTTCAATATAAAAAAAGACATATTAAGTTTTTTTGGTATATTAACACACAGATATGGTAAACACAGAAAATCTCAATCAATGAAGGATTTATGGACATTTGTAATTTGCCACTTTTTAACTCTCATGTCATAAATTTACCTTAAAGAGACATACTGTCTATGCTAATGAAAAAGGAAAACACACACACATATTCAACTAGATTCCTAAATTAAATCCATATATTTTTTTTTTTTATAAAATGTGAAATGTTCAATGGTTAAAATTAAATTACTCTATATTTCTTTTTCATAAATATTCATGAATTTTGAATTAAATTTTCTTAAGCATAATTTACTGTACTTGTTAGTACAAACACAAATAAAAAAGAAAAAAAAAATAGAAAATCAAAGACAGCTAATGAGAATAGATTAACTGCTAATTACTTTTGATCAGTTTTGATGTGCATCCACAGTTTAGTTAGAGTTTACTTTCAAGATTTAAAACATTGATAAGACAAACAAATTGAAGAAAATATGAAGCTTTACAGCAAAAAAAAAAAGAAAAAAAGAAAAGACAACAAACAAATGGTTAAAAAAAGAATAGATACACATCTATTGTATACATGTAAATATTTTCAAATAATTTACTTTTAAATTTTAAAATACAGATAATAATTGAAATTTTAACAAAACAAATCAATTGAAAAACAAAGAAATTCTAATTCAATTTTAGAATTATCAAAACATTACTACATTGTAAAATAGAAAATTTATTATGTAAATATTTCCACTAAATAAAAAGTCACAAGTGTAGCAAATCACACATACATGCTCAGGTAAATTTTATTAACACCTATTCAATCAGGTACATCTACCTGGAAATCATTATGATCATATTGTTTATTCAATTGCTGACCATCTGTACAAGTGAGGGTAATAAAACGGTTCATCACCCCATGATTTACGACCCCCAATTTTAAATGGTCAGCATTTATCAGTGTATGTTGTCAGCTGTACTGTAGTGTTCAGCGAGTCCTAATTTGTGACGGATGGATGTTGTTTTCCGTTGAATAGGTTTCAGCGAGTCATAATTGCTGACGAATGTATCTTGTTTTCCATTAAATAGGGTTCAGTGAGTCCTAATTTGTGACGGATGGATCTTGTTTTCCGTTAAACAAGGTTCAGCGAGTCCTAATTTGTGACGGATGTATCTTGTTTTCCGTTGAATAGGGTTCAGCGAGGCCTAATTTGTGACGGATGGATCTTGTTTTCCGTTGAATAGTGTTCAGCGAGTCCTAATTTGTGACTGATGAATCTTGTTTTCCGTTAAACAGGGTTCAGCGAGTCCTCATTTGTGACGGATGGATCTTGTTTTCCGTTAAATAGGGTTCCAAGAATCCTAATTTGTGACGGATGGATCATGTTTTCTGTTAAATAGGGCTCAGCTAGTCCTTATTTGTGACGGATGGATCTTGTTTTCCGTTAAATAGGGTTTGAGCGAGTCATAATTTGTGACGGATGGATCTTGTTTTCTGTTAAATAGGGTTCAGCGAATCATAATTTGTAACGAATGGATCTTGGTCTTGGTTAAATAGGGTTCAGCGAGTCATCATTTGTGATGGGTGGATGTTGTTTTCCGTTAAATAGTGTTCAGTGAGTCATATTTTGTAACGGATGGATCTTGTTTTCTGCTAAATAGGGTTCAGCGAATCACAATTTGTAACGGATGGATCTTGGTCTTGGTTAAATAGGGTTTAGCGAGTCATCATTTGTGACGGGTGGATGTTGTTTTCCGTTAAATAGTGTTCAACGAGTCATAGTTTGTAACGGATGGATTTTATTTTCAGTTAAATAAGGGGTTACAGTCGATATTTTCATTGACGTTATGCGATCAGCTTTTATTTGCTATAAAGGGGGTGGTTGTGATCGTATGGTAGGTCGATGTACAGCTACATGTACCTCTGCAATCATTGCATATCACCACTAAATTTGTGAGTTCGAATCCCGCTCATGGCGAGGTGTACCCGATTTAACATTATGTGATAAAGATTGTCAGGTCGGTGGTTTTCTCTGGGTACTCCGGTTTCCTCCACCAATAAAACTGATCGGCAAGATATAACAGTAATATTGTTGAAAGTGGTGTTAAACACCATAAACCTGACTCATAATCATATAATTTGCAATATATTTTTCCGAATTAATTTGTTTCCATTTCTAATATTAACCTCGTTAGACTATTCTCACAATGTCGCAATCTTTCAAAGAAACCCTGTCATTTGTATTATTCTGTATTAGCTAAGGCAATAAAATGGTAAACAATACCACACTGTCTGAACATTTCCAAAATTCAAGATAAAAATCGTCCAAAGAGGCAAAATCAATACCCCTAGCACAAACATATGACCGCTCATTGTGCTGCCGTGGTACAGGCACTTTAATAAAACGTAGCGGACTTTAACTGGCTTGATGAGCCAAAATCCAAAATGTGTAAAGAACAAATTGAATAAAAACACTTAATGTGTCTTTACTATACAATCATTTCAGACATCATTCTAGAGACCGACATCATAAGTTTGTCTAGACATCATTCTAGAGACCGACATCATAAGTTTGTCTAGACATCATTCTAGAGACCGACATCATAAGTTTGTCTAGACATCATTCTAGAGACCGACATCATTTTGTCTAGACATTATTCTAGAGACCGACATCATAAGTTTGTCTAGACATTATTCTAGAGATCGACATCATAAGTTTGTCTAGACATTATTCTAGAGACCGACATCATAAGTTTGTCTAGACATCATTCTAGAGATCGACATCATAAGTTTGTCTAGACATCATTCTAGAGACTGACATCATAAGTTTGTCTAGACATCATTCTAGAGACCGACATCATAAGTTTGTCTAGACATTATTCTAGAGACCGACATCATAAGTTTGTCTAGACATCATTCTAGAGACCGACATCATAAGCTTGTCTAGACATCATTCTAGAGATCGACATCATAAGTTTGTCTAGACATAATTCTAGAGATCTACATCATAAGTTTGTTTAGACATCATTCTAGAGACCGACATCATAAGTTTGTCTAGACATCATTCTAGAGAACGACATCATAAGTTTGCTTAGACATCATTATAGAGGTTGACATCATAAGTTTGTCTAGACATCATTCTAGAGACCGACATCATAAGTTTGTCTAGACATCATTCAAGAGACCGACATCATAGGTTTGTCCAGACATCATTCTAGAGACCGACATCATGAGTTTGTCTAGACATCATTCTAGAGGTTGACATCATAAGTTTGTCTAGACATCATTCAAGAGACCGACATCATAGGTTTGTCTAGACATCATTCTAGAGACCGACATCATAAGTTTGTCTAGACATCATTCTAGAGACTGACATCATAAGTTGGTGCAGACATCATTCTAGAGACCGACATCATAAGTTTGTCTAGACATCATTCTAGAGACCGACATCATAAATTTGTCTAGACATCATTCTAGAGAACGACATCATAAGTTTGTCTAGACATCATTCTAGAGACCGACATCATAAGTTTGTCTAGACATCATTCTAGAAACCGACATCATAAGCTTGTCTAGACATTATTCTAGGGACCGACATCATAAGTTTGTCTAGACATCATTCTAGAGACCGACATCATAAGTTTGTCTAGACATCATTCTAGAAACCGACATCATAAGCTTGTCTAGACATTATTCTAGAGACCGACATCATAAGTTTGTCTAGACATCATTATAGAGACTGACATCATAAGTTTGTCTAGACATCATTCTAGAGACCGACATCATAAGTTTGTCTAGACATCATTCTAGAGACCGACATCATAAGTTTGTCTAGACATCATTCTAGAGGTTGACATCATAGGTTTGTCTAGACATCATTCTAGAGACCGACATCATAAGTTTGTCTAGACATCATTCTAGAGACTGACATCATAAGTTGGTCTAGACATCATTCTAGAGACCGACATCATAAGTTTGTCTAGACATCATTCTAGAGACCGACATCATAAGTTTGTCTTGACATCATTCTAGAAACCGACATCATAAGTTTGTCTACACATCATTTTAGAGACCGACATCATAAGTTTGTTTATATAGAATTGAATTGTATCAAATATTTGTTGACATATTTCCAAGAATTGCAATAAACGTTAGAGAAAACCGAAGGCCCAAAACAAAATTGACAATCCAGAGAAAATGGAAACATTGGGTACACAAGACCCAGGACGAAAACAAACACAACACAGAAGCTAAAATGATGAGCATCACAGACCCCACCAAAGACGAGGGATATTTGTTTTATTGTATAGTGTTTTATGTCAGACGTGAATGTTCAGTGGTCGTGATCGTATGTTAGATTGATTTACAACTACATGTACTTATTCAATCAGTACCCATCACCACTAAAGTTCTAAGTTCGAATCCCTCTCATGTCGAGTTATGCTTTATACAACAATATGTGATAAAGTTTGTCAGTGACATGAGACAGGTTGGTTGTTTTCTCCTGGTACTCCGATTTCGTTCACCAATAAAACTGACCGCCATGGTATAACTGGAATTTTCTTCTGTACATTGTGCTTCAATTCTGTAGAACGCCACGATATAGCTGAAATACTGCTATAGTTAGTGTTAGACATCAATCAATCAATTATGTAAGATAGTCGTGGGTTATTGACTTTGTATACCTATTGTAGTTTCATGGTATTATATCTGAATGATCTCCCTTTGTATAGTAACATTCCTTCCCCAAAGCACACACATGGACAATACTAGTATGACCGCACCACTTCACTAATATGGGATGTTTGGGCCCATCAAGCTAGCTAAGCCCGCCACCTTTTATTGAAGTGTCTGCACCATGTCTGGACAATGTATTTTTGAGTTTTGTGTATGATTGCATTATGCGTGTGCGATTCTGGTCTATTATATTCTACTATCGTTCATTTCATGGAATTTCAGGTCTTGGCTTTGGAAGGGCCATAAAAAACTGGACGGGGTTAAACTGTTTAATAAGATACCAACACTCTCCCTCTTGACAACTGAATCTCCGAATGGAATTCAGATATAATCGAGCAATACAAAAAATTCCCACACATATTCATTTCCACTCAAAAATACCACTCTATCACAAAATTAGAGAAGAAGAGTTTGAAGATACCAAAGGGGTAATCAGAATCCGTATATCGAAGAAGAACATTCAACACAATGACCCATAGAAAAATTACAAAAGGACAAACAACGATCACAAAACATACACATACAACTAAAGATCGTGTAACACGAACCCAACTGAAAACGGGAGTGAACTCAGGTGATTATTACGTGTAATATTTGATTTACGATATTGATTCCAATCCCGATCATAGTAAGGTGTACTCGATATAAACCAATGTGATGAAGTTTTGCCAGTTCCTTGTGGTAGGTGGGTGGCTTACATTGAGTAATCTGGTTCTCTTCAACGTTAAACTGACTACCATGATATAACTGATCTAGTGTTGAAAAGGCGTTAAGCATTCATAAGCAGGAATATTGGGTGTTTTAACCAATCAAAAATTTTGGTGGCCATATTGAATTTGGAGCAAACTGAGAAATCTTCTTTGAGTGGTAATATTGGATGAAAACACAAGACGAATGTGACCGATTATATAATAGCACAATATTACTTGGCTCTGGAACTAACATATGTGAGTTCAAATCCTGCTCATGTGGGTTGTACTATATGCAACATTATGTGATAAGAAGAGTTTGAAGATACCAAAGGGGTAATCAGTATCCGTATATCGAAGAAGAACAGACAATACAATGTCCAAAAGAAAAAAGTACAAAAGGACAAACAACGATCTACAAAACATACATATAAAACTAAAGATCGAGTAACACGAACCTCACTAAAAACCGGGAGTGAACTCATGTGCTCTGGAAGGGTAAGCAGTTCCTGCTCCACTAGTCGCACATGTCGTGTATGTATGTGCTATGGTATCGATCTTGCCTCATTGTACGAATTTGGAGTTGTTCCGACAGTGTGACATTTTTTATTTTTTATTTTACATAACCGTATATTAAGTTTTTCCAGTGAATATAAATTCTAGTAAGTAAGGAAGTATGAGGTTTGAAGTTGTAAATCAGCTGATAATGATATTTCCGTATTTTTTGTACAGGACAAATATTCCGGTATTTTTATTTTCTTTATTTTAGTAAAAGATCAATAATTGTTGAATGTATAAAGACCTTTATTAAAGAAATGTAGCTTTAACCTTATTTCTTTGACATCATACAATTAATATGATACAATATATTTAGTAGTTAGAAAATGAGATATACATATAGCTGATGTTATAAATGTTCACATCATGTTGAGGTTGACTTTCCGTTTAGCCGCCGTGCGACATATTGCATACTCATTCTGTAAGGCAGTATCATAACACTGATAAGCTGCTTCTTTGTCACCTACTATCTCATGACATACTCCTAATATTGCTAAAGAATCAGATAATGCATTTTCACTGACAAAATACCTTTCTTCTATTGTTAGATATAATTCACGTAGTGACTGTTGTCTATTGACAATGTCATAAAGATGATGGTAACATAGAAACCTAAGACAATGTGAAATAACAACAGGTGGTGCACAAAAGTTACCTTCCTGGACTTCTGGTTTTAGTTCATGAGGTATCAGTGTTGATTGTTTTACATAGCACAAATAATCTATTGTTGCCAGTCTGATCTTATCATTCAGTGTAATATTTGAACAACCTACGTTCTGTGTGTAGACCATAATATCAACTGTGTTGTAATTGATTTGATGTAGCTTTATCACCTCGGGTGCACAACGAGACAAAACATGATCTATGATCTTTAACGTTGTATTGTACTGACCAAGTGCATAGTAAAATGAGGCATATAACAACCACCCAGTTATAGCATCTGACTTTGTACCGTCATGTAAGTGTTTATGATAACGTCGGATTAAATGTACATTAGCTTTATTAGTAGTAGGAAACGGCAACTTCTGGACAATGCTCTGACTGATCATGGCATAATAATATTTACATATTCCTGACAAAATACTCGAGGAATGTGACATGGCTAACGATTTTATAAAACTTAGCAGCGTGTATCCCCTTTCTATATCAAATTCAAATTCATTGGTAATAACCCTATACCATAACAGTTCTAGTTTAGCACATGACGCGTGTAACACCGCTTCACTATAAAACAATGTATTAACTGTTAAAACCTCAAGTTCACCATTTCGTATTCTCTCTAATACATTTAACAGCTGCCGACTATTAGCTCGATTTATTTTTCCACGAAACATATTATGTTCAGGAATAAAATAGTTGGGACAATAACAGCACTTCACCCATGCTATTATTTTATCAAGACAAAGGAAATAACAGTAGAATAAGTTTTGTAGCTTAAATGTGTTAGTGCAAATTTCTTCTGATAACCAGTAAACAGCCGTTTTCATGAAGTAGGAACACAATACACCTTTAACCTTATCATTTCTGTCGATAATGTTCTTTAGAGACAGCTTAAGAAGAGCGTAGCAAAGGATTTGTGTGTAGTTCATAGAATGTGACAATTGTCTCTCTGCCATAGAAAATGATATTCTCCATAGTAATTCATTATTGTCTATTTCTTTGGGTCCAATAGGTACAAGAATACAGCCAAAATTAACTATGTCGTTGATTAATATATCTGTTGGCCACTGACCAGGTCTATGACGATACATCCATTGTTCTGCTTGTCTTGGCCAGGTATACATGTGAAAGCACAAAGCCAAATCGACGGCCGCATCTTTGTCAGTCAAGCAAGGACCATGTACGAATCTCTTACTATTAATAGTAGCTTCAATCAATTTACGAATGAACGAAAGGTTTGACAAAAATATTCCATTTATTGTTTCAACAAAACATTCATGAAAGGTATATTTGTATCGACGATCACCCTCAGCTATCAACTTCAATCTAGAAAATCCTGGAAATTCCATGTCATCTTCGATCAGAAGAGTAATACATCGTGCTGAATGATTTATAAGTTGTAAATTCTGTATTACTTGAACAGCATCAAGTACACACATTACATCAATATCACTTCCTGGAAGATCTAATCCCTCCGCTAAACTTCCACTTGATACTTGGGTTTTGTCTTTATTTACTTTATTACATATCTTGTCCGCTATAAGAAACATATTTTGTCTTATTCTTATGTCCATCTCACTACCAACTACTCGTATTAGGTTCTCATAAACCCTTTTCTCTTGTGATGAAAACAATGATGTATGATCTATATAAAATAGAAGAAAAAACATTTTAAGGGCTTGTATTTGATTTTATGTCAGTAATATTGTGATGAATGGTAGAAGTTAAATAAATTAGTTAGTTAAAAATAAATATAATGTGGTGGCATATATAATAATTCAAATTTATTATTCAGACAAATTGTCTTGGTTGTGGTGTTTAACGTCACTTACAGACGTTCAAGTCAATATTTTATTTCTAGTTGTACAATAATTTGCCCAGCAAGGCTATTGGGACAATAAAGCTAATTTAGACTCGTCACTTTTTATTGAAGTGCCTGTACCAAAACAGAAAAATGAGCGGTCATTATTTGTGTGTTAACGGTATCAATTTGTCCTCTTTTCACGATTTTGATATTTGGAGTTGTTTCGACAGTGTGGTATTTTTTTTTTTTTTCATTTAATTTTGGACATTTAAATATTAAAGAACTGTTCATCACATAATACTGCGTCCAAAGTCACATGGTATAATCTAATTGACACCAAATGCTAAATATTGATGGGGAAGCTATTACACTATTTGTACAATAATACCCCCAGCAAAGCTATTGTAAATGTGGCCTCTAATACAAGGCCGCTAATAGGGACCGATGATTTTTTTTTTGGACAAGGTTAATATCGTTTACCGGGAATGTGTTGCACAAACGTCAATAAAGTTAATAGTGATTTAAGATTTAATAGTCAATTAAAACGTTAATTGTAAATTAGTTAATAGTATGAGTTAATAGCGTTGCTCGACCGTCAATTAAACTGTGTATTAGTTAATAGTAAATTAACCTTCAACTAAGTTAAAGTCGACCCCATAATTCATTAAAGTGACAGTGTCTACGATTTTGTCAAATGTTTTAAATCGGATTTTTTTCTCCCAAACTTGATCAGATGTGGGTAACATTTCATCTAAAACAGCCAAAAGCACCGAAAAGTGATCTTCCCGAAATATTTCGGGGAAAACATGTACGCAAGCAATTTGTGTCTGGACCACTCTAATTCAAGTCAATCAAGATAACCCCGCCTCTGTGTGGTGAACTGCGCACGCGCGAAATCGGTTTGAAACAGCGTATGTTGCTTACAAACTAAAATTGTTACAAAAATGGCTAATAATTTGAGTTTTGATTGATAAATTGCGTTCTTATAGTATGACTAATTTATCATTAAACATGTATGAATTATACATTTTAGTCTAAAGATAAGTTAAATAAACTGCTTATGCATGTCTTTGTTTTGATAAATCAAGGTCAATGGGTCATGAATAATTCATGAGCTTGGTCAACAGATCAGAAGTAATTTGTTTAATTACATCTAATTAAGCAAATTTATGCTTATCTGAGATGGTTATTTGGTCATTTTATTGATTTATCTATCTTATTTTCAAGTTGTTGTCAAGCTTAAAAATTATCAAATATCGTAGACACTGTCACTTTAAATCTCTAGATTTTTTCTGATAATAGCTGTAAAAACCATGCACGTTTTTTTGCAAGGACGAAGTTCAATGACTTTTTTAATATGACAGGTTTGCTGCAAACATAGCCGCGGAACCGTCGTGCGTACAGGTGCTGTCACACGATACGATTTTCCATCCGATATTTCCTTGCGATATGCTTTCTGCAAATAATCTTATGATGTTAACACAAAAGTCGAATAAAAAAATTGTTTCAAAATTGGTTGGTGTTCTATTTCCATCGACAGTCTGATGAGAATCGTGTCATGAGAACGGTAAAAGAAATTCGATCTGATTTTAATTGAGGTATCAATTTAGTGAACATTGTAATGTTTACCTGTTCTCTGATTAAATGAGTTTCTATCATGTGGTTTATATCCATCCTACCCCACTTTTCCATTTCGGCTTTTGCAACATTTCAAAAGAATACAAAAAACACCCCCAAAAAAACCCACCAAGAAAACCCAACAACATTATATTTGATATGTCTTCTGTAATAATACATTTCTCTGACGTCACACTATTGTTCGAACAGTGGATTATTATTAAGAATCTACAGTTTATTCCTTTGTTCTTGAATATATGAACTTTAGCCTTTTACTGTTTTAGGTTTAAAAACGTAATAAACATATTTTGGGACTTTCGGGTATCGAACCACTGCTGGGCTTTTTGACTTTCAAAACTTCCATCTAACCACTCGGCTACGTTGACCACACTATTATACGTTTAATTAGTATATATGACTCTTGATAGTAAGTTTTGAAAAAAAAAATATCAACAATTTGTTTAAAAAAGCAATTGATCAATATATACAAGACACGATACAAGTATTTCAGGTCTGGCATAATTTATGTTGAGAATTGACGAGTATGTGAACTTTTAAAATGTATTCTCGCAAAGCAAAAACAACTAACGAACCGACCGCAAGTAATAACAAATCAGACAGACCACAGGTGGACAATTGAAAGATCTTGAACTATCTAAATATAAACGATTCTTTTCACTTGAAAGACCTTGCAATATCTAGACATAGACGAGAATTGAAATGCCGATTAAAATTTGATGTTTTAGTTTTGTTAATTGTTGTCTTAGTTGGCTTTTTAAACATTAAAAGTGTAAAAATATAAATTAAAACACTTTTGCAGATGGAAATGTATTATGTAAGAGAATACACTCCAACTTGTAGATTTGAAAAAATTATCAACTCGACCCTTACGGGTCTCGTTGAAGTTATTTAATGTTTTACAAGAAGTAAACACAGTAGAAAAATAGTTCACTATGAAAATTCAGAATTTGAAAAAAATAAAGTTGGTGTTGAGAATGCAGAACAAGAACTTGGAAAAATATTTGAAAGTTTAGCGCAGCAGTCATGTAAAATTATTAGGTGTTTTAAGAAAAAGATTTCTAAAAAGAAAAAAAAACATGGGTAGATAGAGAGTTGACAGATTTAAAGAAAACTGTATCTCAACTTGGTAACTTATTGAAAAAAGAACCATTTAATCTTAATTTAAAAAATAATTTTCTAACACGTAGAAAAGAATGTTAAAAACTCATAAAAAAAGAAAACTAAACAATATAAAAAGAACTATTTTATAAACTTTCTGCTGTTAGAGATACAGACCCAAAACAATATTGGAAATTGTTCAAATCATTAAAATATGAAGATTCTAGTAAAATATTGAACTTCAAGATGGCTTCGAAAACCTCGTAGATCATTTTAAATTTCAGGGAGATACATCTGATTTTGATCGGGAGTTTAAGGATAAAATTGAATATAATATTTCAAGTGAAGAAAATAGTCTTTCTTTTAATGAAGTTACAGACAAGCCGTTTACTGTTACTAAAATTAATAAATGCATAAAGAAATTAAAAACCGGGAAAAGTACAGGTCCAGACCTACTTTCAAACGAAATTATTAAATATAGTAGTATGGTAACTTGTAAAGCTATTACTAAGCTTTTTACTTTGATCTTAGATTCGGGCAAATATCCTTCTAACTGGAGAAAGTCATTTACTATTACTACTCCATAAATTTGGGGATAAATTGAATGTTAATAATTATACGGGAATATCCCTACAAAATTGTATTGCTAAATTATTTAGTGCAGCCCTAACCTCTAGGCTTGTTGCACGCTATGAAGACAAGTTTGCAATTCAGCAGTTTGGATTTCGAGTTAACCATAGGACAACTGACAGTATCTTTATTTAAAAATCTTTAATAAATAAATATTTGACCATAAAGAAAAGCAAAATCTTTGCTTGGTTTGTGGATCTTCGTCGTGCTTTTGATAACTGTTTGGCACGAAGGACTTTTATATAAACTTAGAGAAAATAAAATAGGTAGAAAACTGTTTACAGTGATTAAAGACATGCATAGTTGTTGCCAGTCTTCTGTAAAAATCGATAACATGTATTCTCACTTTTTCCAAATTAAAAAAGGGGCAAACAAAGGGATAGCTTGAAACCCACTTTATTTAATTATTTTATTAATGATCTGCAGTCAGATTTTGATAATACATGTGATCCTGTCCATCTTGATAATATATCTATCAGGAGTCTTTGCTTTGCAGATGACCTAGTTATACTTTCTGAATCTCAGGCAGGTCTTCAAGATTCTTTGAATAAACTAGAGAAATACTGCTACAAATGGCAATTAACAGTAAATACTAATAAAACTAAAATTATGATTTTTCAGGGAAGTAACCATTCTTCTTTAAATTTTTTCTATGAAAATCTATCTTTGGCTGAAGCTAAAGAGCACAACTTTCTAGGGAACATTATTGATATCAAAGGAAGATTTAAAAGATAAGCCGAGGATCTTTCTAAAAAAGGACTAAAAGCATTCTTCTCGTTGAAAAAATACTTGTCAGAATTTTGACATGTCCCAGTTGAATTGTCTTGTAAATTATTTGACTCTTTAATTAGACCTAAAATACTTTACAATAGTGAAATTTGGTATATGGAAGACTATTATTATATTTATAAAGCCGAGAATAGATCGAAGGCTCATGGAAGTAATTGTGATAAGTTGTCATTTGCTGATATATTTAGTTTTGAAAAATTACATCATAAATTTTGTAAAACAGTTCTAGGTATCAAGAAAACATCTTGTAATATCTCAGCAAAATCTGAATTGGGTAGACTACCATTAGACTCATTTATAAAAACACAAGTTATTCTCTACTAATCCAGGATTCAGTGGGATGGAATAAATCCCCTTGTTAAGGAAGCGTTTAATATAAATAAAAATATAAGTAATGAAAATATTTATACATGGTACACCTTTGTCACACAAATATTTAAAGAAGTAGAACTTAATAAAAAATAATTTTGAAGATTTAAAAAAAACCCTTTTTACTTGTCAAGGATACATTTAAAAATACGTTTAAAAAATTATAGAAGAAAAATATGAAGAAAAAATACTTGCAAAAATATCAAACTTAGATGATAGTTCAAAACTGTTTCTATATAGTAAATTAAAAACAGACATTAAACTAGAAAACTATTTAAAACTTACAACAAATTTTAACAATCGTAACCTTTTAGCTAAATTTAGAACGAGTGATCATCCATTAGAAATTGAACTAGGTAGATACAAGAACATTCCCAGACATCAAAGACTCTGTAAAACTTGTAAAGTACTAGATGATGAGATTCATTTTTTTCTACAATGTCAAATAAATAATAATCTTAGAAATGTTTTAATAAATAATATTAAAAGTATCATGCTAATTTCCAACTGGACTCTTTTTCCCAAGAATTAATTATATTAATTCCTGATCAAGAAGTTTTGCCCAGTACTAGTGTTGTTGACTATATAAACCAATCGTTAGAATTGCGAAAATGAGGTTCACTTTGGTCAATGTATAACTTTAACTATGAATATATTACATTTCTTTATGTTGTTCATGTATATATGTTTTGTAATGTTGTATGGTATTGTGTTGCTCTACCCGCAAGGGTTTTATTTGCAATAAAGATTATATATTATTTTTAAGAATCTACAGTTAGAGTGTATTCTCCATTACATAAGTATTCTGCCGAGCTCATGCGTGACGAAAACATCTATCTATCTTAACTAATATTCAATTTATTGAAAAAATAATCATCATGCAGTTCAAGGATTATAATACAAGTATCCGATGATTTTGCATGCACATCCACAATTTTCAATTAAATATGTCACCCCGTAATCATATATACATTTGCAAAATGTAAGAAAAATCAATGAACTAGTTATTGTATAATAATACATTTCTCTGACGTCACACTATTGTTCGAACAGTGGATTATTTTTAAGAATCTACAGTTTATTCTTTTGTTCTTGAATATATGAACTTTAACCTTTAAATGTTTTAGGCTTTAAAACGTGATCTACATATTTTTGGATTCTCGGGTATCGAACCACTGTTGGGCTTTTTAAAGTCTGCTTTGATTTGATTGATTTTGATTGTTGGTGTTATTAACGCCACTTTCAACAATATTTCAGCTATATCATGACGACCAATTTTAGTGGTGGAGGAAGCCGGCGACCTAACTCATTGAGCCACCCGGGCCCCTAATTCTGCTATGACTTTCAAAACTTCCATCTAACCACTTGGGTACGGTGACCACACTACTATACACTATAATTAGTATATATGACTCTTGGTAGTAATCTTTGTTAAAAAAATATATCAACAATTTGCTTAAAAAAGTAATTGATCAATATATACAAGGCACGATACAAGTATTTCAAGTCTGGCATAATTTATGTTCAGAACTGACGAGAATGTGAACTTTTAAAATGTATTCTCGCAATACAAAAACAACTAACGAACCGACCGCAAGTAATAGCAAATCAGACAGACCACAGGTGAACATTTGGGACAATTGAAAGACTTTGAAATATCTAAATAGAAACAATTCTTTTCACTTGAAAGACCTTGAAATATCTAAATATAAACGAAATCGAAAGCACGAATGCCGATAAGCAAATTTTGTTTTATGTTTGTTAATTGTTGTCTTATTTGGCTTTTTAAACATTAAAAGTGTAAAAATATAAAATAAAAACACTTTGTATTCTCCATTACTTAAAGTGTTGACGAATAAGATTACATTGGATTTTTTTCTGAAATGTCTCTTTGAACATCCAGAATATATGTTTATTTATTTAGAAGGAAAATATATATAGATTCTCCTTCAGTTGCCCGTGGGTTACGATATTTCTCCACTCAAGAGAGTTACATATAAAATTTTAACCACAAGCCGTCAGGCGAGTGGTTAAAATTTTCAATTTAACTGTCTCGAGTGGAGAAATATCGTAACCCACATTGGCAACTGAAGGAGAATTTGTTTCTCCCATTATCTAACACGAACTTTATTTCAAAATTTGAAATTAAAGCGTTTGAAATTAAGGGGGGAAAAGCACGAGATATTTTAATCCTCTAGAGGATTACAGATTTTTCCACCACTGTTTCAGCGGGGCTAAAACGCCGTAATAATGGGAGAAAATTCTTTAAAAGGAAGTTAAATAATTTTAGGCACCACATAATAGTCCTAGATGCACATTTGAAAAATGTCAACTGTGTCAATAATATGAAGAAAAGAAATACACTTTCGCTTTACACATGAAAAGGGGTTGTTTTAAAATTAAAACAGTATTGATAATTGTGTATTTCATTGGAAATCTGTCTTTTAATAATTTTTACACTTTTTGTTACCTAACTTCCGATCCTTTTATGTAATATACACTGCAATATACTTAAAGTAATATTACACCAGTTTTGAGTGAAGAAATGTTTTCCCTGAAAATTCAATTTGAAATACGGCAGTACCTTTACTAAGCTATTCATGCATGTTTCAAGTCGAAATATGTTCTCAACAATTAGTAATCTGCAAATCCATGTGCATGTTTATCGTCCTCGCCATTATTGTGGAGACTGATTAACTTTCGTTGTTTTGTTCCAATGATTGCCGATCATAACCTCGTGAAGAAAGTTTTGGTCCGATGATTGCTGATCATGACCTCATGAAGAAAATATAAATAATCATGGATGCTGAGGTAAGCACGCACACATTCCTGACAATTATTATTAAGGAATCTGTCTCTTTCATGTCGCGTGAACCAATTTTTTTTGCAATTATTCTTATGTGGTACACACGGAATATATATATTTTTTTCTTCATTATTTTGCGATTTGCTCTTAAAATCTGCTTTTGAGCGGATTTTTAAAGCTATGCTGTTGATTTTAGCTTAAAATTAAGTGACATATTAAGCGAAAATATTTAATCAAAAAATTCCACGATATTTGCCTTTAATATTACTTTAAATATATGTAATTTTAAGGATTGATTTGATTTTTGGTGCTTAAACGCCACTTTCAACAATATTTCAGCTATATCATGGCGACCAGTTTTAGTGGTGGAGGACGCCGGAGTACCCGGAGAGAACCACCGACCATGGACAAGCAACTGGTAATCTTTATTGCTTGCGACAGCGAGTCGAGTGCACCCTTTTTGTAATTTACAAAGCCGGGCGCGAACCCACGCCGTATTGGTTATAGGCTTGTATGAGTTGTTAGATCCAGCGACCTAACTCATTGAGCAACCCGGGCCCCCTGTAATTTTAAGGATATTGAATAAAAAATAAATGACTTATTTCAGTTATGACGTCAGGATTCCAGACCAAGGAGTAAGTGAGTGATTGCTACTTAGCGCCAACTCAGCAATTTTTCAGCTATATCATGGCGAGAAAAAGTTAATTTTCAATGAAATGATGATTTATATAAGGTTCGTTTTCTACTAGACCAACACGCTTAGTTGGATGTTTATAGTGATAGCTCACTGAAACAACAGTACGCGAGTAAACATGTCGCTCCACTCGCACACAGTATCCTGATTCCGAGCCAACCAATCTTTGCTCTTTCTCCTTAATGCTGTGTGCTTAGCGGAAATTGATTTTTGGTGTTTTAACGCCTCTTTCAGAAATATTTCAGCTATATCATGGCGACCAGTTTTAGTGGTGGAAGAAGCCGGAGTATTCGGAGAGAACCACCGACCATGGGCAAGCAACTGGTAAACTTTATCACTTGCGGCTGCGAGTGAGTGCACACCATATTAGTGATAGGCTTGCATGAGTTATTTGGTTATCCAGCTACCTAGCTCATGGAGCCACCCGGGCCCACTGAACGGAGAAGCAACAACCAGACCAAGGAGAAAAGCTCGTTCATAATACTTCTATATTGTTTGTTGTTTTTTTTACAGGATTAAATCCTGTTCATATTCATACCCCGACTTGTTTTCAAGAACCTGATGATTGCTAAATAATTTTAAAATTTATAAAAAAGTATCATATCAAAATTGAATGGAAAGCTTGATGTGTGATCTCTTGGCTATTTAACATACCTGTGTCATCTATTATCATGTTTGTTATCTTACTTTCTTTTAAAAATGTATTGTATTTCTCACAAATCTAAATCGGGAAAAAGATTCCCGTTCTGTCAAATCATTCACTGTAAGTTGTATATAACGTTGATTGTTGGTACGAAGCGATATAAGTACTTGCATGACATCCATGTTTAATTTACAATTAAGAATTTAATAGTGCTCGTTTGTACAATTAAATATCTTCGAAAGTTAATAGTCTATTAACGTTAATTGACGTTTGTGCAACATAAATAATTTACTAAGAAGATTCATGAGGCTAGAGCCTTTAATTTCACATTCAGGTATATTGATGACGTTTTATCTATCAATAATTCTAGATTTGCAGAATTTCTTCCATTGATATATCCTCCAGAGTTGGAAGTTAAAGAGACCACCGATACAGCTTCGTCCGCATCATTTTTGGACTTATACCTCGAATTTGACGACAGTGGTCAACTCAGTACTAAAATTTATGATAAGCGAGACGACTTCAATTTTAAAATCATAAATTTTCCAAACATGTGCAGCATTATACCAGCTTCTCCTGCATATGGTGTTTACATCTCGCAATTGATTCGCTATGCAAGGGCCAGTAGCAATTATTCTGATTTCCTGAAACGTCATCTTCATCTGAGAAACAGGCTACTGGACCAGGGCTATAAAAAGATTCGCCTTATTCGATCTCTTAAAAAGTTTATATTCCGATATCAATATCTTGTGGAAATATATTCCGTCTCTGCAGAAAAAATTATAAGCGATGCAATTTCATATAGTGAAAATGTATAAAGATAAAGAATTAAAAATGTCAATAATTTTTTTTGTCAATGTGTGACGTAAATATATTTTGGACATTTACGTCACCGAATATGGTACTGCTTTGACAAATATTTTACCTATTTTGTTCCTGTATTTAAATACTGTTACAGTGACAACCGGAACCTTTGAACCGTAATGAGAGCGGGGGGTTTGGCGCCTTAAAATCTGATTCAACCCACCATTTCTTTAGAAATGCCTGTACCAAGTCAGGATCATTACGGTTTTCACAGTTTTCCGGTTGTTGACTGATTTTGTCTGTTTATATAATTATGAGTTTGGACTTTCCCTTTGTAAGATTGTTCGGAGTTCGGTAATTTTGTTATTACCTTTATTTACTATTAACCTTAGTAGTATTTTTTACTTTTAATAGTAAATTAACTTTAATTGTGCTTTGTGCAACCCAGTCCTGGTCATTTAAATGGGAAAATTATTTAAACTCGCTCTCAAACAAAACAGTTACAAAAACTTCGCGACCGTCAAATCCACAATTGACACCGACAACTCTTCAAATACAGTACTGTTATTCCTATTCTTATGAAATTCTCCTAACGTGTACATACTAGATTGAAAACATACAAATAAATGACGAAATATATGCACTTTTCAAATTCCTTCCGTTAAAAAGATTGTAATGTAGTTGCTCAAGGATCCGTCATCTTGAAAACGTATAATCCTACATGTCATGCCTTCTGATGACATGTTTTTTGATGAAGCACATCTGAACACCATGAAAGGCATACCATTTATAGTTAAGTTTTTAAAAAGAGTTCTGAACATCCCGAACACTCAAACGAGAAGAACATTCAATGGTTCACCGATGCCATTATTACCGTGGATGTGGGGTTCTTTTAACCCATACAATAACCAAAGAGGCTTTGGGAACTACTGTTGATTGCAATTATGATGATTACATAGTAATTTGTCAGATTTAGACTTTCATAACTTTTTATCCTGTTCGTTGTATTTTTTTTTCGGTAATCAGGAACTAGGGTTGTTCTGCAATTAGCATAGTTTTTATGAATCTGAATAACCAGAATCTGATTTTATAATTGTCATAATGACAGACATTTCTCTTCTTTTTTTTTGGACAAATTTTCTATATCATTTATCAAATCAATAATTGCTTTTGGTTTTTTTCCCTCATACTTTAACCATAGAACACTAAACCATTAACATTTAAAAAAAAATAATATTGAAAAGACTGAATATTAGTCTACACACAAATTGTACTAGAGTTACCTCTCTTTCCTTGTCAATAATCATGAATATTGTATGTATAATTTGCACTCTTCTATTAGTAATATACATGAATGAATATGCCATATGAATAATATTTACATATATATGGTAATTCCACATTTACAAGGATCTTTATATTGTCCCAACCAATAGACTAAATATTTCGAAAGAAACCAGAGAATTGTAGATTAATGATTTTCTCTCTTGATATTTCAATCATCAAAACTTATTTTGCTATCATTAATTGCAAATTAGTATTTGACAAATTTATGGACTATCCAAGAACAATTATCCTTTTAGCGTAACGGTCATATCTTTGTTCTTGAATTTCAATATAAAAATGCCAAAAACAAGTTCTTTTAATAATAACCTCAATATCGGCATGTGGAATATTCAAGGTCTACCCGAAGAAAAAACCGATGAACATGCATTCAAAAACTTTGTTAATAAATTGCATATTGTTAGTTTTGTAGAAACATGGAATGACAGTGGTAAATCTGTTAATAATATACCTAGGCTTAGTTGTATTTGTAATAGTACTAGGAAAAAACATCGAAGAGCCAGGCGAGGTTCTGGTGGTATTGCAGGATATGTCAAAAACTGTATATCTAAAGGTCTATCTAATTTGTCTAGTCGTCATAGTGATATTGTCTGGATTAGACTGGACAGCAAATTCTTTAACTTAAACAGGGATGTTTTTATTGCTGTAGTATAGTTTTCACCTGAGAACTCATCAAGTTGTAAAGAGGATATAAACGCAATTTATTCACGTTTGCTTAGAAACATTGAACACTACAGCCAACTTGGAGATATTGTAATCCAAGGTGATTTCAATGCTTACACACACACATTGCCTGACTCTGCTATTTCAGACAACACTGAATTTCCTAGGCCAATTGACAATGAGTACTCAAATGATTCCCATATTTCAAGGAATAATCTTGATAATAAGCCTAGAAACAAAAGTGGTAAATTGTTAATCGACTTATGCAAAGAATCTTGCATCAGAATACTTAATGGTAGAACAAATGGAGATCTTAGGAAGAAATAAATACACATGTATTACCTACAATGGCCGCAGCGTTGTTGATTACACATTAGTTTCCTGTAGTTTATTACATGAAATTAGCAATTTCATAGTAAATGAGTTCACTCCATTATCTGACCATTGTCCAATAAGCTGTTCTATCCTTACTTGTTTTCAAGGAGATAACAATGGTATGAGTGCAAAGCTAGATCCTCTGCCAGGTAAATTCATTTGGGATGAGGAAGCAATTAGTCGGTATAATACTAATATTCAGAATATACAAGTGAAACAAAAATTGAAGATTTTTTGAGTTATGGGCAAACTGACTGTGAAACTGTTGTAAATAGCTTGAACTCAATATTGTGTGATACTGCTCTTAAATCAACAAAGTTTGTTAAAAAGGGAATGGGGAAAAGGTCAAATAAACAAAATAAAAAGCCTTGGTTCTCTGACTCCTGTCATGACCTATATATAACTGTTAAAAAATACTGTTCTCTAGTAAATAAATTTCCTGAAAACGGTTGCAACAGGAAAGCTTTTTATTCGTTTCGTTCTAAATTTAGAAGGAAATGTAAGCATGATGAAAAAATCTATTAAAACAAAATTTGCGACAAAATTTTCCAAAACATGAACAGTGACCCAAAAACTTTCAGGAACTTACTCAACAAACTAAGCTCAGAAAGGGTCCAAGATGAATCCTTTAATCAAACTGAATTTATTAAATTCTTTCAAAACCTTAATGTTTCCTCTGAAAATATTCCAAATAATGAATTTAATGATAATATTATTCAAAAGCTAAAGCATTTAAAACGTTCACTAAGTGCAAGTAACTCAGATGATGAGTTTAATGTACCAATCAAGTCTGATGAAATTTTAAAAGCAATTAAAACTCTCAAAAATGGCAAATCAGCAACCATTGATTCAGTTTCAAATGAAATGATTAAGTATGGTATGCCATTGTTACTAGAACCCTTGACTAAACTTTTCAACTTGATATTTATGAAAGGAACCTTCCCTAAAGCATGGAATGAAAGTTTCATCACATTAATTCATAAAAAGGGCAACAAATCTGATTCCTCAAACTATAAAGGCATCTCTATTACCACTAAGGGAACGACCATTTAACTTGAAAAGGGGGGGGTATGGTTTTTTTTCTTAAAAAAATGTCTGATTCCCAATGTTGTTGAAAAAAATATTCTGCTTTTGATGGAGAAAAAAAAATTAATCTGATTCAGAGTTTTTGTCATATAACCTAACGTTGATTTCTGGAAAAAAAATGAATATTCTAACTCTCGTGTTGTCCGAAAAAAAAATTCTGAACGAAGCAAAATACCATAACCCCCCCTAATTTAATCAAAATTATTCACGCAATAATTACTCATGAACTTATTTAAACCAACTCATCCTTCGGATTCGTTGGTTTAAATAAGTTAATTCGTAAGATCCATGGTATATATAATACTTATAATGTCTACCTTGACATCTTATTTTAGTTGCATTCTATCTAAATTTAAGCGTACACAAAGCCAAGTAACTTCTGATCTTTACATTTTAAACTGGAAGTTTTCATATGACGTCACGTTGTTTATGTGCCAAAGTCGTTCAACAATATTTCCCGGAATTTTATTTTTTGTGATTTTTAGACCCAGGAATATGCACGAATACATTTTTATGTTCAGTATTGCATTAGAAGGGACAGTAAACTCGATTTGCGACCATCAAATCACCAATTGATGCCGTGAAATTTTCAAATATAATACGTCAGTGTCAAATTCATAGTCTGAAATATCTGGGTCAGCCATGTTATATACAAACAAGTGCATTTGGCGTAGGAATATAGCATTCCTTCAGGCCTGTCAACTGCAGATTTGACGGCCCTCGAGAGCCAATGAAAATACGCGTTACATTATAATTGCATTAGAATATAAGTTATTTACGTTCCTATTCGTAGATATGGAGATTTTAACACCCTGAAGTAGGAATGTATTTGAGTAACTTATTCTTAAAGAAAATAGAAACGGCAAGTAACGTCACACTGCTGTTAAAATGACGTCATGAAATAACGTTAGGCATAACACCGCACACGACGTTCGATTATACACGAAACGTTGCAGTCAAAGGGTTAACGACCCTTTCAACAATATATCAGTTATATCTTGGCGGTCAGTTTTAATTGTGGAGGAAACTGAATTAACCGGAGAATGAAACCGACAAACTGCAAGTCACTGACAAATTGTATCGCTTAATGTTGTATGAAGAACACCTCGAAATGAACGGAATTGAAGTCACGACATTAGTGGTAATATGCATGGATTGCATAGGTAGTAATGTAAGTCTAACTGCCATACGATCACCACGAAGATAAATGCCCTATTATGGATAGAAATATATTTTAATCATGTTGTTAAATTTTCAAAACTGTATGTCAAACGTTAAAATTCAATTTAAACTTAAAATGGTTGCCATGACGAAAATCAATTGAGATAATACTGCTACGTTAAGTTTTTACAGTTCCGTTTATTATTTTTGTATGAATATATCTAAGATTATATCTTTATTTATTTATTCATTTATTTATTTATTTATTTTTAATTAATTGTGAAATATCGTAATTTTCCTAATCTTGTCCCAGACTTTCGTGTACGTTTGCTTTTTATCTTTAAGTTCACGTAAATTTAGTTATGATATTCACGTAAATATGGAGGCAGACAAAAAAACGAAATAATGTTAGCTTTTTAAGATACTAGAAAAAAATGCTTTAACTTAATTTAGCATATCTTGGTCACGCATGTGTACATTTTCTGGATAAACGAATCATAAACAGCTATTAATTGGGTATGTTAAAATGAAGCAGAAATTATCAACCGAAAAGGCAGCTGCCATATTGACAAAAGTAATAACGTCACTCCTTCTGTTATGGTCAATTCAAGCATCAGTTATCAACACTATACACATTATCAACATATCAAACACTTTTATTTTATGGAGTGTTTTCATTCAATATGACCTTATTTCCGTATAATTCCGATCCAAAATATTCCGTATACGACATTAACAACAGTCAAGACTTAAGGGAAACAAGTAAGAGATGTGATTACATTCAGATTGGGCTACGTCTATACTCTCATTTATTTTGTAGGGGCTTCATATTTCATTATTTTTGTATTTATTTATCTATTATGTTGTCTATCAGTAGTCGTTCAGGAACTGCCTACTCTTCCAGAGTACAAGATTCACCCCTTTCTTGTTGCTCAATCTTAAGTTTCCTGTCGAATGTTTTGTACATATGTTCTATAGTCCGGTTTTCTTTTGGCAATTGTATTGTCTGTCCTTCGATTTACACCATACGATTACCCTTTGGTATCTCGAAATTTTTCTCATAATAAGTTTGTATCAAACGTTTTTTTTCTTTCAACCATATTTTTATTCAAAATTCAAATAAATACCAACATATATTGTTCCAAATCTCTCATAGCAAATATAAGAAGAGTTTGAGGAAACCAAAGGTGTAATCCGAATCCGTAAATCAACGAAGGATAGACAACATAATGACCAACAGATTAAGGACAAACAACGATCTACAAAACACTACACATAAAACTAAAGAACGAGTCATACGAACCTTAGCTTGTTGTGTAAATGAATTGAAATGTCTGTATTGTATGTACAAATAGAAATATACAACAATATTGAATAAAAAAAAAGCAAAAAAAAACAAAAAAACAAACAAACCGGGTTAAACTCAGGTGCTCCGGAGGTGTAGGTCGTTCCTTCTCCACTAGTCGCATCCATCGTGTAGCTTCAATAATTTCTGATTGTAGATTTTAAATAATAAAATGTTATTTACCTGTCTGTTGAGATTGTGTATTCTCCAAATATTCTAAGTATCTGTTGTCTGTTTTATTTGGGAATAACATGTTCAAGATCAGTGGTTCATTCTGTTTTCTCCGTTCTAGGCAAGCTTTGAATTCCCGGTCAAATTGGAAGATAGTCAATCCAAATAAGTCATTATGTCGGTCTCTCCTATTGCCAAGTATTTGCTTAAGGTAAGAAAAATGTGTTCGCCTTCCGCGATAGGGAAAGTTCTTGACACCATGAATGTCAACAAACAGCACTTTCTTCGTTTTATGCACCTTTTTGTCATCATCTTCTTTGTCTTTGTTTGTATGGCGTCTTGGTTTAGCAGCCATTATGAAGTTCCGACCTACAAATATATTTATCTACAATATAGCAAGAGATGATTTGAAAATGAAAGCTGTCGAGAAGATTTTTTAAACTTAATATCACTGTTGCACTTGTTATCATTTTTATTTAATTTGATATATCTTGCGTCTGTGCTGAGTATGCAACCAAGGATAAAGGGCAAAGACTGGTTGGCTAAGAATCCAGAGAGTGTGTTAATGATAAGCGACATGTCTACCAGATGACTTGTTGACTAGATATATACTAATCCAACTCAGCATTTTGGTCTAAAACAATCCAGACATCATTATCGTTTCATTGAATGTAACATGTTGTCCCGATGATATCGATGAACACTCATAATTTGGTGTAAAACAACAATCCTGCATTCTCCCATAATAAATATAAAATGAAAAACAGAAAACATTACACTGTCGTTACAATTCAAAAATATAATGAGAGTATATTTAAATGAATGGTATATTTGTTTTTATAATGTAGTCTTCCATGATACCTATATTTGCTCTCAAGCCTTTTATTTATATATTAAACTGTATGATATATATACCTACAATATGTTTATATTCTATATTTCTGTATTAGAAAGAGGGAAACTGTATCTTACCTACAGTATGTTCTTGCTCTAGATTTTGTATATCAGAAAGACGGAAACTGTATCATTCCTACGATATGTTTATGATCTAGATTTTGTGTATCAAAAAGAGGGAAACTGTATCATACCTATAGTATGTTTATGTTCTATATTTTGTGTATTAGAAAGTCAGAAACTGTATCATACCTATAATATGTTTATGATCTAGATTTTGTTTATCAGAAAGACGGATACTGTATCATACCTACAATATGTTCATGATCTAGATATTGTCTATCAGAAAGAGGGAAACTGTATCATTCATTCAATATATTTATGATCTAGATTGTGTGTATCAGAAAGACAGAATCTGTATCATACCTACAGTATGTATATAGTATATGATTTGTGTATCAGAAAGAGGGAAACTGTGTCATACCTACAGTATGTTCATGATCTAGATTTTATGTATCAGAAAGACGGAAGCTGTATCATACCTACAATATATTTATTATCTAGATTTTGTGAATCAGAAAGTATCAGAAAGAGAGAAACTGTATTATTCGCACAATATATTTATGATGTAGATTGTGTGTATCACAAAGAGGGAAGCTGTATCATACCTACAGTATGTTGATGATCTAGATTTTGTGCATCAGAAAGGGGGAAACTTTGTCATGCCTACAGTATGTTTATGTTCTAGATTGTGTGTATCAGAAAGAGGGAAACTGTATCTTTCCTACAGTATGTTCATGCTCTAGATTTTGTGTATCAGAAAGACGGAAACTGTGTCATACCTACAATATGTTTATGCCCTAGATTTTGTGTGTCAGAAAGAGGGAAACTGTACCATACCTACAGTATGTTTAGTATGTAGACTATGTGTGTCTGAAAGTCGGAATCTGTATCATTCCAATATGATCGGAACATTTTAGCTAAGAAAACTAAAAAGCAATTGTATTCCTATATATGAGTTGTAGAAATGGAGGAAATTGTATCATATATGAAGCTTGTCATTGGGGTAGCGGGTTTTGCTTGGATACAACCGAAGATTAATTGTAAGGTGTCATATTCCTTGACATAATGTTAAAACATTTGTATATTGTATGAAAACATATCTCTAAAACATGTTACAGTTAATACATAATATACATTTTATATGACGGCTTTCCAGTGAATTTGATATACCATAATAACATATCTATTTATAGAGCCTCAGTGATGGTATTTACAATAATTGACCATTTGCACAAAACATTAAATGTTACTAATCAGTATTAAAACAATATACTTTGATTATCTACATAATATTCTTATTCATAATTTAGAAACACTTACCAAGTATAGTCTGACAATTCCCCTTGATATGTTATTCGAACTTTTATAAATCAATCTAAAAGAGTTTAGGGCTAAGTCAGCAATTTTTCACTTTCTTGTTATCAGTGTCAAAATTCTAAATGTCTATTGTTAGTGTTTTGTTTTGCTGTCATTAATTCATGTGTTTATTTTGTAAGGAGAGGACTTCACATATAACTTGCTGTTCAATCCTATTGTTTATGTACAATAAAATATTATTAAACTAAAACCTAGTATATTTTACCTATACCACAAAAATTTATTCCCAACTTCCTGACTGGTTTTGATATGCTTCAATTCTATTGGATAAGCTGTCAATGACATATGAAGGGGAATTTTCAGACTAAATATAGAACAGGTTTTTCTAATTAGTTTCGTATTCATTGTCGAAAATATATAAATAACATTACCCCACATTTCATTTGTAGTAAGGACATTTAAATAGTGATACGATAAACCGTTCAACAATGTTTAAATCTTAGGACATTTACGTATTAATATTCATTTCTTATGTTTGCAAAAAATCGACAATATTACAGAAAAATATACATAAGAGGTTAGACAAGTTAGGATAGTATGTCTGTTTTTTATGACATGCGCAGTAACATGGACCCCACATTTTACTGATCGTTTGCATGTTCATAGTAAATAAAATTCTTTCTTATTTCATTTGTTTCTTTTGCTCTGCGTGTTTGTTTCCATACCCACGCTGTCCTATGGTAACAGCAGCATACACGTCCGTTCCTACTATGCATATATGAAAGAAAAGAGGGGGTACATGTGGGTCAGGTCATTATTCCGACGGCCCATTATTCCGACAGCCCATTGCTCCGACGGCCCATTATTCCGACAGCCCATTGCTCCGACAGCCCATTTCTCCGACAACCCATTATTCCGTCAAAAATGGTCAAAAGTAGTATACTTATCTTAAAACCTGTTGTTTTTCTTCTATTCCTAACGGAAGACTGACTTTAATCTTTATACTCATTGGGCGGATTGTTTCTGTATTAAACTAAAGGGTAAATATGAGGTCAAAGTCAAATGTCATGGTGCTAGCAATTCCTTACATCATGACGACATGAGAAATATCAGTACCAATTTCGAATGGTCAAACACCGCTACATTTTGGATTTAATCATGAAAAGTTTACACCGCCACTGTTACGCGAGACGACACAAAGATTATTGGAGGGGGTGAGTTAATTTCTTGCACTGAATTTTACCGAAAAAAAATCTGTCCGGTCGAAAATCCCAGCCCCCGCCCCCGTCCGTCCATAAACCTTGTAACCCTTCAAATCCGTCCAAAGTATTTTTTTTTTAAACTTTACACAAGGGAGTACACCATATGTAGATGTGCATGAAATAACTATAAAGGTTTGTTCTGACATTAACGGTTGCATTTAGGATACAGAGGGCGGAGGTAACCATTGTGAGGGAGCTAGTCTAGTTTGATCCTGGATCTGAAGAAAAGAAATTCCATTACCGTACATTATGATTAATACAATAAAAAATTCATTAACTCCAGGAGGGAGGAGGAGGGGGGTCTAAAATTAAATAATACAGATTTAATTTTAAGCAAAATTCGGTTGTTGTCGGGAGCATCGCGTGTAGACTCCCACAATTTGTGACCGTAGAGACACTGCCTTATGCTGTTCAACTGTATTGCGTTTTCCAAATACGTTTTAGATACATTGTAAACCGATGAATGTCCCCTTCACATGTACATTTAATGTCCGTTAAATGCGCATCGCATGCTCTAAACGCTTCACACCTATGACAAGGAGTTTTCAGTTGGCATAAGTTACGATTGTAATAATACTATTTTTTGCATGTAGAGAAAATGTAAATATTTTCACGTAAATAATGGAAATCGCAAACGTTTTGACGTACGTGTGAAGGCATTAACCGTGTTGGATGTGCATTTAATTCACATTAAACGTACTTGAGAACGCAGAATAAATGAACGTGTGTGGAAGCGGCATAATGCATATGGAAGGCGTTCTATATCCGCATATGTTGGTTGCCAATCGTGCTTCAACAGAAGTGATCGATGTATTTATTGACCTGAACAAGGAAACTGTCTACCTATCTTCGGAGCTTTTTCTATTCTTCTGCATGTACATTGTGCTCCCTTTCTCTCCTTTTCTACTATTTACGTCCTTCTTCAATTTTTAACTCTCATCGCTTCCATGCGTATTGCTATCTTCCGTTATTTTGTCTTTCTCATGCTTCTACCGGTTCACACTTTTTTCCTTCACTCCTCTTTTCTGGTTCCTTTATGCAATGTGCACAACTTTGTCTTCAATTTTTAACTTTCCCCATACTAGGTCGGTCGATCATGATTGCCTTGAGCGGGGATGTACAGCCTAGGATAAAAGCTCCTTTTCCTTAACAGAACATTCATCGTCCGTCAAGATTAGCCTGACCGACGGGCCATCCTGTTGGATACACTTGGTTAAACCATGGATTTGTGGATTGAGTTCTATTTTGTATTGTTGGAAAAATGGGCCGTCAGAGTAATGGGCTGTCGGAATAATGGGTTGTCGGAATAATGGGTCGTCGGAATAATGGGCCGTCGGAATAACGGGATGTCGAAGCAATGAAACGCACCTGTACATGTAAGGTTGGATGTCGTGGCTTTGCTGGATCCTATCATACAAACCCATTCATATAAATTACCTCATCATGAAAATAAAAATGAGAAATTGGAAAAACAATGTATCGGCAATTAACAAGATACTTGGTATGCTAGAGATGTATCATAATGATATAACGTAGCTTAACAATCACTACCAATGGAGGTGAAAAATGTACTACACAATTATATATTTGAAATAATCAATCAATTCTAACTGATGTCTGACAGGAAGTGACCCCGTGTTCATTTGGATAGTAAGAGCAGAGAGGGAGACACATGTAAATTGCTATTATCAACAGACAAAATAGATATGGACGTGAAAACCTTAAATAAAGTAAAAGGAGATGAAGTAATAAAGAAATTAGACAGTTTACTCACAAGGTCTAAAGAGAAAACATGTTAAGCATATGCATCAAGCTGTCTGTATCATTTATAAATAAAGCATCAAAATTCATCAATAAGCTGTCTATAAAACCACACAATACGAGGTGTGGACAACGAATCTGAAGTCTGAATTGTAAAATTATAGAATTTCGATCGAACCGTACTCTCATGTCAACGCTTCCAATCTCTACCCAGAGTTGTCGGTCCTTACACTCTCTCCTATCTCTGTCAACGCCTAAATGCCAAGAATCTGGGCAAAATCCGTCAATTAAAGGGTAACTTGATATAAACCGGTTATAATGACCCCATATATTGTAAAATTGTAAAGAATATCATATAGCTAATATTTGAGAAGCTTCTTTGTTTATTTTCAAACGAAGATAAGAGATTATTTGTTATATGGTCATCAGTCATACAGCGCATGTTCTAGTTCCTTGTTGTAATAGCTTCTATTGTTGCTGAACATTATACTGGTAATATTCTATGAAAAGGAAACCAGATTAATATAAAGGTAAACTACTTTATAGGCGTTGACAGAGATTGGAGAGAGTGTAAGGACCGACAACTCTGGGTAGAGATTGAAGCGCCTCCTGTCATGATCTAACCCGCAAAATCATAACACTCTTATAATATGCATAAATATGATCAAATACATTTAGATATAATCACCACAAGCCTTGTCCGAACAAATTGAAAGCATATTTTACAATTTTAATTTTTACAAACGATAACTACCTTCGTTCTAGTCAAATAGACCTTCAACTTCCATCGTATGCAATATTTTTCAAAGAAAGATAATGCATAATGCAGAACACTGGGACTATCTGCAATTGTTATTACTTTATCTGCATAAGAAAAACGTTTTTCATATACATGTGTATATTATGGTTGCCAATACACAAACTTTAATTTTTTTTATGAACGTTTAATATTATGATGAAAGAAAAAACTCTAGGTCATTAAAATAAAGTGAAAAAGGAAAAGGATAAATGTTTGCATTGTCTTGCTCAATTTTCACACTTGAACAATGATGAAATTTCATCTACATTTTAAGCGCAAGATCTGACATTGACTGTCATATTTATTACAGAGAACAGTACAAAATACTCCAGTGATATTTTTCTTTTGTAACTTTTGCGACAATGAAGCACGTGATGTAAAAATGTGCAATTGACTTTTTTCCAAGTTATAATAAAGTGATATTAATACATAAAAGGCTAAAAAATATCATCCATTGCATTATACCCTTTTCTGAACCTGCTTGAGCCTTTGATAATAAAATATGAAATGGAAGTAAATGTTTGTTTTTCAAACATTATAGTAATAGAGTTATACATGAGTAGGGGAGATATTTAATACCTTTATTATTTTGATATTTTGTTTATGAATGTGTTTGTTTACTTATTTTATAATTGTTAATATGTAAGATTGTTATTATTAACAATTATATTTTTATGGAAAAATATCGCTATCTTTATCAATAAAAAAATCTAAAATATATTTTTTTTTTATTTAAATGTAGCCTGTCAATATATACTAGTAAGACAAAGGAAATTGAAAGTTTAAATAAATAGTTTATATATATAAGTCATTGATATTATTCGATAAGTTTACATAAAGACAGGATCAATCTGCAGAAAGCGAAGGTAACATTATGATATTATATCACAATTTAAAACAAGTGTGGACACATACATGTGCTGTCCAAAAGGCAAGTGTGGATGTCAATATTTCATATTATTAACTTTAATAAAAAAAAAATTGTGGATACAGGGGTCCTGGATTTTTTTAATAAAAAAACTAATCCTGGATTATTATTTTTGTTTATAGTACGGTCCTGTGTTTTTATTTCAAATTTTCATCATAGCTCCCCTTCCCCTCTCAAGGAATATAAAATTGTATCATTAATAATAAATGAATAAATAATAAATTCAGATTTTCTATTTAAAATAAATCTCATTTACAAAACCACTGGTATTTGTTCAATTATTAACGCTGATTTAAGCTTTAGTCGCAGCAAATTTTTATATTTCTCTTTAAACTGTCGAAACATTACATTTATTTAGCTGTAAAATTCACAAATAAAATTCACCCCCCTTTTTCCCTTTTATCTTGTTTAACTCAATGATCAACACTATTCCAAAATCAAACAAATGAATAAATACAACATAACTTTCTTTTACATGCATCTTTCTACCATGCGGAGTCAGTGTGTTTTAAATCGGTCATCCAATCAGGACGCTCATTATTCTTGTCCAAGATAAAAATACATTGCTAAAGTTACCTGTGGGTGTTTCCCCACTTCAACTCGTAAATTTTCCATAGAATTCGGAGATATTTCGTCATAAAACTTCACACATGGTTTTGCCTATCATATTTCTTGAAGACAAACATACAATTGTATTGCATTTATCAATATTTTATGAGTATCAACAGTTTTTTCAACACCATTTCTGTTTTTCCATACAGCCGCAATTTCAACTCGTAAATTTCCATAGAAATCGGAGATATTTCGTCATAAAACTTCACAAATGGTATTGTCAATCATATTTCCTGAAGAAAAACATAACATTGTATTGTATTTATCAATATGTTATGAGTATCAACAGTTTTTTCAACACCGTATCTGTTTCTCGATACAGCCTCCTGATAACAGTGACCCGTGACACAGATTAGCACGTTCCACCATTTTTTTCTCAATAATGTTGCTTAAATAGAAATACAAACGTATGAGAAAGAAACTAAACTTCTTATTGAGCTGATTCAACAATCAACGTGTCGACAATGTAAATACGTTAACTGCTTGATATTCCTGTTTGTTGTTTTAGGTGTAATTGTGTTTTGCGAGCAGTCTATTGAGGATGAGATTCATTATTTTATATTCTTTCCAAAATAAATATTTTTTCTAATCCAAGGAAATGATTTATCATAGATATCTAATTTAGATATGTTTAAATAATCGATCAAAAATGTTGATATTAAATATCAGAATTCGCATACATATCATATATTAAGATGCATTTAGAAAATAAAATGTTAATTTGACAAAAAAGAGTTTTTAATAAAAAAGAACTTCTGAAAATTTATTGCAGTCAAGGGACTATGAAAACAGTCTAAGAATTTTCACTAATCCAATTGTTTTCTAGGAAATCAAAATAAATAATGGGAATGATTTAAATTATTTTAAAAAGTGCTGGAAATAGAGTAATATAGTATATTAAGGAATCTGAAGCATAGGAGTAAATGATAGTAAAATTTAAGGGGGAAATATCAAAACATCTAGGACACATCCCATTATCACGTGAATTCTAAATAAAGCTCTTCTATAAATATAATTACATTAGTATCCAAGGACAATAGGGAAATTGAACCTTTGCAAAATGCCCTTTGCATGTTTATATGTATACACATATAAGTGTTGGGCTAATTGTCAGAGAGATAGGTTCACACGTTGCTTTGTGTGTTTTTTTTAATTAATTGACTTGAAAGATACAAAAAAGAAAGAAAAAAAATGTTACATGTCAATAAAAGTTATTAATAATCTGATTTTTGTTTCGAGGTAACAAACAATTCTGTCTTAGGGAGGGATGTAGCCCTCCCCTCCAATGATTGGTCCCTTACCGTTTACGTAGGCGGTATTACATATGTCGAAACTGTAATAGTTTTAGTCTGCTGTTCCTGTTTGTTGTTCTGTCTGTTGTGGAATGTCAATCTTTATTATATTTTACCTACTCTAATTACATTATATATGCTTAGAAAAAAAGAAAAAAAAAATATGTATAGAGGGATTATGTAAAAAAATATATGTTAAGGTGCAAAATTGGCCCCACATCATATTAAAAAAATAATGCTCGACATAGAATAAAAACAATTTACTAATTTAATTGTTAGATAAACAAATTTTCAAAAAATATAACTTTCCGTGAAATTAGGTGCGCTATGACGTCATAATGACATCATAATTAGACGGATCATGCTAAAAATGGACTACAAACGACATATTCAATGTACATTTTAGCTATTGTATATACCTCCACAGTCTTCCACCAACACCAAATTGAGCAGCTGTTTTGAGTATAGAGGGTTAATGATTATATCAAAATATTTTGTTGGTGGAGGATTGTGGAGGTTGTTAAATATTAATTTATTTATAACCTCAGCCAGACCCTTAAAATCAATATTTTCACTCTTCTGATTGTATATATGAGACCATTTAATACACAATCTGTACATTTCATGATTCATTTCCAGTAATGAAATTCATCAGTAAATAACTTATGTTTCTGTAAATAATTGTATTTATTTTAAATACAGTTTGTGTACATTGAAACCAAGAGAAAAACTCAGTGCATGCAATCCGGCGTCAATGCCATCAAACGAACTGGGCACTATAAGCGTCATATATGGCCCCATATTTAATGAATCATTATCTTAGAAAATACTTCATTAAAATTTGATGTGTTTTATATTATAGACGAGATCATACTTTTGATGTTAAAACTTGCTTCCAACAAAATCGATACGTATTTGACGTCATTGTGACGTCATGAGCGTTATTTGTTTTCTGTATTTCGTGGAATTTTGCCCGCGATATTTGGACGGTTTTGGAAGAAATTAAGCACCTCCGCAGTCGTGCACCACAAAAATATTTTACAGATTATTGAAATAAATAAAACACAAATACTGTTAAAGTATTTTTTTGGTTTCACGAGGTGTTGAATTTCTTGAAAAACGACCGGAAAATGTTCAAATATTCCAAGCGCTTAGATAACGTTTGGATATTTGAGAAGCAATCTGCCGTAAAAAACGATGGTATGTCGGCACGTAACAGTATATACAAATGTAAGATAAAAATAAAATGAATACCACTTCATCTAAAATAGTGTTTTTCATAAGCCCCCAATTATGGATTATATATTTTCTTCCGGGATACTGAAATAGTTATTACTACAGGGATACGGAGGTAGGTTTAATGGTCTATCGATGCTACTTCTCAAATGAAGTAACATAGTTTGATCCAAATGGAGTAGATATCTTTTGGGCACAATCCAACAGATAGCTCTCACATTATGACCCAAAGGTGTTTTATGTTATGCACTACATACACAAACGTTTGATCCATCATTTGTCCATTGGAGGTTACGTGTTTAACACCACTTTCAAAAATATTTCAGTTACTACTTTTGTGGCGGAAATTGGAGTACCCAGAAAAATCCACAGATCTGTCGTAAGTCAATGACAAACTTTATCACATAATGTTTTATCGAGTACACCTGGCCATGAATGGGGTTCAAACTCACAACTTAAGTGGTGATAGGCAATGATTGCACAGGTAGTTGTAAATTCAACTACCACACGACCACGACGGCTCAAATTCAGTTAAGATGAAAGGTAATTGTGTTATTGATATTGATGGAATTTATGATTATCACTGTTTATAAACTTTCTTTTCATATCAATCAATGAAAATAATTGGTTTGCTGAAATTAGGTTTTTGTTGGGGTTCAATGGATAGAATGTGTATCTCATGTGAAGTTCCGTCAATTACAGACACAATGTTAGGCATATCTTTTGCCAACATACTGGGATGGTTGGCCACTGAATTCACATAACATTTTCATAAATTATATAGCGTTTCCCCTTTTGCGCTCAAATTAAACTTTTAACTTCTTTCAAATCAACCTCCAATGGAAAAATGACTGATCAAAAGTTTGTGCATGTAGTACATTGCAAATGCGTTCTCTCATGTGCATAAGTTATTGTTTGCATGATTGACAGACACTATTCATCGTATTGTTTTCTAGCTTCTGAACTGTCGATCGAGAAAAAAATTAAATATTCTAGACAGACAGGAAATAGCCAGTCAATGGGGTTTGCAGTTAATATTTCGCATGCACAATAGCGACCCCACACCACAAGGTGTGGAAAATAGAAATATTCTTCTGCGGTTTAAATGCGTATTAACTGCAATACATGTAAACTGTATGATTCTGTTTGATAATGTCCTTTAACTAGAACAGGAACAAAATGTACACTTGAGTGAACTAGTGTTGTAATAAAAAATCGTGAACGTGATGTACAAGTTTGAAAGAATGTCAAGGTATATTTTAAATGAGGTTGAAACAAGTCACCATTTGATATTAATTCGGTTGTATTTCATTTTGACGATTCTAATTACGAAAGACGATCACAACCATATTGTTTTTGATTGGATTAAGATTATAGTTGTATAATAATGTATAATATCCTATTATTATTAGAATCCTAACACGACTGCGAATTTGACATAAATAAAATAACAAATGGCTTCCTCTAGGAAAATGCCGACTTTATGTGAAAGGGACACCAGACAGCTATGAGGAACGAATATAATACATCCCTTAGCGCGGGATGTAAAGGACACACTCCTTACACGTAGAAGACGACTTACAGCAGATTCTGATAGCAACAGTTCATTAGGAGTGTTGTTGTTGGTTTGTCACAAAGCAAAATAATATCTATCATCTCCTCTTTTTCTAGTGACAATCAAAACAATCATACATAGACTCATGGCAGCGACACACATTTTACCTACAAGATTAATCATATGGTTGTAAACTTGTTCTCATCATAAATATATATGAAATACTTGATTGTAAAACAATTATATATCGACAACCACTTTCTATGAGATATCTGATTCCAAGGCTTGTTATCAGTTTATCAAAAAAGCAAAAAATAATTCGCACAGGGTCCTAACTAAAATCGTTACACATTAAACATTTTGCTCCACACCATTTCTCAAAATATTTCCATATTATAGAAAAAAAGCGATCTTTAAATATTGGACTTCTCTCAACCCGCACCTTGGCATTTTTTTTTTATTGATTTCTGATGGTTGTCCGTAAAATGTACTGGGATATATCATCGCATTGGTTGTCGCTAAGAATAAAGTACGGTTAAAAAAGTGTTTTAAAAAATTTTAAATATGACAAAGTTCTATTGTCCAAATAAATCTATCTATTACTTCTTTAAGATTAATACCAAAATTTCGACCAGTTTTTGACGATCAATATTAATAAGTTTCTGAATTGATGTCCAATGGGCAGATCAAGGTAGGGGCCGCACCCCAAATGAAAAAAAATCAGATTTTTTTGCGTAAAAGCGTGATTTTTTACACGAAATACCTCAACAATTTTCGCGCCTCCCTACGCTCGGCGCAATTTTCTAAGTGCACCCACGTAGCTTGAAATCGTGGATCTACCCCTGATATTGACCTCAATATGTGCATTATCAATGTCATAGCAGACGATGAGTCCAAAGTTGGTGTGTATGAGATATATTTTTTAAATGATTAAAGCTTTGTTAAGGTGACGAAAAAATGAATTACGAAAAACTACAATTTGAACGTGAAATAATATATATGGTACGTAGTTCTTACATTTAAAGATGACATTTTTAGATCAGATTTCATGAGATCATTCATGCAATTTCGGCATTATAATATATCCTCTGACTAATTAAGCGATCAAAATAATGAGAGATTTTATCACGTGAAACAAACCGTCGAAAACAGGAGACCGTCGAAAATGGGTGACGTTGCGACATTACTATTCGTTCACTTTAATTTCATAATACAGCTTCGGAACATGTTTTTATTCCTGAAATCAATCCACATTGCATATTAAGTCAAATTTATGCTTTGTTTATTGAGTTTTATTATGCTTTGTTTTTGTTTTTTAAAGATATGCATTATAATACAATGATACGTACGTTTTATTCTGTATAATGAAAAAAACGACGTTAACTGCTTTTCATTACCTGAATTTGTCGAAACGCTTTGAGGAACTAGATGCACATATTAACTAACTGTATTTATTTCTGAAAAGCACATATTGTGAATACGTTTTGGAGAAAATTTTATCGACATCTGAGGTGGGGCCGATTTTGACCCTTATAACTCCCAGTCCTTTAGCGCGCACGACGCATTTCTGCAACAATCCCTACAAAGCACGCATTTAAAATCAAAATAATGCAAACACCTCTGAGAACAATAAATCCAAAAAGTCAAAGCATAATTCACGAAAATATTTTAGTGCACCTAAGCAAAAAAACAAATTTGAAAATAAATATTGCAATTCAAAAGACCTTCAAATAAAAATAAAAATATTTCTTTTGAAAATAAAAAACATATCATCGATATCATAGAAATATACGGATATGTTTGTATTATAAATTTTGTAGCAGCAACCCTCTATCAAGGAAATCATGATAGGAACCAAAAGGTTTGGAAAATCGGATCAACTGAGAGACACATACTCCATATGCAGTGGTTGCTGGACTAAAATTTCGATATCTATTCTCATGCTCGTTATTTGTTTTCAAATGTTGCTACTCATTTTGACCTTGCAAATCGAATTAAAAGTATGTGCTTATTCCTTGGATGTTGTATCTTGTATTATTTAAAAACGTGTAATAACAGTGGAATAGGAACTGCTTACCCTTCCGGAGCACCTGAGTTCAACCCCGGATTTTAGTTGGTTCGTGTTACTCGATCTTTAGTTTTATGTGTGGTGTTTAGTAGATCGTTGTTTATCCTTTCACTGTCCCTTTTTTGGCCACTGTGTTGTGTGTCCTTCTGCGAATTACAGATTCTTATTACCCCTTTGGTATCTTCAAACTCGTCTTACAGGATATGATGCAATTACATTTCAGCGTTTTATGCCTGATAACTCAACCGATATCCACCTGACGTCTTGGACATGACTACTTTGAGCGCAAGTCCGCGAAATGATGTCTATGGAGATAGTGGCATGAACTCAACGGAAGCGGAAGTACAGTGGTTCTGTGAAAACACTAATATTTGTGGCCTACATTCATTTGCTACCGTAGTAGTAGGGATTTTGTTTTCTTTAATATCTTGCATAGTATGGTGCTACATATACCGTACATGATTGCATAAAAAGACACAACGCACAACAGAAGAGGTAATTTAATTTAATATTACTTTGTATTCTTGCACCCATCTTCATCGAAATGTTGTTTTACATTTTGGCTACTCCATGCAGCCTATGAAATTGATTTAATGAAAACGTAGATATCTAATTTAGTGAGCACGACACGTTTCTGAAATAACTTTCAACGGATACACTCAAGGTAAAAACACTTGGAAAAGTATTTTAGAACTGGTAATCCAAAAGACTTAAACAGGACGGCCAAAATCGGCTACAGTTACATATATTTTATGGAGGAGTAACTTATTTTTAATAATAATTACATTATTTAATAAATTTAAATAATTAAATCATGTCAATGCCGAAACATATAGTTATGAAGATGTGTGTAAGTTTATTTTGTGCTTTAACATTATTTTTTTCGCATCGGTGATGTAATTGTTAATGTGCTCGCATCGAATGTGGTAGATCGTGGGTTTGAGCCCCAACCGAGGGAACCAAAAACTAATATTGGCATTTGTTGCTTCTCCGCTAATCACGCAGCGATAAAGAGTAAGAGGAAAGACTGGTTGGCTCGGAATCAGAATAATGTTTCCGAGTGGGAGAGACATATCTACTCACTGACTGTTGCTGCAGTGATATAGCACAATAAAAATCCAACTAAGCGTGTTGGTCTAGTACAAAGCGGACATCATTGTAATATTATCGAATGCAACTTGTTCTCGTCATGATATAGCTAAACAAATTGCTAATTTGGCGTTAAACAACAACCAACCACTCACTCACTCATCTAATACTAAATAATAATAATATATCTCTATGACACAGGACAATGTTGACAAAGTGTACATGGAATGTGTAAGTGACAATCCTACATTATATGATGAAGCTGATGGATACCAGATAGAGACGAAGAGACGCCATCAAAAAGACTCCACACAGGTATACATAATATCAGCCAATATAAGGTAACATGTCAATATAGAATAAACAATGGTAAAGTAATGCAATTCAACGTTAAACCGAAGTCAAGTGGATATTGTTTGCATTGTTTTGCCAAGACGCGGCTGTAGATTTTTCAAAGCAAACGGTCTGATATAAATGATGAGTCTAATTACTAACTACTAATTATAAATTGACTGTAAGCTAATCAAAGTCTTATTGAATCAATACATTGATTGCTATAAGGCGCTCACAGGCCAATCAACATTCAACTTTCCACTTGAACGTTAGACAAATGATTTTGTTTATTCGAGTTATTCGGAATACATTATATACTCAGCAAGGAAAGTTTCGCAACACATATTTTTAATTCTATATTTTCAAAAATAATTTAGATTTCATTGCATAACAATACATGTATTTTCCTAACAACAATAAAGAGCAACATGAACGTACAACAAATCGTAATTCACAAACTTCCGGATTTACGGAATGCAATACGTGACACATGATGGATTCACACAAAAATCCGCAATATCAGTATCTTGTCCAGGTCCCGTTGGCAATAATGGTGGCTCTAAATTTGTTTTGCATGCCTCTGATGATTTTGTGTATCTTGTACTGTGGAATGGTGCTCCATTCAATGATGAGCGCATTTTCCAATTCCTGCAAAGAGTTGTTAGCATGTCCGAAACATGTTCGATAGGAGCCAGATCAGGAGAACGACTCGGCCAGGGTAATGTGTTAACATTGTTGGTCTGTAGAAAGTTCATGGAGAGACGTACGATGTGTGGCCGAGCATTATCCTGCTGAAAGACAAATCGATTGCTTCTGCGCATGAACGGCACCACAACAGGGCGTTAAATATCATTACAGTAGCGCGGTGCATTCAGTGATTGTCTTATCACAATTAAGTTGGTATTTCCTGCGTACTGCACTTCTCTCCATACCATCAAACTACCACCGCCTAACTCCCATAACGCAAGCCTCCGCAAAGCGGCCACCGGGCCGTCCCCAGACACTAATACGATCATCTGCAAACATTAGTGTGAATCGAGATTCATCCGAAAAAAAGTACTGTCTTCCAGTTTCGACACATGTGCTGATTTACCCATGCGTGTCGCTGTCTTTTGTATTGGACAGCTAACTCCATACCTTTATGTGGTCCTCTTGAATTGCAAAGACAAGCTTGAAGTTTATTGCGGAATGCTTGCGCGGATATACGGACTCCAGTTGCTCTCCGTACTCTATCGACAATCCGTGTTGCTGGTAAGAAGCGCTCACGATCTGTTGTGATCCTGATGTAACGTTCTTCTCTAGGAGTGAGACGTTTTGGTCTATCAGATCTTGGCCTATCCTTAACTGCACCAGAGGTCCTGAAACGTTGGGCTAACCTCCATATGATTGGCCCGATGGCGGTCATTCTGTGGAGGTCCTCTACGGTGCCCCATAAAACATTTGGTTACAAGAAAAATGTTTTTTCTTCTGTTTGAACCTTACTCAAGAGAAAATTGTCGCTGAAATCAACTTCACGTGCAGCTGATTTTCGGCGCGAAATGACTCAAGCAAAACGTTGCTGTACCTGTTTTAAATAGCTTTTGTGTTGATTAGCCATGTGATGCCTAAGTTATTTATAGACGTAAAATATCAGCAATATTGTTTGCTAGAATAAATCTTGTGAATTTAAGGAGTCTTGAGAATACAGATCTTAAACAATAATTTGTTATTCTTAGCCTATTACTGAGGGAATTAAGAAAGGGTGAAACATTTGCGAGTCTCCTTAATATTCCCGTCGGGGACATTCGTGTCGTTCCGAAACATCTAGTTACATAAAGAATTTAGCAAAATCTACACCAGCTTGGAGGAACACCGGGGCATAGAAATAAAACCTAGATTAATTTCTGTGTAGTACAAACCCTCGGAAAGGTGTGTCTATTATAAAGTTGGGCGGGACGAATAGAATACATAGCTCGTCTCTCGCATGAAAAGGACAACTTACAGCTGCTCTTAATGGTATATAGAATGAAAGGTTTGGACTGAAGTGGGAAGTTTCTACGAAAACTTTCCCCACTCTATACACTATCGCCACCCTGCAATCTTATAGTTAAATCATCCCTTTTTTAAAGTCCATCTTATTTCTTTTTTTCTGTCTTCATGTTTTTTTTTATGGTAATTTGTTCTGATATATATTTCACGTTTGATGTAAAGAAACTAAAAGGTTCCACACTGTTATAACAGTTCCAAATAAGGGTAATAACAAAATTACCGAACTCCGAGCAATCTTCCAAAGGAAAAGACAATACTCATATGTAAGCAAACAGACAAAATCAGTCAACAACCGGAAAAGTGGGAAAATCGCAATGGCCCTGACTTGGTACAGGCATTTCCAAAGAAATGGTGGGTTAAATCAGATTTTACGGCGCCAAAATCAGAGCGGAAAATCATAGATAACATATACTTGACTGTAGACTTTCCTGACTTGGTACAGGCACTTAACTGTATCATACCTACAACATGTTTATGTTCTATATTTTGTGTATCAGAAAGAGGGAAAATGTACCATACCTACAGTATGTTTAGTATGTAGACTATGTGTGTCTGAAAGTCGGAATCTGTATCATTCCAACATGATCGGAACATTTTGGCTAAGAATACAAAAATGCAATTGTATTCCTATATAGGAGTTGTAGAAATGGAGGAAATTGTATCATATATGAAGCTTGTCATTGGTGTGGCGGGTTTTGTTTGTATAAAACTCACGATTAATTGTAAGGTGTCATATTCCTTGACATAATGTAAAAACATTTTTAAATTGTATGAAAACAAATCCCTAAAAATTGTTACAGTAAATAAATAAAATACATGTTATATGTTGGCGTTCAAGTTGACTTGATATATCATAATAAAATATATATTTATATAGCCTCAATGTTGTTATTTACAATAATTGACCATATGCACAAAACATTAAATGTTACTAATCAGTATTAAATCAATCTACTTTGATTATCTACATAATATTCTTATTTATAATTTAGAAACACTTACCTAGTATAATCTGACAATTCCTCTTGATATGTCATTCGAACTTTTATAAATCAATCTAAAAGAGTTTAGGGCTAAGTCAGCAATTTTTCACTTTCTTCTTATCAGTGTCAACATTCTAAATGTCTATTGTTAGTGTTTTGTTTTGCTGTCATTAATTCATGTGTATATTTTGTAAGGAGAGAACTTCACATATAACTTGCTGTCCAATCCTGTTGTTTATGTACAATACAATATTATTAAACTAAAAACTAGTATATTTTACCTATACCACAATCATGCATTCGCAACTTCCTGATATCCTTCAATTCTATTGGATAAGCTGTCAATGACATATCAAGGGGAATTTTCAGACTAAATATAGAACATGTTTTTCTCATAAGTTTCGTATTCATTGTTGAAAATATTCAAATTTTGGAAATACCTATTTGTCAAAAGAATTCGCACGTGTCTTAGGCCCAGGACAAGTAGTGAAGTCACTTGAACACTTGCCACAGCACCGAGGTGGTTCAATCTTGAACACATGGCACACTACCGAGGTGTTCAAGTGACGACTATGTGGTCTGGGCCTAACACACGTGTGGCTATTTTGACAAATAAATATTTCCAAAAGTTATACAATACATACCAATAAATAATATAACAAGTGCGTAAAAATGACAAAGAGTAAAATTATGAAAATATACACCACAAAATGAGATCATGTTGCCTTACACAAAAAAAAAAAAAAAAAAAATAAAAAAAAAACCTGTAAGATCTGTGGCTTCATTGGAACTTGAATGTTAATTCAAACTTTTTAAAATATAGTGTCAAACACCGTCTTCATCCAAATATGATTTGCAGCGAATATGAATAATTCGTCTTTTCTCCAAATTTAAAACGTATTTAATTTACACAGGAATCGTACTTACTGAGGTTAACGTGCAGTCATCGTGCAAGTTTCGGACTGGTAATATTAAATTAAAATAAACAATATCACTAGAGTGTAAGTCAGTTAACGACTTCGATCTCGGATTCAAGCTAGATAAACACCCTCACGCGTGCTTTGAGCACCTCGACCGCTACGCGGTCTCGGCGCACAATTTGCACGGGCTCAGGTGTTCTTCTAGCTTGAACACCTCGATCTCAGTCGGTAACTATTAATTACCCCACATTTATAGTAAGGACATTTAAATTGTGATACGATAAACCGTTCAACAATATTTAGATCTTAGAACATTTACGTATTAATATTCATTTCTTATGTTTGTGAAAAATCGACAATAGTATAGCAAAATATACATAAGAGGTTAGAAAAGTTAGGATTGTTTGTCTGTGTTTTATCACATGCGTTAATAACATGGACCCCCTTTTTACTGTTCGTTTACATGTTTATTGTAAATAAAATTCTTTATTATTTCATACATTTATTTTGATCTGCGTGTTCGCTTCCATACACACGCAGTCGTATGGTAACATCAGCATACACGTTCGTTCCCGCAGTTCAAGGTTTCTTTTTCTTTTAACAGCGGTCCAGTAACATTTATCCTCCTATTCACAGCATCCTTGAACCATTCAAGACATAAACAGTTTATGTTTTCGTTACCGGTTGAATGTCGTCGCCTCTTCGTGTTTCCAGAAAAATTTTCTTCATAATCTGCTAATACTGTAATAAATAATGTGTGTGTTTATACCTAGATAATATATTCTAGGTCTTTGGTCACTGATGAACTGCCGTCAAGGATGGCAGTTGTACAACGTACGTCTTGACAGTTCGAATTCTGGTGGGTGACTGCTATTTAAATATAGTTGTCTTGTCACTTCCAGTATTCCCATTAGAGGTGTTCCGAATATATTAGTTTGTTCATTACATTCCTCCCTCTTTCATAGAATTGGCATACGCGTCCCAGTAAGAAAATATGAAAGTTATTAATATTAGTGTTCAGGAGTTTCTGGATCATCAATAACGTTAAGTATCCTTATACTAGTAATAAAAATCAAATGTCCATGGTCAATAAAAAGCACATTCACCATTCTTCAAGCAAAAATATATGTACATGACAAGTAAGTACATGTATATACAGCAGGTTCATTGTTGAAAAAGAAAACACAAAGCATGTAAGAAACGGTTAACAGTACTAATAGAATACAAATACATGAATAAAAACAATGTGTACCCTATTCCACAAGCTCATCGAGATATGCTGGTCTTCTTCTCTCTCGTCTTTGCTCTCGGGAGTGAAGCAAAGATCGTCCAACTTCCTCTGTATGGTTATCGCTTACACTATAAAGAAATGTCTCATTCAAGTTAATGGTTTTGTCGTGTAATTCGCTTAAATCTTTGATGATCTTCCTATCAATGATGTTTAATTTCTCTGGTAATTCATTGTTGTCAACGGCTCCTCGAGACACCAGAGGATCTGGCGCACTCGCGGCACCTTGACCATTGTCCGTTTGCCCCAGCCGAAAATCTGACGCGCTAGCATAATCGTTATCACTGCCTGTATGAGACATCAGAGGATCTGACGCACTCATAGCAGCATCATCTTCCTCAAATAGTCCTGTAATATCAAACTCTTCATTCTCCACAGTTTCACTCATCAGCTCATTCCGATGACGCTTTAACCAGATAGGCAGTTCTCTGTCTTCGCAAAGCTTTAATCTGTCATGGTGTATCCAGGACTCGGATTTTCTATCTTTTATCCGATATAGCACTGGTGGTTTAACTGCTGTTATGAGATAAGGACCTTTACATGGTGATTGAAGCTTCGTTGATTGTCCTACCTTTGTAGCTTGATTTCGCTTATACGCTACATCTCCGATAGTGTATAATACGGTGTGGGAATTTTTTAAGTTATACAAACCCTTTTGCCGTTGTTGTTTAGCTTTAAGATTCTCTCTTGCTGTATCGTGATTTTCCCAAGGGCAAGGTTGTCCACTAATTCCTTTATGTACTGTGGCACTCCTTTCTTTGGTGGATCAATCTTTAGTGTGCCAAGGGTGACATCAAGTGGTTGGAAAACTTCTCTTCCAAACATCATCAATCGGTAAAGATCATGTTTGCATATTAGGTGTTGCTCTGATTGCTCCAACAAGTTGTTGTAACCATCAGTCCGAATCCTTTTGTTAACTTTTTAGGAAACATCTAATAGTTTGTTAGATCGTCCTATTATACCGCTCAACCTGTCCATTAGACGAGGGGTGGTAAGGTGTAGTTCTTGTCTTGGCTATCTGTAACAAGCCACAAAGTTGTTTGACAAGGTTACCATCCATGTTCTTCCCTTGGTCGGTGTGTAATTCTATTGGGCATCCTAATCCGGAGAAGACGTTATCTACCAATACTTTGGAAACAACTTCAGCTGTCTGGTTTGCAATCGGAAAACATTCCAGCCATTTTGTAAATTGGTCAACAATCATCAATAAGTACTTGTTGCCTTTTTTTCGAAACCGGCAACCGATCCAAAATACCCATGTGGATCCTTTCCATTGGGAAACCAGTATGGTATTGCTCCAGTTTTGCTTTGGCACTCCTAGTTGGTTTCTTCTGTTTATTGAACACAGCACAAGTTTCCACATGCAACTTGCTATCTCGTGTCATGTTGTACCATATAACAGATTGTCGTAACTTTTCGAGAGTCTTATACTGTCCTAAGTGGACAGCAGCCCTGGAATCAAGGCAATCGTGCATACACTTTTCCTGCATCTGTCTTGTGCTATGAATAATAACCTTGGACAAATCGGATCTTCCCACCTATAGAATAGTATATCATTCTTAAGAATAAGTTGGCGTTTCATAGTCCAAAAATGTCTCACTGCTTTACTACTTAGTTGTAGCTCTACCTTGCTAGGCTCATGAGAAGTTCTTACCCAGTTGAGAAGCGTAATGATATCTGGGTCTTTCAGTTGTTCTCCCTGAAAATCTTTTGAAGTATAAGTTGGTACCCATTCTCTACTGCTGATTTCTTCCTCTGTTACTCTGCTGATTGTAAGTGGAACAACAAAATCGACATCTTTCTCAATAGATTCCCATTGTTGTCTAGCCCGTATGCAAAATTTACATCCTCCACAAGGTAGGTCACACAACTCTACACCTGGTTCGTAATCTTTGCAGGTTTCTAGCTCATCAGGAATACGGGACAAGCCGTCTGCGTTAACGTGTTTCTTACCCGATCTATGTTGGATAATCATGTTGTATTGTGCCAACTATTCAATCTATCTGGCTAGTTGCCTTTCGATGTTTTTGAAATTCAAAAGCCATATCAAACTGATATGGTGTGTCCTGAATACAAATTGGCGTCCTAAAAGATAATGCCGATAATGCATAATAAAGCATACAATTGCCAAACGTTCATTCCTGGTAGTACAGTATTTCCTTTGCGTAGACGCTAAGACTTTACTTTCATAACCTATGGTTCTCCTGACACCATCATGGATCTGGCTTAACTCCAGCTCCTATCGTATTTTGTGAACCATCTGTATCTAAGACAAAAACGTCATATTTTGTTGGATAGTTAAGCACCACAGCATGCACTAAAGCTTCTTTTAAAGACTGGAAAGCACTTTCTTTGTCTTCACTCCACTCAAATTCATTCGTTGTGCCTGTCAATCGGTGTAATGGTTCAGCTAATTCTGAGAACCTCTTAACATGGTCACGATGGTAGTTGGTGAAACCAATAAATGACTCAACTTCCTTCTTATTTTTTGGTCTTGGCCACTTCTTCACTGCATCTATGCTGTCAGGGTTCACAAAATTCCATTTCTGCTGATAATGTTTCATAGGAAGTTGACTTTAGTCTGCATCAATTGGCACTTACTAGGTTTCAGCTTCAGGTTGTATTTCTGGAACCTAAAAAACACTCTTCTCAGGTTGTCTATTTGATCTCCCAAATTTCTTCCCAGCACCACCACATCGTCCAAATAAGCTAGACACTCCTTCCAGGTAAGTTCCTGAACACAAGTTGGATGACTCAAATAAAAGTCGCGGGGCTGTTGCAGAGATCAAACGAAGCTTCGTGTATTGGCAAATACCATATTTTGTGACAAAAACAGTCTTGTGTTTGTCATGTTCGTCTAACTTCTCTTGATAATAGCCTGAGGTCATATTTAATGTGGACATACATACGGCTCCTCCTATGGTATCCAAACATGTCACTATGTTGGGAATTGGATAGACATCCTTGACTGTGACATTATTTAGCTTTCTGAAATATATGCAATATCTCAGTTTGCCGTCGGTTTTCTGGAGGTGAAGCCCATTCTGAAGATTATTCCTTTTTCTAGAAGTTGCTGTAAATGTTCTTCATCCTTTTCAAATCCAAGTGGTGTTCTTCCCATTTTTTGTCGAATTGGGTGTGAATAACCAGTGTTGATCTTGTGCTCAATTTCACCATTGAATATACCAATATCTAAATCGTCTGTAGCAAAAATGTCTTCAAATTCGTATAGAAGCTTTGCAAGTCGTCTACTCTGTTGAGGTGTTAAGTGTTGGCAAGATCGCTTTAATAGATTTTTCATATGCACAGGAAGTTTCTTTGCAAAGTATGTTGAATCGGATAGAGACTGATCGCTTAGGTTCAATTTCTTTAGTTCGAAGATAGGGTCAATGTTGGACTCTTCGTCAATCAAGGAAGAAACTTGTATTCCGACTCCAATTTGACATCCTTTTCTAATAGTCTTGTAATTGTCCGTAGGATTTTGCACTACAAGAGGTACCTTTATTTTCCCTGGACAAAGTGAATTGGGAATTAAAAGCCCATTCTGAAAACTAGTAGGTTGGACAACTACATCTTTATCAGGTCCCATGTCGAATTCTACAATTGAAACTTGTTTAGTATACGGTGGTGTAATTGTTCTCTTTGTTGTTTTTACTCTGTATATTTTTACATGTTGATTCTCTGCTGTATTGATTATCACTGATGGAATATTTTGCCCATTTAATCTTATGGAATAATCAGACAAATCAATGACAGCTCTCTGCTTTTCCAGGAAATATATGCCCACTATTACACTATCTGCAATGTCAGCTACAACCATGTTCCAATTTATAAATGTGCTGCCAATCTGGATCTTAATTTGTGCAGCTAACTTGGCTTCACTTTCCGAAAATGTATCTGCTCCCTTCAATATCATTCGGCCTTGCAGTTTAGGTCTTGGAACAAATTGGTCAAAGAGAGAACTGTTAATAACAGACACTTGTGCTGCTGTATCTACAACTCCAAGAATATCTTTGTTTTTAACATACAATTTTATATATAGAGGTTTTGTGTCTATGTCATCTGCACTCGTCTGGTATTGGTGGACCGTGGCCCTTGATTCGGCATGAACCATTGGATGTGGCCAACCAGTATGAATCGGATGAACTGAAGGGCAGCCTTCTTCTTCAGTCCCTGAAAGTTTATATTAAACTTATCTGAGTCTGGAGTTGGAGACCTTTTCCTTGATCCAATCGATTGTGGTGATCTTGGTCTTCTTGGATTAGTACAACTGGAACTGAAGTACCCTTCTTCAATCACAGTTGTAACACCTACCATCTCTCATCGAACTATTTTGTCTTTGAGGTGATCTTGCCCTATTGACTGTATTGTTTCTTGCTAAGATGTCCAATATCTGTTTGACATTTGCCTTTGTTTCCTTTAGATCTTCCTCTGTCTTCTATAATCTAGCTTCAAATTTACCCATGGTTGAATCTGTCTCCTTCATATGTACTGTTCTCTAACATGCAGATGATTTATGGCCATCAGCAGGATCACACTCGCCTGTCTTTTGGGAGGTCACTCTCTTTACATCTGTTTTCTTAATTCCCAAAGTCACTCTCTGGTTAGTCATAACAGATTTCACAAACTGTACAGCCCTGACAAGATTTTCTGGGTCCTTGTCCATGGCGGTCAATGCTGCTCGCTTATCATGACATCCTTTGAGGAAGGCATCAGTAGCCACTATTTGCATGAAGTCGTCCGATGTAGCCGGAAACCCATCAACTGCAAGATCTTGTGCGCGTTCTGCATATTCTTCAAGTGACTCTTCAGAAAATTGCCGCAGTTCTTGAAGCTGACGACATGTTACCTGTGGCAAATCTTTGCATACAAACCTCTCCTCCATTTTCTTGCATGTTAGATTGTAATTATTTTGTAGAAACTTCGGTCTTGTTGTCCAAAACTTTTAATGCACGATCTCTAAGGCATTCAATAAGTTTATCTAACCGATCTTGGTCAGCCCATTCATATTTATTTGCAATATGACAGAATTGCAGGAAATAAGGACGCCAGACTTCCTTTCCAGTAGAGGTTCCCATCTTAGGAGGTGTTGGACCACTTGGTCTGCTTTGTCCATGTCCTGATGAATTAACATTTGTCTTAGCTAATTAATCTTCCAATCTCATTTTTGGTTGGTTCATGTTAAGAATTGTTTTTAAGAATACTTTATCATCAAGTCTTGATGTGGATGTATCTTCTAACATTCTAATTTTCTCCTCATGTTCATCTATCTGTTTGAGAAATGTTTCTTCTTTTTCATCTGTGTCTTTTATCAATCTCTGTATTTCTTGTCTGTGTCTTTTATCAATCTCTGTATTTCTTGTCTGTGTCTTTTATCAATCTCTGTATTTCTTGTCTGTGTCTTTTATCAATCTCTGTATTTCTTGTCTGTGTCTTTTATCAATCTCTGTATTTCTTGTCTGTGTCTTTTATCAATCTCTGTATTTCTTGTCTGTGTCTTTTATCAATCTCTGTATTTCTTGTCTGTGTCTTTTATCAATCTCTGTATTTCTTGTCTGTGTCTTTTATCAATCTCTGTATTTCTTGTCTGTGTCTTTTATCAATCTCTGTATTTCTTGTCTGTGTCTTTTATCAATCTCTGTATTTCTTGTCTGTGTCTTTTATCAATCTCTGTATTTCTTGTCTGTGTCTTTTATCAATCTCTGTATTTCTTGTCTGTGTCTTTTATCAATCTCTGTATTTCTTGTCTGTGTCTTTTATCAATCTCTGTATTTCTTGTCTGTGTCTTTTATCAATCTCTGTATTTCTTGTCTGTGTCTTTTATCAATCTCTGTATTTCTTGTCTGTGTCTTTTATCAATCTCTGTATTTCTTGTCTGTGTCTTTTATCAATCTCTGTATTTCTTGTCTGTGTCTTTTATCAATCTCTGTATTTCTTGTCTGTGTCTTTTATCAATCTCTGTATTTCTTGTCTGTGTCTTTTATCAATCTCTGTATTTCTTGTCTGTGTCTTTTATCAATCTCTGTATTTCTTGTCTGTGTCTTTTATCAATCTCTGTATTTCTTGTCTGCGTCTTTTATCAATCTCTGTATTTCTTGTCTGTGTCTTTTATCAATCTCTGTATTTCTTGTCTGTGTCTTTTATCAATCTCTGTATTTCTTGTCTGTGTCTTTTATCAATCTCTGTATTTCTTGTCTGTGTCTTTTATCAATCTCTGTATTTCTTGTCTGCGTCTTTTATCAATCTCTGTATTTCTTGTCTGCGTCTTTTATCAATCTCTGTATTTCTTGTCTGCGTCTTTTATCAATCTCTGTATTTCTTGTCTGTGTCTTTTATCAATCTCTGTATTTCTTGTCTGTGTCTTTTATCAATCTCTGTATTTCTTGTCGGTGTCTTTTATCAATCTCTGTATTTCTTGTCTGTGTCTTTTATCAATCTCTGTATTTCTTGTCTGTGTCTTTTATCAATCTCTGTATTTCTTGTCTGTGTCTTTTATCAATCTCTGTATTTCTTGTCTGTGTCTTTTATCAATCTCTGTATTTCTTGTCTGTGTCTTTTATCAATCTCTGTATTTCTTGTCTGTGTCTTTTATCAATCTCTGTATTTCTTGTCTGTGTCTTTTATCAATCTCTGTATTTCTTGTCTGTGTCTTTTATCAATCTCTGTATTTCTTGTCTGTGTCTTTTATCAATCTCTGTATTTCTTGTCTGTGTCTTTTATCAATCTCTGTATTTCTTGTCTGTGTCTTTTATCAATCTCTGTATTTCTTGTCTGTGTCTTTTATCAATCTCTGTATTTCTTGTCTGCGTCTTTTATCAATCTCTGTATTTCTTGTCTGTGTCTTTTATCAATCTCTGTATTTCTTGTCTGTGTCTTTTATCAATCTCTGTATTTCTTGTCTGTGTCTTTTATCAATCTCTGTATTTCTTGTCTGTGTCTTTTATCAATCTCTGTATTTCTTGTCTGTGTCTTTTATCAATCTCTGTATTTCTTGTCTGCGTCTTTTATCAATCTCTGTATTTCTTGTCTGCGTCTTTTATCAATCTCTGTATTTCTTGTCTGCGTCTTTTATCAATCTCTGTATTTCTTGTCTGTGTCTTTTATCAATCTCTGTATTTCTTGTCTGTGTCTTTTATCAATCTCTGTATTTCTTGTCTGCGTCTTTTATCAATCTCTGTATTTCTTGTCTGCGTCTTTTATCAATCTCTGTATTTCTTGTCTGTGTCTTTTATCAATCTCTGTATTTCTTGTCTGTGTCTTTTATCAATCTCTGTATTTCTTGTCTGTGTCTTTTATCAATCTCTGTATTTCTTGTCTGCGTCTTTTATCAATCTCTGTATTTCTTGTCTGTGTCTTTTATCAATCTCTGTATTTCTTGTCTGTGTCTTTTATCAATCTCTGTATTTCTTGTCTGCGTCTTTTATCAATCTCTGTATTTCTTGTCTGTGTCTTTTATCAATCTCTGTATTTCTTGTCTGTGTCTTTTATCAATCTCTGTATTTCTTGTCTGTGTCTTTTATCAATCTCTGTATTTCTTGTCTGTGTCTTTTATCAATCTCTGTATTTCTTGTCTGTGTCTTTTATCAATCTCTGTATTTCTTGTCTGTGTCTTTTATCAATCTCTGTATTTCTTGTCTGTGTCTTTTATCAATCTCTGTATTTCTTGTCTGTGTCTTTTATCAATCTCTGTATTTCTTGTCTGTGTCTTTTATCAATCTCTGTATTTCTTGTCTGTGTCTTTTATCAATCTCTGTATTTCTTGTCTGTGTCTTTTCTCGGTTGCTTCTTGTAAGTTTTCAAATTCATGTATATGGTTCTTAATCTTGACCTTGAAATCAATACTCATTTCGCTTAACCTTTGCTCAAATTCAGATTGCATTAAGGCATTCTGTTTCTGTAATCTCCCGAAATCTGAGTTTAATTTAGCATTATATCTGTCTACTTTCGATATCCTTTCTTGTTCGTTTGACTTGGATTCTGTCTCTTTGCCTTTCTCAGCTATATATTCCTTCTTCTCTTGTTCTAATGTGATTTCTCCAGACTGTATGAGTGGATCCCACATGGTGTTTGGTATATCAGGCATCAATTTCAAGTCTTCAAATGTAAGTGGAGATCCTTTCTCTTATATTTTCTTGATAATCTTCTGTGCTCTTTTATTACTGATTCCAGTAAATCCCTTCAATACGTCTAAGGATGCATTGTTGATATTAATTGGTGTTGCAATTCTGAAATATACTGATTTTGCTTCTTGAAAAAATCCACCACCTCTATATGACAATAATCAACAATTATAAAACAAGCAAAAATTATAGACAGTGACAATGTTTGTACAATTGTCACTCAAAAAAGAATGCGAGAAAAACAAAATTCAATCGGTACATACAATCAAAAAAATGTTGCTCACAAAATTTATTTGATATGGCTTTTGAATTTCAAAAACATCGGAGGGCAACTAGCCAGATAGATTGAATAGTTGACACAATACAACATGATTATCCAACATAGATCGGGTAAGAAACACGTTAACGCAGACGGCTTGTCCCGTATTCCTGATGAGCTAGAAACCTGCAAAGATTACGAACCAGGTGTAGAGTTAAGTGACCTACCTTGTGGAGGATGTAAATTTTGCACACGGGCTAGACAACAATGGGAATCTATTGAGAAAGATGTCGATTTTGTTGTTCCACTTACAATCAGCAGAATAACAGAGGAAGAAATCAACAGTAGAGAATGGGTACCAACTTATACTTCAAAAGATTTACAGGAAGAACAACTGAAAACCCAGATATCATTACGCTTCTCAACTGGGTAAGAACTTCTCATGAGTCTAGCAAAGTAGAGCTACAACTAAGTAGTAAAGCAGTGAGACATTTTTGGACTATGAAATGCCAACTTATTCTTAAGAATGATATACTATTCTATAGGTGGGAAGATCCGATTTGTCCAAGGTTATTATTCATAGCACAAGACAGATGCAGGAAAAGTGTATGCAAGATTGTCATGATTCCAGGGCTGCTGGCCACTTAGGACAGTATAAGACTCTCGAAAAGTTACGACAATCTGTTATATGGTACAACATGACACGAGATAGCAAGTTGCATGCGAAAACCTGTGCTGTGTGCAATAAACAGAAGAAACCAACTAGGAGTGCCAAAGCAAAACTGGAGCAATACCATGCTGGTTTCCTAATGGAAAGGATCCACATGGGTATTTTGAATCCGTTGCCGGTTTCGAAAAAAGGCATCAAGTACTTATTGATGATTGTTGACCAATTTAAAAAATGGCTGGAATGTTTTGGATTGCAAACCAGAGAGCTGAAGTTGTTTCCAAAGTATTGGTAGATAACGTCTTCTCCAGATTAGGATGCCCAATAGACATACCGACCAAGGGAAGAACATGGATGGTAAACTTGTCAGACAACTTTGTGGCTTGTTACAGATAGCCAAGACAGGCACTACACCTTACCACCCCTCGTCTAATGGACAGATTGAGCGGTATAATAGGACGATCTTACAAACTATTAGGTGTTTCTTAAAGAGTAAACAACAGGATTGGGACTTATGGTTACAACAACTTGTTGGAGCAATCAGAGCAACACCTAATATACAAACAGGATTTTCACCGATTGATGATGTTTGGAAGAGAAGTTTTCCAACCACTTGATGTCACCCTTGGCACACTAAAGATTGATCCACCAAAGAAAGAAGTGTCACAGTACATAAATGAATTAGTGGACAACCTTGCCCTTGGGAAAAATCACGATACAGCAAGAGAGAATCTTAAAGCTAAACAACATCGGCAAAAGGGTTTGTATAACTTAAAAAATTACCACACCGTATTATACACTATCGGAGATCAAGCTACAAAGGTAGAACAATCAACGAAGCTTCAATCACCATGTAAAGGTCCTTATCTCATAACAGCAGTTAAACCACCAGTGCTATATCGGATAAAAGACAGAAAATCCGAGTCCTGGATACGCCATGACAGATTAAAGCTTTGCGAAGACAGAGAACTTCCTATCTGGTTAAAGCGTCAACGGAATGAGCTGATGAGTGAATCTGTGGAGAATGAAGAGTTTGATTTTACAGGACTATTTGAGGAAGATGATGCTGCTATGAGTGCGTCAGATCCTCTGATGTCTCATACATGCAGTGATAAAGATGATGTTAGCGCGTCAGATTTTCTGCTGGGGCAAACAGACAATGGTCAAGGTTCCGCGAGTGCGCCAGATCTTCTGGTGTCTCGAGGAGCCGTTGACAACAATGAATTACAAGAGAAGTTAAACATCATTGATAGGACGATCATCAAAGGTCAAACGAATTACACGACACAACCATTAACTTGAACGAGACATTTCTTTATAGTGTAAGCGATAGCCATACAGAAGAAGTTGGACGATCTTTGCTTCACTCTCGAGAGCAAAGACGAGCGAGAGGAAGACCAGCATATCTCGATGAGTTTGTGGAATAGGGTACACATTGTTTTTATTCATGTATTTGTATTCTATTAGTATGCTTTGTGTTTTCTTTTTCAACAATGAACCTGTTGTATATACTTACTTGTCATGTACATATATTTTTGTTTGAAGAATGGTGAATGTGTTTTTTATTGACCATGGACATTTGATTTGTATTACTAGTATAAGGATACTTAACGTTATTGATGATCCAGACACTCTTGAACACTACTAGTAATAACTTTCATATTTTACTACTGGGACACGTATGCCAATTATATTAAAGAGGGAGGAATGTAATGAACAAACTAATATATTCGAAACACCTCTAATGGGAATACTGGAAGTGACAAGACAACTATATTTAAATAGCAGTCACCCACCAGAATTCGAACTGTCAAGACGTACGTTGTACAACTGCCATCCTTGACGGCAGTTCACCAGTGACCAAAGACCTAGAATAAATTATCTAGGTATAAACACACACATTATTTATTACAGTATTAGCAGATTATGAAGAAAATGTTTCTGGAAACACGATGAGGCGACGACATTTAACCGGTAACGAAAACATAAACTGTTTATGTCTTGAATGGTTCAAGGATGCTGTGAATAGGAGGCTAAATGTTACTGGACCGCTGTTAAAAGAAAAAGAAAACTTGAACTGCGGGAACGAACGTGTATGCTGATGTTACCATACGACTGCGTGGGTATGGAAGCAAACACGCAGATCAAAAGAAATGTATGAAATAATAAAGAATTTTATTTACAATAAACATGTAAACGAACAGCATAAATGGGGGTCCATGTTATTAACGCATGTGATAAAACACAGACAAACAATCCTAACTTTTTTATGTATATTTTGCTATACTATTGTCGATTTTTCACAAACATAAGAAATGAATATTAATACGTAGATGTCCTAAGATCTAAATATTGTTGAACGGTTTATCGTATCACAATTTAAATGTCCTTACTATAAATGTGGGGTAAGTAATATATACCGACTGAGATCGAGGTGTTCAAGCTAGAAGAAAACCTGAGCCCGTGCAAATTGTGCGCCAAGACCGCGTAGCGGTCGAGGTGCTCAAAGCACGCGTGAGGGTGTTTATCTAGTTTGAATCCGAGATCGAACTCGTTAACTGACTTACACTCTAGTGATATTGTTTATTTTAATTTAATATTACCAGTACAAAACTTGCACGATGACTGCACGTTAACCTCAGTAAGTAAGATTCCTGTGTAAATTAAATTCGTTTTAAATTTGGAGAAAAGACGAATTATTCATATTCGCTGCAAATCATATTTGGATGAAGACGGTGTTTGACACTATATTTTAAAAAGTTTGAATTAACATTCAAGTTCCAATGAAGCCACAGATCTTGCAGGTTTTTAAATTTTTTTTTTTTTTTTTTTTTTTGTGTGTAAGGTAACATGATCTCATTTTGTGGTATATATTTTCATAATTTTACTCTTTGTCATTTTTACGCACTTGTTATATTATTTATTGGTATGTATTGTATAACTTTTGGAAATATTTATTTGTCAAAATAGCCGCAAGTGTGTTAGTCCCAGACCACATAGTCGTCACTTGAACACCTCGGCAGTGTGCCATGTGTTCCAGCTTGAACCACCTCGGCGCTGTGCCAAGTCTTCAAGTGACTTCACTATTTGTCCTGGGCCTAAGACACTTGCGAATGGTATTTCCAAAATTTGAATATTTTCCACAATGAATAAGCAACTTATTAGAAAAACATGTTCTATATTTAGTCTGAAAATTCCCCTTGATATGTCATTGACAGCTTATCCAATAGAATTGAAGCATATCAGGAAGTTGCGAATGCATGATTGTGGTATTGGTAAAATATACTAGGTTTTAGTTTAATAATATTTTATTGTACATAAACAATAGGATTGGACAGCAAGTTATATGTGAAGTCCTCTCCTTACAAAATATACACATGAATTATTGACAGCAAAACAAAACACTAACAATAGACATTTAGAATGTTGACACTGATAAGAAGAAAGTGAAAAATTGCTGACTTAGCCCTAAACTCTTTTAGATTGATTTATAAAAGTTTGAATGACATATCAAGAGGAATTGTAAGTGTTTCTAAATTATAAATAAGAATACAAATGTATTATGTAGATAATCAAAGTAGATTATTTTAATACTGATTAGTAACATTTAATGTTTTGTGCATATGGTCAATTATTGTAAATAACAACATTGAGGCTCTATAAATATATATTTTATTATGATATATCAAGTCAACTTGAACGCCATCATATAACATGTATTTTATTTATTTACTGTAACAATGTTTAGGGATTTGTTTTCATACAATATAACAATGGTTTAACATTATGTCAAGGAATATGACACCTTACAATTAATCGTGGGTTTTATACAAACAAAACCCGCCACCCCAATAACAAGCTTCATATATGATACAATCTCCTCCATTTCTACAACTCATATATAGGAATACAATTGCTTTTTAGTTTTCTTAGCTAAAATGTTCCGATCATGTTGGAATGATACAGATTCCGACTTTCAGACACACACAATCTACATACTAAACATACTGTAGGTATGGTACATTTTCCCTCTTTCTGATACACAAAATATAGAACATAAACATATTGTAGGTATGATAGAGTTAAGTGCCTGTACCAAGTCAGGAAAGTCTACAGTCAAGTATATGTTATCTATGATTTTCCGATCTGATTTTGGCGCCGTAAAATCTGATTTAGCCCACCATTTCTTTGGAAATGCCTGTACCAAGTCAGGGCCATTGCAGTTTTCCCACTTTTCCGGTTGTTGACTGATTTTGTCTGCTTGCTTGTATTGTCTTTTCCTTTGGAAGATTGCACGGAGTTCGGTAATTTTGTTATTACCCTTATTTGGAACTGTTATAACAGTGTGGGACCTTTTAGTTTCTTTACATCAAACGTGAAATATATATCAGAACAAATTACCATAAAAAAAACATGTAGACAGAAAAAATGAAATAAGATGGACTTTAAAAAAGGGATGATTTAACTATAAAGATTGCAGGGTGGCGATAGTGTATAGAGTGGGGAAAGTTTTCGTAGAAACTGCCCACTTAAGTCCAAACCTTTCATTCTATATGCCATTAAGAGCAGCTGTAAGTTGTCCTTTTCATGCGAGAGACGAGCTATGTATTATATTTGTCCCGCCCAACTTTATAATAGACACACCTTTCCGGGGGTTTGTACTACACAGAAATTAATCTAGGTCTTATTTCAATGCCCCGGTGTTCCTCCGAGCTGGTGTAGATTTTGCTAAATTCTTTATGTAACTAGATGTGTCGGAACGACACGAATGTCCCCGACGGGAATATTAAGGAGACTCGCAAATGTGTCACCCTTTCTTAATTCCCTCAGTAATAGGCTAAGAATAACAAATTATTGTTTAAGATCTGTATTCTCAAGACTCCATAAATTCACAAAAAATATTCAAGCAAACAATACTGCTGACATTTTACGTCTATAAATAATTTAGGCAACGTTTTGCTTGAGTCATTTCGCGCCGAAAATCAGTTGCACGTGAAGTTGATTTCAGCGACAATTTTCTCTTGAGTAAGGTTCAAACAGAAGCAAATACATTTGTCTTGTAACCAAATATTTTATGGGGCACCGTAGAGGACTTCCACAGAATGACCGCCATCGGGCCAATCATATGGAGGTTAGCCCAACGTTTCAGGACCTCTGGTGCAGTTAAGGATAAGCCAAGATCCGATAGATCAAAACGTCTCACTCCTAGAGAAGTACGTTACATCAGGATCACAGCAGATCGTGACCGCTTCTTACCAGCAACACGGATTGTCGATAGAGTATGGAGAGCAACTGGAGTCCGTATATCCGCATGCAGTCCACAATAAACTTCAAGTTTGTCTTTTCAATTCAAGAGGACCACATAAAGGTATGGAGTTAGGTGTCCAACACAAAAGGCAGCGACACGCATGGGTAAATCAGCACATGTGCCGAAAACTGGAAGACAGTACTTTTTTCGGATGAATCTCGATTCACACTAATGATTGCAGATGGTCGTATTAGTGTCTGGGGACGGCCCGGTGGCCGTTTTGCGAGGCTTGTGTTATGCCAGTTTGGTGGTGGTAGTTTGATGGTATAGGGAGAAATGCAGTACGCAGGAAAGACCAACTTAATTGTGATAAGACAATCACTGAATGCACTGCGCTACTGTAATGATATTAAACGCCCTGTTGTGGTGCAGTTCATGCGCAGAAGCAATCGATTTGTCTTTTGGCAGGACAATGCTCGGCCACACATCGTTCGTCTCTCCATGAACTTTCTACAGGCCATCAATGTTAACACATTACCCTGGCCTAGTCGTTCTCCTGATCTGGCTTCTATCGAACATGTTTCGGACATGCTAAACAGACGAATTCGATAGGTCATCATCCAATCAACTCTTTGCAGGAATTGGAAAATGCGCTCATCATTGAATGGAACACCATTCCACAGTACAAGATCCACAAAATCACCAGAGGCATGCAAAAAAGATTTAGAGCTACCATGACTGCCAACGGGACTTGGACAAGATACTGATATTGTGGATTTTTGTGTGAATCCATCATTTATCACGTATTGCATTCCGTAAATCCGGAAGTTTGTGAATTACGATTTTTTGTACGTTCATGTTGCTCTTTATTGTTGTTATTGGTTTGTTTGGAAAATACATGTATTGTTATGCAATGAAATCTAAATTATTTTTGAAAATATAGAATTAAAAATATGTGTTGCTAACTTTTCTTGCTGAGTATATAATGTATTCCGAATAACTCGAATAAACAAAATCATTTTTCTAACATTCAAGTGGAAAGTTGAATGTTGATTGGCCTGTGAGCACCTTATAGCAATCAATGTATTGATTCAATAAGACTTTGATTAGCTTACAGTCAATTTATAATTAGTAGTTAGTAATTAGACTCATCATTTATATCAGACCGTTTGCTTTGAAAAATCTACAGCCGCGTCTGGGCAAAACAAAGCAAACAATATCCACTTGACTTCGGTTTAACGTTGAATTGCATTACTTTACCATTGTTTATTCTATATTGACATGTTACCTTATATTGGCTGATATTATGTATACCTGTGTGGAGTCTTTTTGATAGCGTCTCTTCGTCTCTATCTGGTATCCATCAGCTTCATCATAGAATGTAGGATTGTCACTTATGCATTCCATGTACACTTTGTCAACATTGTCCTGTGTCAGAGAGATATATTATTATTATTTAGTACTGGATGAGTGAGTGAGTGGTTGGTTGTTGTTTAACGCCATATTAGCAATTGGTTTAGCTATATCATGACGAGAACAAGTTGCATTCGATAATATTACAATGATGTCCGCTTTGTACTAGACCAACACGCTTAGTTGGATTTGTATTGTGCTAGATCACTGCAACAACAGTCAGTGAGTAGATATGTCTCTCCCACTCGGACACATTATTCTGATTCCGAGCCAACCAGTCTTTCCTCTTACTCCTTATCGCTGCGTGATTAGCGGAGAAGCAACAAATGCCAATATTAGTTCTTTGTTCCACCGGTTGGGGCTCAAACTCACGATATACCACACTCGATGCGACCACGTTAACAATTACATCACCGATGCGACACAAATAATGTTAAAAGCACAAAATAAACTCACACACATCTTCATAACTATATGTTTCGACATTGACATGATTTAATTATTTAAATTTATTATTGAAATTTCAGTTTCTTAAATAATGTAATTATTATTAAAAATAAGCTACTCCTCCCTAAGATATATGTAACTGTAGCCGATTTTGGCCGTCCTTTGGTTTACCAGTTCTAAAATACTTTTCCAAGTGTTTTTACCTTGAGTGTATCCGTTGAAAGTTATTTCAGAAACGTGTTGTGTTCACTAAATTAGATATCTACGTTTTTATTAAATCAATTTCATAGGCTGCATGGAGTAGCCAAAATGTAAAACAACATTTCGATGAAGATGGGTGCTAGAATACAAAGTAATATTAAATTAAGTTACCTCTTCTGTTGTGCGTTGGGTCTATTTTGTGCAATCATGTACGGTATATGTAGCACCATACTATGCAAGATATTAAAGAAAACAGAATCCCTACTACTCCTGTAGCAAATGCAGGTAGGCCACAAATATTAGTGTTTTCACAGAACCACTGTACTTCGCTTCCGTTGAGTTCATGCCACTATCTCCATAGACCTTTCCCGAACTTGCGCTCAAAGTAGTCATGTCCAAGACGTCAGGTGGATATCGGTTGAGTTATCAGGCATAAAACGCTGAAATATAATTGCATCATATCCTGTAAGACGAGTTTGAAGATATCAAAGGGGTAATAATAATCTGCAATTCGCAGAAGGACACACAACACAGTGACCAAAAAAGGGACAATGAAAGGATAAACAACGATCTACTAAACACCACACATAAAGCTAAAGATCGAGTAACACGAACCAACTAAAATCCGGGGTTGAACTCAGGTGCTCCGGAAGGGTAAGCAGTTCCTATTCCACTGTTATCACACGTTTTTAAATAATACAAGATACAACATCCAAGGAATAAGCACATACTTTTAATTCGATTTGCAAGGTCAAAATGAGTAGCAACATTTGAAAACAAATAACGAGCATGATAATAGATATCGAAATTTTATTCCAGCAACCACTGCCTATGGAGTATGTGTCTCTCAGTTGATCCGATATTCCAGACCTTTTGGTTCCTTTCATGATTTCCTTGATAGAGGGTTGCTGCTACAAAAATTATAATATAAACATATCCGTATATTTCTATGATATCTATAATATGTTTTTTTTCTTTTCAAAAGAAATATTTTAATTTTTATTTGAAGGTCTTTTGAATTGTAATATTTATTTTCATATTTGTTTTTTTTTGTTTAGGTGCACTAAAATATTTTCGTGAATTATGCTTTGACCTTTTGGATTTATTGTTCTCAGAGGTGTTTGCTTTATTTTGATTTTAAATGCGTACTTTGTAGGGATTGTTGCAGAAATGCGTCGTGCGCGCTAAAGGACTGGGAGTTATAAGGGCCAAAATCGGCCCCACCTCAGATGTCGATAAAATTTTCTCCAAAATGTATTCACAATATGTGCTTTTCAGAAATAAATACAGTTAGTTAATATGTGCATCTAATCCTCAAAGCGGTTCGACAAATTCAGGTAATGAAAAGCAGTGAACGTCGTTTTTTTCATTATACAGAACGTACGTATCATTGTATTATAATGCATATCTTTAAAAAAACAAAAACAAAAACAAAACATAATAAAACTCAATAAACAAGCATAAAGTTGACTTAATATGCAATGTGGATTGATTTCAGGAATAAAAACATGTTCCGAAGCTGTATTATGAAATTAAAGTGAACGAATAGTAATGTCGCAACGTCACCCATTTTCGACGGTCTCCTGTTTTCGACGGTTTGTTTCACGTGATAAAATCTCTCATTATTTTGATCGCTTAATTTGTCAGAGGATATATTATAATGCTGAAATTGCATGAATGATCTCATAAAATCTGATCTAAAAATGTCATCTTTAAATGTAAGAACTACGTACCATATATATTATTTCACGTTCAAATTGTAGTTTTTTGTAATTCATTTTTTCGTCACCTTAACAAAGCTTTAATCATTTAAAAAATATATCTCATACAGACCAACTTTGGATTCATCGTCTGCTATGACATTGATAATGCACATATTGAGGTCAATATCAGGGGTGGATCCAGGTTTCAAGCTACGTGGGTGCACTTAGAAAATTGCGCCGAGCGGAGGGAGGCGCGAAAATTGTTGGGGTATTTCGTGTGAAAAATCATGCTTTTACGCCAAAAAATCTGATTTTTTTTCACTTGGGGTACGCCCCCTCTTGATCTGCCCATTGGACATCAATTCAGAAATTTATTAATATTGATCGTCGAAAACTGGTCGAAATGTTGGTATTAATCTTAAAGAAGTAATAGATAGATTTATTTGGACAATAGAACTTTGTCATATTTGAAATTTTTTAAAACACTTTGTTAACGTACTTTATTCTTAGCGACAACCAATGCGATGATATATTCCAGTACATTTTACGGACAACCATCAGAAATCTATAAAAAAAAATGCCAAGGTGCGGGTTGAGAGAAGTCCAATATTTAAAGATCGCTTTTTTTCTATAATATGGAAATATTTTTAGAAATGGTGTGGAGCAAAATGTTTAATGTGTAACGATTTTAGTTAGGACCCTGTGCGAATTATTTTTTGCTTTTTTGATAAACTGATAGCAAGCCTTGGAATCAGATATCTCATAGAAAGTGGTTGTCGATATATAATTGTTTTACAATCAAGTATTTCATATATATTTATGATGAGAACAAGTTTAAAACCATATGATTAATCGTGTAGGTAAAATGTGTGTCGCTGCCATGAGTCTATGTATGATTGTTTTGATTGTCACTAGAAAAATAGGAGATGGTAGATATTATTTTGCTTTGTGACAAACCAACACCAACACTCCTAATGAACTGTTGCTATCAGCATCTGCTGTAAGTTGTCTTCTATGTGTAAGGGGTGTGTCCTTTACATCCCGCGCTAAGGGATGTATTATATTCGTTCCTCATAACTGTCTGGTGTCCCTTTCACATAAAGTCGGCGTTTTCCTAGAGGAAGCCATTTGTTATTTTATTTATGTCAAATTCGCAGTCGTGTTAGGATTATAATAATAATAGGATATTATACATTATTATACAACTATAATTTTAATCCAATCAAAAACAATATGGTTGTGATCGTCTTCCGTAATTAGAATCGTCAAAATGAAATACAACCGAATTAATATCAAATGGTGACTTGTTTCAACCTCATTTAAAATATACCTTGACATTCTTTCATACTTGTAAATCACGTTCACGATTTTTTATTACAACACTAGTTCACTCAAGTGTACATTTTGTTCCTGTTCTAGTTAAAGGACATTATCAAACAGAATCATACAGTTTACATGTAATGCAGTTAATACGCATTTAAACCACAAAAGAATATTTCTACTTTCCACACCTTGTGGTGTGGGGTCGCTATTGTGCATGCGAAATATTAATTGCAAGCCCCATTGACTGGCTATTTGTCTAGAATATTTGATTGTTTTCTCGATCGACAGTTCAGAAACTAGAAAACAATATGATGAATAGTGTCTGTCAATCATGCAAACAATAACTTATGCACACGAGAGAACGCATTGTCAATGCACTACATGCACAAACTTTTGATCAGTCATTTGTCCATTGGAGGTTGATTTGAAAGAAGTTAAAAGTTTAATTTGGGCTCAAAAGGGGAAACGTTATATAATTTATGAAAATGTTATGTGAATTCAGTGGCTAACCATCCCAGTCTGGTGGCAAAAGATATGCCTAACGTTGTGTCTGCAATTGACGGAACTTCACATGAGATACAAATTCCATCCATTGAACCCCAACAAAAACCTACTTTCAGCAAACCAATTATTTTCATTGATTGATATGAAAAGAAAGTTTATAAACAGTGATAATCATAAATTCCATCAATATCAATAACACAATTACCTTTCATCTTAACTGAACTTGAGCCGTCGTGGTTGTATGGTAGTTGAATTTACAACTACCTGTGCAATCATTGCCTATCACCACTTAAGTTGTGAGTTTGAACCCCATTCATGGCGAGGTGTACTCGATAAAACATTATGTGATAAAGTTTGTCAGTGACTTACGAGAGGTCTGTGGATTTCTCTGGTACTCCATTTCCGCCACAAAAGTAGTAACTGAAATGTTTTTGAAAGTGGTGTTAAACACCTAACCTCCAATGGACAAATGATGGATCAAACGTTTGTGTATGTAGTGCATAACATAAAACACCTTTGGGTCATAATGTGAGAGCTATCTGTTGGATTGTGCCCAAAAGATATCTACTCCTTTTGGATCAAACTATGTTACTTCATTTGAGAGGTAGCATCGATAGACCATTAAACCTACCTCCGTATCCCTGTAGTAATAACTATTTCAGTATCCCGGAAGAAAATATATAATCAATAATTGGGGGCTTATGAAAAAAACTATTTTGGATGAAGTTGTATTCATTTTATTTTTATCTTACATTTGTATATAACTGTTACGTGCCGACATACCATCGGTTTTTACGGCAGATTGCTTCTCAAATATCAAAACGTCATCTAAGCGCTTGGAATATTTGAACATTTTCCGGTCGTTTTTCAAGAAATTTAACACCTCGTGAAACCAAAAAAATACTTTAACAGTATTTGTGTTTTATTTATTTCAATAATCTTGTAAAATATTTTTCTGGTGCACGACTGCGGAGGTGCTTAATTTCTTCGAAAACGTCCAAATATCGCGGGCAAAATTCCACGAAATACAGAAAACAAATAACGCTCATGACGTCACAATGACGTCAAATACGTATCGATTTTGTTGGAAGCAAGTTTTAACATCAAAAGTATGATCTCGTCTATAATATAAAACACATCAAATTTTAATCAAGTATTTTCTAAGATAATGATTCATTAAATATGGGGCCATATATGACACTTATAGTGCCCAGTTCGTTTGATGGCATTGACACCGGATTGCAGGCACTGAGTTTTTCTCTTGGTTTCAATGTACACAAACTGTATTTAAAATAAATACAATTATTTAAAATTGCTATGAAATTTTGACATTACAGGATAAACACAACACAAGTCAAACCTATATTTAGAGGTCGTCTTTGTAACAATGAAAATATGGTCTTTTAAGGCAAGTGGGCTCTTAAAAGAGGTTAAATTCATATGAAATTGTGCATTGTTTTTTGTCTTCGTTCTGTGTCTTATGTCCACTGTTGTCTGTGTCTCTGGATTTTCAATAGTTAATTGCCCGCTCGGTTTTATTTATCGTTGATTTTTCAGCAGTTAATGAATCAGTGTTTTACATATGAGCAATTTGTTTTAGACTTCCGAGATTTGAATCACGATTGTCTACACCTCTGAACATAAATCGTCTGATCTGATAAAGAGAAAACGTACAGGTTCCTACTACTGATATGTTTAAAAGATATCATATACTCCATTACTGACACATTTATTTAAAATTTTAAATGAGATTTGACTTTTAACAGGTTGACAATTAGCTTAAGGTATTTGTCTCTAGTGTAACATTGAAATAAAAAGTCAGAATCTTTCAAAAAAATATAAATTGCTTTATGAAACAGACGACAATTTTGTCTATTCGTCTTTATGTGTTCTCAGACATATCAAATATCTCCCGCGGATCTATCAAAGATGTATATAACTTTACCATCTAAATGTTTCTTCAATACACTGAAGACCTGGCAAAAATATGTTTATGTTCGTTGAACTTAAATCTGCCATTCAATGGAAAGAAGCGACATTATATATGGGGTTGAGGTCAAGATTCATTGCACCTTTTTATCTTCATTTTTATTTTCACTTTTACTGGAGGCAATCATAACACCAGTCACAGAATCACCATTTTGTAAGATCAATGGTACCTTTGACAAAATTAAGAAGAACTATGGGAAAAAACAAGACGAGACAACTTACGGTTGGTTTGATTTATTGTTATTAATGTCAACAATATTTCGGTCATATCTTTTATTTTGGTGAATGAAACCGGAGTACCCGGTGAAAACCACTGACCTGCCGCAAGTCACTGACAAATATTATCACATAATGTTGCATCGAGAACATCTCGCCAAGAACGGGGTTGGAACTTACAATTTTAGTGATGATAAACACTGATTGCACATGAAGTTGTAAATCCAGAATATTCATAGCGAAAAAGACTATCATATCTTATGATGATGAGATTCGCTTTGTTCTAGACCAACGCGATGAGATGGATTTCTATGGTGCTAGTTCACTGAAACAACAGTCCGCGGGTAGACATGTAGCTCCACTCGGACACATTATTCTGATTTCGATCCAACCAATCTTGTTCTTTCTCCATAATATTACGTGCTTAGCGAAGAAGCAACAAATACCAATTTTATAATCTTTGGATTGACCCGATGAGGGCTCGATCCACCATCTACCACATTCGAAGCGAGCACGTTAACCATTACACCACTGATACGATTGATACATTTATATTAATCGTGCACTGTCATACAATATTAAGTTAAAACTATTTGAAGATTATTGAGTGAGTGATTGTTGCTGAACTCAGCAATGTTTCAACTATGTCATGGCGAAAGCTAGTTATTTGTCAATGAGATGATGATGAGGTCCGCTTTGTACTAGATTATTATAGTGCTAGCTCACATCTTGCCCTTCTCCAGTGACTTGCGACAGGTCAGTAGTTTTCTCCGGGGACTCAGGTTTCCTTTGCCAATAAATCTGACCGCCACGATTTAACTGATATACTGTTGAAAGTGGATTTTATTAACCTTAAACCTAAACCAAGCCTACCATTGGAAAATATTGTATTGATACACAGCCAAATGAAACATATGGCGATTGCTTAAAACTATATTTTTTCATCAACTGCCCCTGAAAATGAATGTAAATATATTGTTAATGCACACACTATTTATACTGGCAAAAAATCCAAATGTTCATCTACACATGTATGTTTGACAGTTAAATATGGAAAAATAAATGAAAGTACATTATTGTTGTACTTCTGCAAAACATATCTTTATAAAAAAAATATTCAAAATAAAAAATGTCACTATTGTCGGCTTTGGAAAATCTAATCGATTTAAAAAAAACAATTGAGACATTCCGAGGTTCATTACAGACAAGGAAAGATAACTATGGTAAAGATTTGATATCGGATATCGGTTATTTAATTTATCTATAAATAGATTTTGAACTTCCCTATTTTCCAAAAATCATACAAAGACATTTAAATATGTCAAGGTTTGCAGATGTCTAGTTGCTGACGTAAACAACAAACTGATGTACAAATAGTGAGAAATAAAATATCAACAATTTAAACTGGTGACGGTTTGTGAGGCTCAACCCACAGAGCTGTCCAGCACATCCCTCGTGTGGCGGATATATGATGGTGTGGGGGGAGTGTCAGGTTATAAATAATAATCATGGAAATCCGTGTTGGAGAGTATCACGTTCCTTGCACGTTTTGCATACTCTTTTGTAGATTTCAAAATAGAAAAGATCAATCTGAGCCGTCGAAATGTTATTCTTTCATCCCTATCCAAATTTCCATACTTTTCCACAGGCGCTCGTGGCACGGAATTTTTTGTGGTACCCACTTTTTTTAAATTTCGATTTTCATACAAAGTATTTACATTTTTTGTATTGTCAATAAAATTCCTGTATTTATTATTTCATTTCTTTTTCTTGTATATATCGTGTTCGTGTTGATATAGCCATACCACATGGGCTCGTAGTACGGAATTACCCCACCCACCACCCCCTTTTTCTAACTTTCTGTTTACATATTTATTTTCTATAAAAATAAATTATTATTTCATCTCTTTTTTCTTATTTTAGCTTGTTCGCGTCAATATTCATATAATCTTGTTAACAACAACTTATATGTTTCGATTCTATACTAATTATCCATAAGTTCCTGTTAGCATAAGATTGTATGAATATTGACACGAACAAGTTAAAATAAGGAAAAAAAGATGAAATAATAAAGAAATAAAGAAATGTTTATTGAAAATAAATATGTAAGCGGAAAGTTAGAGAAATGGGTGGTGGGAGTGGGGTGGGGGGGTGGTGGTGATACCGTACCACGAGCGCCTGTGATAGTGCGGAATATGCTAGTTAGACGAACACAATAGTTAAATGAAAAAAAATGATGAAATTTTATAGTGTGTGTGTGGAAATGAAAAGGTGTGTGCGGTGGGGGGTTTTACAATTTAGTGCTCCAGATAAGGGAAGTGTTTGAGTATTTTACACCCCCCCCCCCCCAATTTTGGCAAAGAGGAGTTTGAAGAAACCAAAGGGGAAATCAGAATCCGTAAATCGAAGGACAAACAACACGATGGCCAAAGGAAAAGGACAAAAGGGCAAACAACAATCCACAAATCATACACAGAAAGCTAAAGATCGAGTAACACGAACCCTTCCAAAAACCGGGGACAAACCCAGGTACACCATAGATAATGTTTGGGCGGAAGACATTTGCGCCTATTTGTTTCTAAAGAATGAAAGGACATTTGCGCCTCTTGTTACTAACCCTTTTGTGCCTCGTATTTTACCATACCTGTATTTTCATAGATGATTCATAGAACCCTTTTGTGCCTCCACTTTCTGTATGTACATGTATTATATGCAATCTCTACCCAGAGTTGTCAGTCCTTACACTCTCTCCAATCTCTGTATTTCAAGAGTTAATTTTACATTTTAAAATTAGATGATCGTTAACATTTGGCCAGTTAACATGGACATCGAAATATAGGAGACAAACAGAGGAAATAAGAGTATAATTTGTAATGGTTACTCAGATACAGATTACGAGGGAAAGATGTATCCGTTGCGTTGGGTACAAATATCAGGCTAGAACGGACATGTTAATATTTACTATTCATTATGTGAACAGTTATAACTAGAATGTACATAGTTTTATTCCCAATTGTTGTAAATTAATTATTAAATTAAATTGGAATTAAGAAAAAAATATATCCTGCTGTAAATCCTACTTCCACCTCCTCGTGCTGAACAGAGGTCAACAGACAAAGTCTGGCAAACAGAAGTGCTAGACAAATTTAGATATAAAAGTTCAAATGTGCTGTCGTTTTACAAAAATGCGTATTTGAAAAGAGCGCAAAAGGGTACAACATTGAGGCGCAAATTTCCTATCAAAAGGCGCAAATGGTGCGCGCCGTACTGTTTACATATACTCTACAATTTTGTAATATACTCCCCATGCTAAAATCCAGGTAGTCAATTTTAATTGGATTAACTGAAAGATTTAATAAAACTTACTGTTTTTTTATTTGTTTGTTTCCCTTATAAATCTTGTGCATACCTATTTCTGCATGAGATATTTGTCAATTTAAAGATTATTTGTTTATCTTCAGTATTTGACTATCTTCTTGTGTTTCTCAAAAGGACAACAGAATTTATTCAAAATTCAAAGTATTCATTATCTGATTAAGCTTTAGTATTCAGTACCCCATGAACAATGCAAAGCTACCTTTGCTGTAGAATAAAGGATATATTTCCCATCAACTTAAAAATTATCTGGACTTCTAACAAATAACTTTTTCCTGAATGGCAATCTTATTCTCTTTATAGGTTCTTCTGCCTATTCAACCGTGTCGTAGAACGTGATCATCAAAATGTTTAGAAGACCCATCAATCAGTCAGTTCGTTGGTCTATGAAAAAAGCACTGCAGGCAGAACGACTGGCAAAGTTTCGTGGTGGGCCAACGTCAAAACTAGAACCCACAAAAATCGTTATTAAGAACAAAATTAAAATAAGTTCGACGTTTTCACATTTAATTGAAAATGCGAAGGGTTCCTGGCTTGGTTCAAAGTTAGGAACAATAACCCCATATCAATGGGTGACTGATTTGTACCAAAAGTCTTTGGAAATAGGCCTACGCAGAAGTGCATTTGCCACAAAAAGATACAACAACAACGGTAGTTCAGATACATTCGAACACGACGAATTATTGAATAGTACAAATCTAGAAAAAGTATTGTGTTGTCAGCTGTCGAATGTGAAATGTGTAAAAAAATTGTACAATTCCGAAGGAAGAAATAACGCGAAAGATTTTATTTTGATTCTAGATTCAAAAGGACATACTGAATATATATTACTTACAGATGATGTGAAAGAAAAAATTAAAGATTTCTTTAAAAGTTCCACGACTAAGAGAGTAGCTACATCTGTATTTGCCGGAATAGTAAACTACACTGTTTGTCCTGGTATTGGGACAGCAATCAACGAATGGCGACGTAGTAGAATCAAGCATAGGAGAAGGTTCTTTTGCATTATTTTGCTTTGGGTTTTGCTTACGTTTATGCAATGAACAATGTCATGCACACAGAACGAACAATTCTTCCATGGGCGATATATTTACACGCGTATTGCAGCAATTTGCAAAGGGTGTTGCCTATAGGTTGGGAGCAGATGCTGTTAAAGATGGCGCAAAGAAACTACATGAACGCTATAAATCGACGAAAAGTAAAAACGAGGAAGAAAATGGGGGAGTCGAATTAAAGACAGAAAACGTCAGTGATCATGACGGTGATGGTCCCAGCACGGTTAATAATGAGGACGGATCTAAAGATGATATAATCGATGTAGAATCTACTATAAACTTTATCCCTTTCGAATCCACCGATGATGATGATTGTGTCATAATAGTAGCGAAGGAATTTGCAAAGGGTGTTACGGACCAAATATAGCATGGCGCTAAGAGAGTATATGAAGGTTATAAGTCGACAACAGGAAATGGTAACAGCGAATTAAAAAAAGAAAAAAAGTAGGATCGACTGCACACTTCATATTTCTTTCAAAACCAGTAAATGACATAATTTATATTGTATCTTATGACACCTAGCAACAACTCTTGATATTTGTTTCTTTTTAGTAGTGTTGTATCAGTTATGAGGTAGTATCCCACAAGACCGGAACTTCTGAAAACAAGTCAGAACATGTCCTAAGAATCAATATTAATCATTTAAATAGTGTTGTATAAGAAAGGAGGACATATTTCATAAGACTGGAACTTCTTAATAATTCTTCATTAAGTTATGTTGCCACACCTCCTGTACTACTTTTTTAATAAAAGAGTATGAATATGGTGCATTGTCGCACCTATTAAAAACAAACATTGTCGTCACTATCCACCACTTCATATTTTTCCAGAAGCAGTCAAAGGCTGCTAACCCTCTCGTTCCACCCTCCCTCATTTCTCTATATTCTGTTTTAGATATTATTAACATGAAACTTTGAAGATACAAAAGGAGTAATCAGAAGCTTTAAATTGAAGAATGACAGATAACATGTTATTGCCCTTCACAAGAGGGCAGATAACATGTTATTGCCCTCGTAAAATGTTATTGCCCCGGAGGCAAATAACACGTCGCAAATTGTGGTTTTATTACACATGCAAATTCGATGTTATTGCAATAATCAAAAGAAAAAGGATAAACAGTGATGTAAAAAACACTACACAGAAAACTAAAGATCGAGTAACACGAACTCCACTAACATACCGGGATGAACTCATGTGCTCGTATTAAATGTTAAGCAACAAACAAAAAAACAATTCCATGTAAGTCATGTTAACACCGGGACATCTGATGGCACTACTCAACATTTTGACGATTTGAATAATATCATAAACAAGATATTTGTTTTGCACAACATATTGAGAAGATTTATTACCAACCAATAAAATGCCCCAAAAACATTATACCACACTGTCGAAAACAATCCCATAATCTATTATTCGAAAAATCGTAGAAACGGGGTCAAAATCATTACGCAGTCATGTTAAGGTTGTCCATCAATTGAAAATCCATAAAAAAACGTGTTTTTACTTTTTGGTTCAATACACGCGAAAATGCATTAATTTTACTCATTTAAGCTCATTTAAGCCATAAACCAATAATACCATGTGTGATCTACTCAAAATGGAAAAAAAATATATTAGGAATCAATTACAGAGGTCACGTGATCACATTAAATAGAAAGTAGCATCGTGCCCACTAAAACCGAGCAGAACAACGGCATAGCGATGTTCAATACAAGTAATGAAGGAACCGGCGGATTTGGGGATATGCTATTCTTCAAGAAAATTGCGTGGCAAAGTGTTGAATGTCATTTAATTAAATGTGCGAATAGATTGAAAGGACAAATATGGAAGAAACCCCCCCTTTTCCGAGTTCTATGGGATTTGTCTTGCTACGTTCAATTCCTGTATTCTTTGCCATATGAAAATATCGTATTTAATGATAAAGTCTGTTGACTGTTAACATTTTTCCAAGATCAGTCTTTGGGATGCCGTTGTTCTATTGCATTTTAAATATTTTTAAAAACAAATGCTGAAAAACGATTATTTTAAAACACTTTAAGGACGTAGGGTTTTTGTAATATCGATTGCGGACGTGTAAATATTCCTGATAAGATACGTCATAGTAAACGTCATGTAATACAATTTTGTCATGTAGTAACAATTTTCCTTAAATACATGCTTTATAGATGTGCTTTAAAAACCTCCTTCTTCGCAAATTAATTTGTATTGTTTATCTGCTGAAATATCTAAGCAACAACGTTAGCGTAGCATTTTACATGTGTAGACCCTCTCTACTGCTTTTTGGATAATAACATTAGAAGCAGGGCCGTCTTAACAGGATCACGGGCCCCCGGGATTAAGCAGTGCAATGGGGCCCATGCATACCTACACAATCACTCATAGGAATAAAATTGTAAATGTATATAAAATTAAACATATATATATTGTAATGGTATTTTCCAACAAAGTCAGTGTTTAAACATTAGAAAAACATACAGTACACAACATACATAGAAAAGCATAGGGCCCCTATGCTCGTTGGCCCCGGGCAACTGCCCCGCCTGACCATGCGTTAAGACGGCACTGAATACACACCTCTCCTACATCACTTCAATGTTAATGTTAAAGATTTACAGACCACGCTGGACGCAATGTGATGATAATACCTTGCATGACCCTTTGGGTCTGGTCATGGTGAGGTAAGCGTTGATCCATGTACGTTTTGTAAAAGCATGTACTATATATGCACGCGCTACAAAATAGTCCCAAAACTTGATAACGTAAAATAGTTAAAGTATTTGGTTTTGCAGTTTCTAAGAAAAAGATCAAATATTAATATGAAAAGTTATGGATAACAAACGACGGACACTAAATGATAATACTTCTCTTTGCAATTTTCGTTTTGGCCAGTTGAGCTTACAAACATGCTTAATTTCAAATAGGTAAACATCATAAAAATATTAAAAAACCACAAGAAATAAGGTTTGGTAAATAAGTAATGAAGTGAGTGATTGTTGTTTAACCCCAAACGAGCAATAGGAGGAACTTGATATTTCCAAGAACTCTGGTAAACACAACATACTAATTTTGACAAAGAAGACGTTTTGGCATATCACAAGTCATTCATGTCATCACTGAATATTCCGATAAATGAAGAAAATTGTAAATTATCAACTTTATATTGGATACCAAATTTTCAGAAGAATCAATATTTAGACAGGTATATTCCCGGTTCTTCTACTTGTTCAACAAAAGAACTATTTATAACTGTGACTAAAATTTGTATGCAGTCAAAGGAGGACTACTATCATACTGTGACAAAGTATATTCACGTGTTAACATCAATCAAAAGCACCGCATCGGTGGCGTAATGGTTAGCGTGCTCGCCTCGGAATCAGAATAATGTGTCCGAATGGAGTGACATTTCTACCCACGCACTGTTGTTTCAGTGACCAAGCACTATACAAATCCAACTCAACGTGTTGGTCTAGAACAAAACGTACCTCATCATCATCTCGTTGATAATTGACTTGTTCTCGCCATAATATAGCTGAATAATTTGCTGAATTGGCATTAAACAACAATCACTCACTCACTCAATCAATCAAAAGTGGATAGTGAAAGAAGGGGATAATTTTAATTCTCGAAAATTTCATCTAGCCAAATATTTGACTTTTTAACCTTTTACACTTTCATTTCCTCTTTAAAGTAAATTATTCACAACGCATTTTACTTTAAAAAATGGTGGCAACGTTACAATTTTATAGTATTGGGTCACGAATTAACTTATTTTGTCAATCACGAAACGAAAGATAAAAGTGCTAAACATAAAATGAAGTCATAAAAATGTTGGAGTTCCTTATCGAAAACATATATTTGTCGAGTTCGAATTGCACATTTTTCAATAAATTATAGTTAGGTATCCCTATGGGAACAAACTATGCCACTCTCTTCTCCAACTTTTGCTATACTCCTATGAGTCTGAGTTAATGCTAAAACTTATTAAAGACAACGAAAAAAGTAGAGAGGCCTTTAATACCACTCCCATGTATATTGATGATGTTCTGCTAATTAATAATACGAACTTTGCTAACTGGATACCATTAATATAGATTTCTCGATAACTGACGAACGAACGTATCTTCCCGTAACATAACGAAACAATGTTAATTTACGTAAAGATCTTTTGAGGGAGACCTTATTGCAACATTTGTCTTCAATTGTTCATTAAGTGTATGTGATTAGATATATATTTTTTTTTCATTTCGGTGTTCAAAACAGATAAGAATTAATATCACTGGTCAAATATTGGTTTCACAGTGACATTACAGTTTGCATACACAATACATATTTTCCTCAAACGCTATTTATAGATATACTTCAAGGAGGGGTGCTTTTCTTTATTTTTTTTTTAAATATTTCTGATATAAATTTTCGCACAAATAAATAATTTTGCCAGACTTGGGAGAAATAAAATAATCTGATTAAGGAAAAACAAGCAGTATAATAGTTATGTAAAACTGGATATTGAATGGAACATTTCTGATTTCATATGTAAAGAAAAATAAATGATTCCATACTCCCAAAACTTATCTGTCCCATGGTAAAACAATAGCCCTTTTAGGCTTATTTATACCTTTTCGACGACGATCGCCCCACCATTGACCGATTGTCGTGCAAAAAGCGTGCGATTTTCGCATTCTATTGTTTTTATTAAATAAGAGAAATGCCTTAGAAAAATCTACTGTATACTAGTTTAACCCCGTCACTTTTTATTGAAGTACCTGAACTAAGCCAGGAGGAGTCATTTATATGTGTGTTAGGGACATCGAATTTACATATTTCTACGATTTTTCTATTGAATGCTGGAACTGTTCCGACAGTGTGATATATATTTTTTCATTTTATTATAGGTTATGAAAAGAAAACAGCTGAGTTGCAATTGTTAAAAAAAACATGGTTGTGATCTCTCTTCCGTAATTAAAATCGTCAAAATGAAATACAACCGAATTGATGTCAAATGGTGACTTGTTTCATCCTCATTTAAAACATACCTTGAAATTCCTTCAAACTTTTACATCACGTTCATGATCTTTTATTACAACACTATTTCACTCAAGCGTACACTTGTTCCTGTTCTAGTTAAAGGCCTTTATCAAGCAGAATCATACAGTGTATATGCAATGTAGTTAGTACGCATTTAATCCACAAAAGGATATTTCTATTTTCCACACGTTGTGGTGTGGGGTCGCTATTGTGCATGCGAAATATCAATTGCAAACCCCATTGACTGGCTATATGTTGCCTGTCTAGAATATTTTATCCTTATTTATTTATTTATTGATGCTTTGGTGTCAGTTTTTTAACTGTTGACAGAGTTTTAAATTCAACATGGGTAGACTTATAGAAAGTGTGTAATCGTAAAATTCATTGGCCAACCATCCCAGTCTGGTGGCAAAAGAAAGGGTATTGTTCTGATATGCCTAACGTTGTGTCTGCAATTGGCGGAACTTCACATGAGATACAAATTTCATCCAATGAACCCCAACAAAAAAACCTACTTTCAACAAACCAATTATTTTCATTGATTGATATGAAAAGAAAGTTTATAAACAGTGATAATCATAAATTCCATCAATATCAATAAAACAATTACCTTTCATCTTAACTGAACTTCGTGGTCGTATGGTAGTTGAATTTACAACTACCTGTGCAATCGTTGTCTATCACCACTTAAGTTGTGAGTTTGAACCCCATTCATGGCGAGGTGTACTCGATAAAACATTATGTGATAAAGTTTGTCAGTAACTTGCGACAGGTCTGTGGATTTCTCTGGTTAGTACTCCAATTACCGCCACAAAAGTAGTAACTGAAATATTTTTGAAAGTGGTGTTAAACACCTAACCTCCAATGGACAAATGATGGATCAAACGTTTGTGTATGTAGTGCATAACATAAAACACCTTTGGGTCATAATGTGGCATATCTGTACAAGTACCAATAATGCTACAACAATATTGTTTCCCACACAATTATGGGAACTGTTATACACATATCACATGTCATTAAGCAATGTACTGAAAAAGAAACAACGTCACTTTCATTTTTTTAATTAACAATTAAATCAAATTATCTCCATGATCTCAGAATTATGTTTCAGTGTTTACTGCATCTTAATATGTACATGTAGGTATGGCTGAATCCTGATTTCTTGTCTGAACTGAAAACTACAATTATTCATGTATTTTTGAATCATTAAATAAATATTCAATCACTTAATTCATCACATCTTTCTGTCTTTGATCACTGAATATTGAATCCAAAATATTCATACCATTGTATTCTTTGGATTTATACATGAAAACTCCCAAGTAGACTGTGAGGAATCAAGCACATTGTTTTACATCATATGCGCATTTCTGTAAAGATAATCTTGTATAATGTGTCCTGTTCACTACCACATGTAATACACACAGACTCTATACAATACAAACAGCTCCAAAATTCTATTTTATCGATTACTTCTGATCATGCAAATGTATGAGTATATATCTGTAAAATATTCCTGTTCCTTTAAAATTTATGTTGATTCTTCTGTGATAATTTTGTTATTACCCTTATTTAAATCTTTTTTGAGTTTAAATCATCCATTGTTTTTTTCTTTGTGCTAAGTCTGAAAAAAAAATACCAAGTTAGTCAAAAGTCTCACTGTACATGCATCAAACTAAATTTAATAGACAATTTCAACATTTCCACCTTAAATAAAAAAAAATATGGGTTTTTGCATGCTTTTAATACAACCCCTTTATAGAGCGAAAAAAAATAGGCTCCAGGGAGCCTGTTGTCACTCACCAGAGGTGTTAGGTATTGAAATGTTGTATTTTGAAAGGAAACTGCAAGAACAAACTTGATATGTGTATTATTCATTTAAAGATAGTTTAAAAATTCAAAATTGATGCAATAATGATTATTATAATCAGATGGACTTAATAACACAAAGAAACCAACAAGCATCTCTTGAGGGTCCAGCAATTCATGTGTGTGAAATTTTGTCAGAAATTAAAGATATAAAATATAACAAAGTACCATGAACTGAAACTGTAATTAAGTTAAATTTTGCCAAAATAATGGGGGAAGGGGGAAAAAACATCAATATTCGTCGTAACTAATGAACAATTAAGTTGCACGTTCAATGCTGATATTGTGATAATTTACTTAAAGACAGAACTTGTTAAAATCAAGAAATAGTATTCATCCTGCAGTCATTATCATTTTTGTATGATAATTACAGTAGGTGTATTTATATAAATACATTTTTGTAAGGTTAAAGTGACAGTGTCTACAATTTTGTCAAATTTTTTAAATCGGATTTTTTCTCCCAAACTTGAACAGATGCTAGTAAAAATTAATCCAAAACAGCCAATAACACCGAAAAGTGGTTTTCACGAAATATTTCGGGGGAAATGTGTTAGCAAGCAAGTTGTGTCTGGGCTACTCTAATTCAAGCCAATCAAGATAACTCCGCCTCTGCATGATATACTGCGCACGCGCGGAATCGGCTTGAAACAGCGTGTGTTGTTTACAAACTAAAATTGTTACACAAATGGCTAATAATTTGAGTTTTGATTGATAAATTGTGTTCTTGTAGGTAAGTATGACTAATTTATCCTTAAACATGTATGAATTATACATTTTAGTCTAAAGATAGGTTAAATAAATTGCCTACGACATCATGCATGTTTTTGTTTTGATAAGTCTGGGTCAATGGGTCATGAATAATTCATGAACTTGGCCAGCAGACAATGTTTAATTACATCTAATTAAGCAAATTTCTGTTTGTCTGAGATGGTTATTTTGTCGTTTTATTGAATTATCTATCTTATTTTCAAGTTGTCGTCAAGCATAAAAAATATGAAGATTCAAGGACACTGTCACTTTAATGTTGGTGTTATGGTGTTTAATGCCACTTTCAACAATATTTCAGTTAAATATGTGGCAGTCAGCTTTATTTGTAGAGAAAACGACATACCTGTCGCAAATCACTGACAAACTCAATCACATAATATTGTATCGAGTATTAGAGGTGATATGCACTGATTGCACAGGTAGTCGTTAATCCAACTACCATGCGATCACGACCACGACGGCTCCTACATTTTTGTATCACCATTCTGTAGTAATCTAGTATATACAATTAACAATCTCCTGATACTCAATTCAAGAACATAGCGAAAAGTAAGAAGTAAGACAGTATACCCATACCAGGATTCCACATCGGGACCTGGAACCTGACCGCTGTGGACCAGTGCTGCCCCTAGCTACAAATAGCTAAGATCCCCCATTTTACACACACATCAGTGGAAGGCAAACTAATTAATCGGTGCATGTCTTATCGACTTGAAATGAAGTTTTTCTTTATTTTAAAGTTGGTGACAAATCGTGGTTTCGTTTATAATTAATTAAGTAAATAAAAATGTACATGTTTGATGTATGATAGCGTGTCAGTTCATTAGTCCGAAGGGTCTATAGTCGATGGGTCGATAGTTCGAAAGGTGCGAGCAAAATCGAATTTTGAACGACCTCGAGACTACAAATGTATGTATCAATATACTAGTAATATAGAATTGCATAACACATTGATAGAAATGGTTGACACGTTTTCTCGTGTACATCCTTTTCGACAGTTTGCATGACAATTTTGTTTCTATCACACGACGAATACAAGCTTTTAAAGACTTTACACACAATAACACGCAATTTCGTGGTTTGTCCTTTATATATATATATATATATATATATATATATACGTCTGAAAATTAAACCAAACAGTGTTAGAATTAGATTTTAGAGCTGTGAAATTTTTGTTCTTCCCTCGACGGGGTTTGAGCCCACACCATTGATACACTGCAGCACCATTCGCTTAGCCTTACGTCCAGCGCCCTAGACCACTCGACCACATCCACTTCCTAAAAAAATGAGCTTCAATAATCGTAGTGTTACCTTTTCTCGTAAGGCAAATCTAGGGATAGACGTAAGACATGTATATAAGCGTGTGTAGATGGTACATATATACTTAATATTATGATTTGACAGCAATTTTTAATATATTGTATAGGATAATGAAGAATTCATTATACAGTCACAGGAAATAAAGTATATTATACAAACGGCTAGAAGCAAGTGACAACCATACAATATATCTGTTCCACTTAATCTCAAAGTTACTAAGGATACTAGGTTAATACTAAATATTATATACGTCTGAAAATTAAACCAAATATATATATGTAGATTCTGCGGTAAAATAAACAGGCTAATTATGAACTAATCGTAATTGACAACTTGCCTTTCATTGTATATGCCTTGCAATGTCGTATAACATATTTATGACCTGTCGGTTCACCCTGCGTGATCGCTTTTTCTTACTAATTTGCCTAAATGTTTCAGTGACTGGAAATGCCAACGATCAACAAAAAATTTTAAAATTGAAATAAAAGATAGAAATAAGACAGAAATGTCCGAGAGAAGTAAAAAAAATGCATGCATGTACATGTAATTACACATATAATCTTAGCTCATAACCATTTACTGCACTCTTTTATTTTCACGAATGAGAGAGCTCAGAGTCTTGGGAATGCATACATGTACTATATAAACAGATGCCAAATCCATTTTAAGCATGAAAGCACAGGTGTAAGTTCGCGTTCGAAATGGCTTACATTTTAGCGGGCAATAAGGGAGGAAACGTTTTGATATACAACAATGTTCGCTACCAGAAATACAACAAATACAGCTGCTAAGATACACTGGAAATGTTGGAGAAAAGAATGCCGGTCCCTTCTTCATTCCAATGTATTTAATGAGGACGAAGAAAATCCTGATAACCAAATAATTCAGGTATTTTATCAATCTTTTTCGAAATTTGTTATCTACAAAGCAGCATTATCCATATCCCTGTGTTCATGTATACCAGTGGCGTAGGAACGAACCAAAAAGTGAGGGGGACTTTTTTTAAATGTTTGTAAGTTGGGGGGAGGGGGACAAACTTTCTGAAAAATTTTGAAAAGTAATAAAAAAAAGGTCTTTTCCTGTATTTTTCCAGAAATTTAATTTATTTCCTCAAAATGTGTGTGTGTGTGGGGGGGGGGGGGGGGGGCAAGAAATACCCCCACACTTTTGAAAATGGAGGGCATGTGCACCCTTGGCCCCCGGCTCCTACGCCCCTATATGCCATTCAACAAAGGAGATGCTACATTGTTATGCATTATTAATCGGGTTCAAACTGTAAGTCCTCAAAACTTCCTTGAAAATAAAAACTTTTCATTTGATTATTTTCAACCGTCATGCACAATTCTACAAAGAAGGCACATGATAATGACGATTTTGTTCATTTAATGAATGGCGATTTTGTTCTCGTTGTACATATCAAATGATAAAATCAATAAAATCAACGCTTTCCCAACTGAATCATTTATTCGTATACCCCTCCTTTTGCAGACACTAAACTGAAACTATGTAACATTTCTTTTGTGACAAGAATATTTAACCAAATATATGCCTTTATTAACTCTAACTTCTTGATAGCATATGCACATTGAAAATACTGAATTGTGGAATAAATGTCAATGGACCACGATCCAACAAAACAGCAAAATACAAAATCTCACATAGAGAACGCCTTGCAGTCTAAGTATAGTTATGAATGGCTTACATCTTGCACAAGTGAAGCTAGACACGGGTGTTGATTAAATAACTGGTACCTGGTAATCTACATATCGATATGGACTCAAAGGGCACATGTTACACTAAACTCTACGACAAACGTGATGACTTCAACGTTCTACAATCATCTTTGCCTATCTTAGCAACAACCAACGTATGAAGCGCTTCACAACATACCGTTACTCGTGAGCCTGTGGAAAATGCTATGAATTTCTTGAAGGCTCGATGGCTGGTGGGTTAACTCTGAAATTGCTTAATCTGACAGTAACATATGTTGTTAGAATCAAAGGTTCTACGGGAGACACCCAATGCTTGTGGAAACGTATGAGGTATGTATATTTTCCAGATGGGAATTGATTTGTGGTTGTTGTAAGAGTTGTTCCCTGTGTCGTCGGATATGACTACCATCGGATTTAATCTCGAGCAACATGACGGATGTCTGATAGGCAGAAACTTCCTACAAATCCCGGAGCCCCTGTTTCACTCCCTTTCCATCGGGAGTTCATGTTGTTCGCATGTGTTTATGTATTATGTATTGATTATATTTTTTTAATGTTGATGTTCGCTTCTTGTTTCTAGGGGTTTATATATGTCATTGGATGTTGGTTTGTGGTTGCTCATTCGGTTTTGCTTATTTTCTATCATGCCTTTAAGATTCAATCGGAGATGACCAAGCGATGTAAGAAAGCCGAATGTTGAACATTTTCGGGAAAATCCACACATACAGTGCTGCCTCAAAAGTATTCGTGAAAATAAGAAAATGGCTGCGATCGTTGGTGCGAGTTGAAAATGTCACCAATGTTTTTCGTTGTAATAAAACGAACTACATAGTTTTAAGCTGTTTTGAGTTACCCTTTTGAACTTTCCCCAAATATGTGACGTAATTTCAAGGTCGTCTGCTACGTGATTACAAATAAACATACGTGTTTTCAAGATGGTCGCAAGTCAAAGGAACTGAGTGTGGATCAGAAACAACTGGTTGTGGATTTGAAACGGGAAGGGCATAGAAATTGTGAGATCGTGACGTGAAATTGTTGCATATACCTGAATCTACAATTCGTTCAATTTGGAAGAAGTACAACAGCACAGGTAATGTTGAAAACATCCCCAGAGTTGGACGACCATGGAAAGTGACACGATGCGGTGAGGTTAGATTATTTAGGACGGTAAAAAAGAATCGGGACAAGGTTTTAAGAGAAACTACCAATGATTTCAATGAAGGAGGGGTTGTTCGTGTCCATCCAAAGACTATACAGCGTTATTTACACAAAATATTTAGACGTGTTGTTCGCAAGAAAATGGTGGTCTGACAGGTCAAAAAAAAAGAAGCGACTGTCTTGGTGTTTGGAACGACGGAGATGAACTGTTAATCTACACTGGAATCAAGTAATATTCAGTTATGAATCGCAGATAGTTATTGGACAACATAATCGTGTGTACGTGTGGAGATTTTCGAATGAGGTTTACCGCCCCGAGTGCATGTGTCCGCCATATCAGAGGAAGGTGTCTGTTATGATCCGGGGGTACATTACATGGTATGGTGTGGGAACTTTATGTGATCTGCAGCAAGTCGATGGCTTTCTCCAGTTGTATACCGGTTTCCTTCAGCAACAAAATTTACCCGCACGATACTTCATTGTACTTGGGTTTTTTTTATAAAAGAAATTTGTAATAATCAACAAACCCGCCAATATCAACAAATTGTCTAGATTGCGACATTTTTCAATGTTCCCTCTAATTCTAGAGGTATTTTATCTATTTTTTTTATAAGGCGCTTCGAAATTCGAACATGTCCTGCTTCATGTATTGACCCCATGTCGACTCCTCGTGTACAAGAAAAGTTTGAAAATGCCAAAGGGTAATCAGAATCCGTAGCATTAGTATGAAACATCGAACGCTGTACTTATTTGAGAGTATAAAATATTTAAAAAAAAAATGTAAACACAGGAAAGAGCTATAAATACCGATATTCAATCTTATACATGGTTGCAATCAATTGAGACTAGGAAATTCAATAACGGTCAACGACATCATAGCGAAAGCTTAGAATTATTTGATAAGAAGCATAGTACAAAAAAGGAGAAACTGGTATAACATTGCAATATATATATATACAATGTATATAATGTATATATATATATAAAACAAACGAAACCCCCCCAAAAAAAACCAACAACACACAAACAACACACAAACAACACACAAACAAACAAACAAATAAGCAAATTTAAGCAAAGAAACAAAAACAAGGCATTGCAGTTATATAAAAAAAACTTTCGAGTTTCGTACGGGCACTAAAACAAAGGCCACTCAAAAAAATGTTTCCAATATACATTGCATACAGTGTTCTGATTGGATAAATATTTGATACAGAAATGAAACTTGATCTCTACAGTTTCATGACCGTAAAGGCAGTTGTATTGAGAGATGAATACAGTAGACAATATATATTACTAAAATGTACGTAACTGTCATAAGATTCAACAGGTAATACGACGATGATTAGAAATGTGCAAAAATCTTAGTAAACAAACATCTTGAATGAAAATAAAATAAAAAGGACTTTTATTGTCACTTGACGTTTATTCTCTTGACTGATCAGTTCAGTGAAGGTAGAGGCCTTCATGGCCGTGATCGTATTGTAGTTGGATTTACAACTACATATGCAATCAGTTCCTATCACAACTGATGTTGTGAGTTCGAATCTCGATCAGGGCGAGGTGTACAGCATTATGTGAAAAAGCTTGTCAGTTACTTGCGACAGGTCGGTGGTTTTCTCCGGGTCCTCCAGTTTCCTCCATCAATAACACTGACCGCCACGATATAACTGAAATATTGTTGAAAGTGGCGTTAAACACCATCAAACAAAGAAAACGAACAGAGCACTAGTTACTGGTTACGGTTTCCACTGACCTGCCTTGCACGTCCCCATGTGGTAGATAGGGGATGTCCTGTCGTTATGGTATTGTTAGATCATTATACAGACTGGATGTCCATGGACCCTAGTGGATGGCGGATTTTGAGATTGCTACCCTCCTTGCACGTTAAATATCCCTTATGCACATATAGAAAGAGTAGGCATGCTACACTGTTGTAGAAGTATATTTTTTCGTAGCTACCTAATTCCCAATTATTTTCCAGTTGCAGTCAAATTTTACATTCCTGTACACTTTGCACATATTGTAGAACTCGCTCTTGGCCTGAATATGCATTAAGCATTCTCATTTTGTCATTTTTATTGCCTAAACCGTTGAAATACACTCGAAATGACTCTTTAAGTAATAAATATTAGACTATTATTATCATAACCAAACGCGATATCCTGGGACATTTTAGGTCGTAATCGAGGTTCAAGAAATTTTGAGTTTGTATATTTATTCGATATTTAGAAAGCAGCATTAAGCAGATTTTTTATTTTTAAATCGGTTATGTACATTAACAATAAGCATTCAGGATTCTAGCTCAAATTAAACAGTATTGAAAATTCAAGGGGTTAGGATTATGGTGTTGAATGCCACTTTCAGCAATATTTCAGTTATATCGTGGCGGTCAGTTTTATTTGTGGAGGAAAATGGAGTACCCATGGAGAGAAAACCATAAATTTCAAGGGAAGTTGTGGAGGTGGGCTTTCATCGTCATATAGAAGTGATATTTGTTTTCACACTTGATCGAATATTTACATTTATGAAATGGGTGTGTAGGTCTACAGCTTTAAACATAAATAAAAATAAAAGAAATTTATTGTTTATGTTTTTTTCTTTCTTTTGAAATAACAACTATTGTTGGCGGCATTGTGAAAATGGACCGGAAGCAAATGTATTTACAATCGAATATATTAAAAACCCAAACCCCGGTCTCCTCCCCAATATCTACCACTTAACTATATCATCTAACTGGTATCTTTATTCCTGTATGTACTATACATACTCCTTTCTGATAAAATAATAATATAAAACGTTTAATGATTAATTCAAAACCCAAACTCCGATCCCTCCCCCTATTTCTACCACCTAACTTAATCATCTAACCGGTATTTTTACTACTTCATGTACTATCCACACTTCTGATATAATATTTCAAAACCCAAACTCCGACCCCCCCCCCCCCCCGCCCCCACCCCCCCCCCCTCCTATTTCTACCACCTAACTTAATCATCTAACCGGTATTTTTACTACTGCATGTACTATCCACACTTCGATATAATATTTCAAAACCCAAACTCCGATCCCCCCCCTCTCTCTATTTCTACCACCTAACTTAATCATCTAACCGGTATTTTAACTTCTGCATGTACTATCCACACTCCTTTTTGATATAATATTTCAAAACCCAAACTCCGACCCCCCCTCTATTTCTACCACCTAACTTAATCATCTAACCGGTATTTTAACTCCTGCATGTACTATCCACACTCCTTTTTGATATAATATTTCAAAACCCAAACTCCGATCCCCCCTCTATTTCTACCACCTAACTTAATCATCTAACCGGTATTTTAACTCCTGCATGTACTATCCACACTCCTTTTTGATATAATATTTCAAAACCCAAACTCCGATCCCCCCTCTATTTCTACCACCTAACTTAATCATCTAACCGGTATTTTAACTCCTGCATGTACTATCCACACTCCTTTTTGATATAATATTTCAAAACCCAAACTCCGACCCCCCTCCTATTTCTACCACCTAACTTAATCATCTAACCGGTATTTTTACTCGTGTATGTGCTAACCACACTCCTTTCTGATATAATAATATAAAACGTTTAATGATTAATCAATTGATAATCATGTGTAATTGTAATTAGAGTCCAATTAGATAGCAAATAAACAAGGAAATATTTCCTATTGAAATATAATAGCATTATGATATAAGGCTAACCATATCTTAACTACTATAGTGATAGGAATATATCTAGTTAATATCTTTTCCCATGATATCCCATAATTTATAAGGGCTTAATTTTGTATGATGATACCATAACGATATGTACACATTATATTACGACCAGTTAATTTGTTTCAATAATTCAATTTTCAATTTTCTTGTAGTACGCATTTAGGAACATAAAATAATATATATGTACTTACAATAGATGCTTACGATAAATGATACAAAAAAAATGGAGATAAACTATTTTTGTACACAACATTGGAGAGCCAAATAATTTACAGGTCTTTATGAACAAGAAAATTAAATGGTCTAAGCATGATAGCAACAATTGGCTTGATGCATGCTATAAATTTTTACGCTCTATTATAAAAAAAATGGAGATAAACTATTTTTGTACACTAGATTGGAAAGTCAAATAATTTACTGGTCTTTATGAACAAGAAAATTAAATGGTCTAAGCATGATAGCATTAATTGGCTTAATGCATGCTATAAATGTTTACGCTCTATTATAACAAAAATGGAGATAAACTATTTTAGTACAACTCAAAGTCAAAAAGTTGGAAAGCCAAATCATTTACAGGTCTTTGTGAGTACGAAAATCAAAGGATTTGAATAGGATAGCCAAAATTAGCTTAATTATGATAATTACATTATTTCTCAACTGTTAGTTTCAATAATGAATATATCTGATAAAACATACCAGTGCCGAAACACCGACTACTGGGGGCGGGGATGATAATCTCACGCACTACTAGTCCACCAACAGAGGTATCGACCCTGTGATAGTAATAAAAACGTAGATATCTAATTTAGTGCGTATGACGCGTTTCTATAATAAATAAACGTTAGAGAATACTGAAGGGGCAATACAAAAAGGGACAATCCAGAGAAACTGGCAACAAAGGGGTACAAAGACGAAGAAAAATAAAAACACAACACATGTGTTGGACACCATTATACGCAAACAAACACGTAAATCAGACATGCGCACTCATACAAAAAACTTGAGGTAAAGACGAACCGAACATCGCTTTAAATAAGATTTATTAGGTACTCTTCAAACAACAATCTCTGCGCATGACACATATGACTGAATTCATTCATCTGTAGTGGGTACTTGTTGATCAATCCTTAGTTTTCTGTGTAGTGTTAAGTCGTTGTTTTTCTGGAATAAGGTAATAGCCTCGATCATACATGCTCAAAATTAGCCAAGTCTTAAAAAGGGCACAGATATTTAAGCTATTTAGTACACTCACAGTTTTTTTTAACATAAATTAGTGTTGTACGTTTCTTAAAGGTACTGTATTTATTACATATCTTAAGAAACTTGTACTTAGGGTGATCTTTCATTTACACATCATATCCATGTTTTTATAACTTATATCTCACTAAGTGGGAGGATTCGGGCTAAGATTAGTTTATCCTCACCACTTTTTATTGAAGTGCTTGTTGTATCAAGCCAGTAAAGTGAGCCGTCATGTATATACACATAAAATAAACAAATAATCGTTAAATATTGCTGCTTCTTCTGGTGCAAAAATGATCTAAATCCGTTTAGAAATGACTTCACAATAAAGTTTTTGAAAAATGTGGTTTTATATGAAATATATAGCGTAATTCGAGGGTGGCAAATACTTATGTCCATTGACTGTGCTGGGTATCGATTTTCGATTTAATCTTTCAACTATTCGGACATTGTAGTATAGTTTGTTTTTTAATGTATTCTTAATATGTAATAATGTGAATTTTTATTCTGCAAGATTAAAAAAAAACAATATATATTTATGCAGTGTCTTAAAATATAAAGCGTATGCGTATTAGGCGCAAAACTGCAGATGCCCATCGAATCGCGCTTTTTTCCCAGTTTGGAAACCTCATACACATAAACGCTATAGTTCAAGACACTGTACAAATATTGTATGTATGTATATATATATATCTGTATATTACACTTTACGTTTTTATTTTCCCTATTTGTCTTTGTTAGCGCAGTCGGTCACTATTTTCGTATATGGACCGGTAGTATATGGACCGGCCAGGTACCTGCATTATTATTTTAGATGAAAGTATAATATAGCAAATAGTTCATGTCACTTCGCGTCATATGGCAGAAGCTTCGGTCCATATAATATTTTTTTGGTGACGGACCGGTCCATATACTGCCATATGACCCTCGGTGCCATGAACTATTCGCTATATATCATTGTGTTTTCGAAGGTTAACCACAATAAAGAAACATAAACTAACGTTTTAATGGCACCAGATATTTGATATGTCTGTGTTTATAATAAAGGATTAACTTTAACTGGAATGATAATGTTTGACATCTTATTCGAGAACTAGTTGTCAGCAGATGGGAAAACAGTATAATTATTGTTCTTGGACATAACAGTGTGAAAAATAAACATAGAACGTAAATATTAAGCTTTGTCTATTATTTACAAGTACATAAATATCATATTTATGATGTTTTTGCAAAAATAAAACGAGACAGATATATCTGTATATAATGGAATACAATGCACACAGACTTGCATAGTATTCTTATATATAAAAAATATAAAAAATGATTATTAAAATCGCTGACTCTCTAACAAAAGAAACGACTTCAATTTTACCGTTATAAATTTTCCACACCTTGATTGTAATATACCAACTGCTTCCACGCATGGAGTTTATATTTCAGAACTCATACGCTACACTCGGTTTTGTTTGCAAAGAAAACTCATTTTCGTATTTATAACATCAACAAGTTTAAAAACAAACACGAACAGTTTTAAATTTCTATTTAATGATGACAGCTTTAATGCGTTTTTGACTATTAAAACTGTTTTATAATTATATTTTTCTTTTAGTTGCAAATATTGGACACTGTAATACATAATGATATTCGTCACCAATATCGCGAGTTTGATATAGCTGACACAGTCTATTGTGTCTTTCTACATTTGTCCAGCGCCCCACGTCAATTGGTAATCTATGATTAGATGTTCTAAATCTACAATTTTTTTTTTTATTTTTGTCATTTAAAACGTCTAAATAATTTTCGAATTTAAAATCCGACTTGAATAATCTATAGCTGAATGCTTTTGGGAATATTTACTAAGTAGATTACCAATTTTGTTTGAATTTGTCGCTTAATCGCAGTTTAATGCTTTCAATGAGCCATTTATGGCTACTAAAATTTTTAATGGAACCAATATTATACCCTTGAAAACTTCCATTTCACGAGGATTAAATATATAATGCATGATGTTCAAGATTACAGCGTTCTTTATAGCAACGCTGTTCTCCCGGGTATATGTGAGCGGTGACATGTGACTCAATGTGGAAGACACTCGAATGACCGGGTCATTTCACTAAGAAGATTGTTGTGTCCACAAAACTAGTTTATCACAGCCACTTTTTATTGAATTGTTTGTATCAGATTTCGGAACTTCATTTTATGGTACATATAATAAGGAAAATAATATAAACTGGTTTTTTTCAAAAGTCTTATTGCAATGGACAACATTTCACTAAAAAAAATAACAAGTATAAGGATGAATTTGCTTAAACTGGAATTATATAACAGTATAATGGCTAGTATTAACGTCTTTAACGCCACTTTCAACACTATTTCAGTTATATCGTGACGGTCAGGTCTATTGGTGGAGGAAAGTGGAGTACCCGGAAAAAAAAACCCACCGGCCTGTCTCAATAAAAACGCAGATATCGAACTTAGCGTGCACGACGCGTTTCTGCAATAACCTTCATCAAGGTAAGCTCAAAATCGATAGATTGGAAAGCCATATAAAGTCACTGACAAAGCTTATTACATAATGTTGTATCGAGATCACCTCGCCTTTGAGCGGGATCCAAAGTCACAACTTTTGTGATGATAGGAACTGATTGCACAGGTAGTTATAAATCCAACTGCCATAAGATCACAACTACTACGCCCTCTAACAGTATAATAACTCTATCTGCACCAACGACGATGTGTAATAGAAACATACAGGTATGAAATGAAAAATCAAATCTGTGAACTATCTTTCGTAAATAACAACATTTCTCAAGAAGAGTTTGAAGATACCAAAAGGGGAAATGAGCAGCAGTAAGTCGAAGAAGGGCATACTATACAATGACCAAAAGAAAAAGGACAAAAGGACAAACAACGATATATATTAAATTACACATAAAACTAAAGATCGCGTAATACAAACGCCACTAAAATCCGGCGGGTAAACTCGGGTGCTTCGGAAAGATAGGCAGTTCCTGCTCCATTAGTGGCAACCATTCATAGTTATATTTTTGATTTTATTCCATTCGTCACGTATGGTGGGTGAACTGCAAAATCCGCCCGTTTTGAAATAGTCGTATTCATTGAAATAGATTTAGAAATCTTAATAAAGCATTCCTATACATTATAATTGATAACTTGAAATTAGGCATCTTGTGTTTCACAAGTGACAATGGTCATAGGCCCATTGTGCCGTATTGCCGATGCAATAAACTGAAAAACAAAAAAATTAATACACTGTCGAAACAGAAAAAAAAAAAACTCACGCACATGACCACTCATTCTACTGACATGCTACAGACAGTTAAATAAACATTGGCCGGGTAGAATTATTCTTATGGTCCCAATCTTCCACACTTAGTGAAATTCGGTCATATAGTTTTTTTTCTTTTCAAATGAGGTAAATTTAGAATATACGTAAATACTCTACCCAATTCCAAGCAAAAACAATTTTTTTTGGTAATAATATAGCTCTGCTAAAATTACCATATTTACGGTATTTTCTTATTCATCAAATAATTTCCGATTGATTTATTGTATTCCTTCGTCCATTAGTAATCAATTGAGTTATATAAAAAATATATAAAAATAAATGGGAACATAGCTTGAGGAACATGATTATTCATTGGTTGCCTTCTTCTTAAATATTTAATGAAATCGACACTGTATTTGTTGATTTCAATGACTGACAAGATAAAATGAAATGTCATTGAATATCAATTGAGCTATAACGCGATGCCCCTTAACTCCCAATAGTACATTGTACACAAATTCTAAGCATTTTGCTAGCATTGGGAATAGCCATTGGACTATACAAGTAATCACGGATGACGTGTTATGGCATTATAAAGTCAAACATTATGGGTGACTTTAGCTTGATATGTTGTCATTAATAATATCATTCAAATTAAAACGTATATTTCCAGTGCGTTGATAGGATCTGTGTTATACAATATATAAGTTGATAGATGCAATATGTACCATTATATGCTTTCAATGACGATCTCGTGTAGTATTAGAAAACTTAATTAGCACGATGTATACACTTAATGAGCTTGTTTTATTTTTTCGATAGAGATATTTTTTACTGTGACATTGCATGCTTTGTATTGTCTATGTCTAGTGTTATATGTACTCGTTCGTCTCGGCATATTTTGTGCTGTTCTTTTGTTTCTTTTATTATGTAATTAAAGACAATAATAAAATACCAAAAGAGAAAAATGTAAAATGACCACCAAGACAGATAAAATTACACCTGGATTTCCAACTCTTTCGTCTTGACATATTTTTTTGTTTCGTTTCATTCATTGTGTAATTTAAATAAATTTTAGAGAATACCGAAGAAGCAATCAAAAATAGACAACCCAGAGACACCGGCACATATAAGAGTACCCAAGATGAAGACAAACAAAACAAAAACACAACACAATAGGTGTTGGACACCACGATACGAAAACAAACACAAATAACGTAAATAAGACACGAGCCCTCCTAGTGTTGCATGTCGTTAATGTGAGAGGTCATTGTCCGTTTTGTTTAAATTGATGGGATTGCTGACCATTTTTGGGATTGCTGACCATTTATGGGATTGCTGATTTTTTTGGGGGGATTGCTGACCATTTATAGGATTACTGACCATTAATGGGATTGTTGATCATTTATAAGGGTAATAACAAAATTACCGAACTCCGAACAATCTAACAAAGGGAAAGTCAAAACTCATAAGTATATAAACAGACAAAATCAGTCAACAACCGGAAAACTGTGAAAACCGTAATGACCCTGACTTGGTACAGGCATTTCTAAAGAAATGGTGGGTTGAATCAGATTTTAAAGCGCCAAACCTCCCCCTTATGGGATTACTGACCATTTATGGTATTGTTGACCATTTATGGGATTGCTGACCATTTATGGGATTACTGTCCAATAATGGGATTGTTGATCATTTATGGGATGAATTGCTGACCATTAATGGGATTACTGACCATTTATGGGATTACTGACCATTTATGGGATTGCTGACCATTTATGGGATTACTGACCATTTATGGGATTACTGACCATTTATAAAATTACTGACCATTTATGGGATTGCTGACCATTTATGGAATTGCTGACCATCTATGGGATTGCTGACCATTACTGTTTAAACTTTCTTTTCATAACATGTGCAAATAGAAAATGATATTGGTATTTATTTGTAGCTAAATTGTTTTAATTGTTTAAAAAAAAAGCATGAATTGAAAAATTAAAAATAGCCTAAAGAAGATTGAACAGGAGCATTTTGCAGCAAACCGGTATTTAAATAGAACAAATTCTGAGACAGGAACATAAATAACTTATTTTAAACTAAAATAGAAATTAACTTCCGGCCTTATCAATTGTAGTTCATGAGCACTTGAAATGTGAACTGACCAATCGCCAATACCGCGTAAGACATTTATCCAGGTTGCAGTTTGAATAAGTTCATTATAAAATATCATAAAATATTTATGCTGCCATTAAACTTTCGACCTTCTAATATAGGTAATTGACAGTATAAAATATTAATCAACTAACCTTTAATACACAGACCGTATCAGTGGTGTAATAGTCAGTGTACAGACCGTATCAGTGGTGTAATAGTCAGTGTGCAGACCGTATCAGTGGTGTAATAGTCAGTGTACAGACCGTATCAGTGGTGTAATAGTCAGTGTACAGACCGTATCAGTGGTGTAATAGTCAGTGTGCTCGCCTCGAGTGCGGTAGATCATGGGTTCGATCCCGGGTCATTTCAAAGCAAAGACCATAAAGGTGGTATTTGTTGCTTCTCCACTAAACACTCAGCTCTAAGGATTAAGGGAAAAGAATGCTTGGCACGGAATTAGAATAATCTGTCCGAGTGGAGCAACGTGTCTTTCCACGAACCGTGGTTCGTGTGAGCTAACACTATAAAAATCCAACTAAGCGTGTTGGTCTAGTACAAAGCGGTGTCATCCTCATCATCTCAAAATGTAACTTGTTCTCGTCTTGGTATAGCTAAAAATTGCTCAATTGGCGCTAAATAACAATCATTCCCTCATTCTGATACACAGTTTTCATAAGAAATGTGTTTATCTAAAGTTTGACATTATCCGGAACACACTGCTATTTAACAATACATTAGCAGATTCAACGAGAAAGAAGGAACAGATTCTGTTCCGAAAAGAATACAGAACATCTCTAGGAGGCCATTTTATCGTTGTCATGCATTTTAAAATATTTCTGTTTTCATATTTCAGATGAAGACCTCATATTGCCTCTTTGCACTCATGCTGACAGTTGCAACAATTTCTGAGGTGTATGGAGGAAAGTGTACTTTTATGTGCTTAAGAAAAGCCATTAGTTGTAAGCGGGCACAAAAGCCTTTTTGCTGTGAAGATTTTAAAAAATGTGGACTAGAAGAATGTGGGGAGACTGATCTAAGGTAACATTATTAGATGTTTGTTGATCACCCCTATGTTTATAATGTATATATGATATTGTAGCATGAATGTATTCCTTTCCTTTGATCTTTTTATGGTTTGTAGAATGTAGGCAACAGCTAAGAAGTATGAAAATAAGAAGCAGATACAAGATATTGCACACTTTAAATCACGGTTTTTCGAAGTGTGAGATTGTTTAACCATTTAACTTGGAAAATTGCCAATTGCCGTATAAATATTACATAAACTACTATATATCTGTATTTATCCTGCAATGACAGCATTTACCGACCAATATAGCCTGCCCAATAATTTTTTTGATATTGGTCAGTTATAAATAGAACATTTTTTGATATTGGTCAGTTATAAATAGAACATACAAATGTAAAACGGGGCACATCGGGGATATTGTTTTCAAATACATACACAAAATTATTTCAAATACTTTTATCATCGTCCAGTAAACGTTTATTTACGATTTAAAATTGCAGGATAAATACAATACATGTGCACTGTCGAAGCATATAGGTAAATATGTGTATTCGGTGCGAAACGCGGGAAAAGGCTCGGCCAAGCCTCGCCTTTTCCCGCGTTTCTAAGCCTCATACACATATTATCTATATGCTTCGACAGTGCACAAGTATTGTATATTTCTCAAACTGACAGTGCATAGCACATATACAGAGAAGTTACAAATAAATGAACAGATTAAACTATATACAATATATACAAATACAGTAAATCGACAGATGGAATTAGCCGGGAGGACAAACTATCATATTTATATATCTAATAAATTTACATAGTTTTTGCAGGATAGGTTTCCGTTCACTAGTCATTAATTTTTTTTAATTTTATTATATTGGGACGTTCAATTAGATGTTTTGGAGGTAGTGAAGTACGTTTTTCGCTTAAATTAGTACATTCAAATATGTAATGATATTCGTCTCCAATTTGATTCTTTTGACAAAGTTCGCAATAGCGATTTTCCCTCGGAATATTATTCCATCTTCCCTTTTCTATGGGCAATTTATGATTTGTAGTTCTAAATTTACATAAAAGATGGGAATTTTGTTCATCTAAGATATTAAAATATTCTTCAAATTTAAAATCAGTTTTGAAAATTCTACAATTAAATGCTTTAGGGGAATTATGGACTGACGAATTCCAATCCTGTAAAAACTGGTCTAACAATGTTTGTTTTATACTTTGTTTTAGCCACTCGATGCTTTTGAAAGTTTGCGTTTGCCATATATTAGAAAAACCAGTTTCGTTTAATATTTTTTCCCAAAAAATTATCCATTTAATATCGAAATTTTGTTGCGAATACAAATGGTGTGATAAACTATACATAATGTATGATATTTTGGATTGTTTTCCACAAATAATTTTTGCCCAAAAAGAAATAATTCTAATTTTAATGTCGATTTCGACCGGATATCTGCCTAATTCACCATATATCATATAATTCGGAGTAGACGTCTTGAGGTTGAAAATCATTTTACAAAATTTCAAGTGTACTTTTTCTAACACGTCATTGTTTCCAAATCCCCATATTTCGCAGCCATAAAGTAAAATTGGTTTAACCATTTTATCGAAAAGACTCAATAGACATTTTATAGATAAGTTGTGTTTTCTTCCTAATTTCAGTACTTCATACATAGAAACAACTGCTTTAACCACTAAACCTTTTTTTGCCAGATTGAAATTGCCAGTTTTGCTAAAAATAATACCGAGATAATTGAAGTTTTTGACTACTTCATTTCGGAGCCATTATATTTAAAAGATAAATGTTGAGGTGTACGACCACTCCCAAATATGACAATTTTAGTTTGATCAATGTTAGCTTTCAATTTCCTGGTTAAACAGTATTCATGAAAAGCATCGAGCTGTGCCTGTAAATCACTCTCAGATTCTGATAATATAACCGTATCATCAGCATATAGTATTATAAATAATTTCAAATCAATATTTAACTGGTTTTCGAGATCGCCTGAGATTGATTTTAAGCCTGTAACATTTTCGACTTCTAGAAAAGAACTGTCGTCATTGTTCCGCTACTCTCAGGTAACACCAGACAGGATTTCCGCTGATGACGGAACAAATCAAATACAAATTTATGCAACTCGTCCGTAGAATGCAGCGTAAAATGAAGAACATTTAGAAGACACCAAAATGGTAATCATAAACCATAAATAGAAGGACAAACAATATACATATATATGCCAAAAGAAAAAGGAATACAAAAATTAAAAAAAAATTAAAAATGAACTACAAAACACTCGAACGTAAAAGACAACTATCAGCAGCTCCTAATGAACACTAAGTAAGCAATTCCATATTTTCCATGGTGCCATTTCTGGATAGGTATATAAATTGGACCACGTTTAAAAACCGCTGCGGATAAAATATGCGATAGGGAATGCCCGCTGGTAGCGAAGAACGAATCAAATGCACAGCTCATTCTTAGGATAGAACGTTAACAATCACCTAAATAGTTCTTCCCTTACAAACTCTCAAAATGGCAGTCCGTTGGGCCATCCCTCTCTCGCTTCTGATGGCAGTCTCTCTCAATTTTTTTTGATAGATTGTTGAACTTGTTCTCATCCTTAATATAGCCGATATACTGGTCGTGAATCAATAATCAATCAATCAATAATGAATTTATTTTCAATTGTAGGTAGACCTTTTGATTGTAGACTTTTACTAATAATAATTATTATTATTATTATTAATATTATTATTATTATTATTATTATTATTATTATTATTATTATTATTATTATTATTATTAATATTAATATTATTATTATTATTATTATTATTATTATTATTATTATTATTATTAATATTATTATTATTATTATTATTATTATTATTATTATTATTATTATTATTATTATTATTGTTATTATTATTATTATTGTTATTATTATTATTATTATTATTATTATTATTATCTCTGTTGTAGGTGTGCAGATAAGCGAGGAAGCTGGAATAAAAGATACTATAATGACTTTCCTTTGTCACAGGAGGACGAAGTGGCTTCATCGTACTATTAAATAATAACTTTAACATCCTTTGTACATTGACATTGCATTTAGCTTCATCACAATCTGAGAAAATTAGATATTCATTGAATATTTTGCTAACCATACGCTAACATCTAGGGATATCTCATTTAGGGTCATGTTAGAGGTCATATTGTAAATCCAACAATCAACCACGAGCCTACAAAATCTGCGGGCATTGAAAAGAGGGTAAGCCCTAAGAGCAGTTGTTCGATTGGTCAATATATTTTACTGTCTGGCATATGATTGAACGGTCAACAATAGGGGACATGACGCTTACGGGATGTTCTTAGATGTTAGTGGATCACTAAAGAAAAATGAATCGAACAAACATTTAATTTTAAATAGATTGGCTTCATCATTGAATCTTCTACGCCAATTGGACGTTCAATATGTTCAACATTCGTCGCACCAAAACAACTGCATAACGTTTTAGACAGTTACATAGTGCACTAAGCCTGGTGCACAGGATTTGTTTTTAAGAAAGATACTGTGAAACACTGTTTATTTGTAGGGAACCTATTTCCGTTCTATTTGTGGCTCAACCAAAACCAGAAATGTAAGATTCAAACAATGCACAATGTTCTATTTCTTTTAATGGAAACAATTATGTTTTGGAAATTTGGATATTGGCAATCCACGAAAATAGGTTCCGTCATAGTATATTAATATTCATTACCTTAAACGTATGTTTTGTGTTGATTTAAAGAAAATAATAGATTTCTACTATTTGATTGGTTGAAATTGTGTTGAAATTAAACAATTATACATTTGCTGCTGCACATGTCTCTTATTAAAATGTTATCCTGTTTATTGAATTGTTCTGTCTTACTTTTGTACACTTGGTACTGGTGAAGATTCGCAGAGCTCAGAATCACAGAGCTGCTGTGTTCGAGTGGAGGCTAGGGTATCACTCTCAGTTAGGTGGGGATTAATCAAGTTATAATACCAAAGGTCTGGTTGTGAACAAATAGTGGGAAACGTGTCTTGCACGCTAAAGACCTCTTTGTAGATTTATGAAAAGAGTATGCGCATTGTAGCCGTTTCAAAAGACTAATGTTTATCGTCCCTAACCACCACTCAATACTTTTCCAGCAGGCAGCCAAAATTAGCTGACCCGGTTGATCCACCCCTTCCCTCATTTCTATATGGTTTTCATATGTTATTTAATTGTTCTCGTCCTGAATATAGACTAAATACTGCTCGCTGGACGTTACGTAATAATCAATCAATCATTGTTGTTTGTACATTAAAACAGCCCATTTGTACTGATTCAGAAACTATATGTGTAATGATTAGAGGGGTTGCTTCCAGGGCGGTAGATCGTTGGGTTGGGTTGGGTTGGGTTGGGTTGCGATCGAACTTAACCAAAGACTATACAATTTTTATTTACCGCTTCCCGTCTACGCACACAGCATTAAGAAATAAGAGGAAAGACTGGTTGGCTATGAATCAGAATACTATGTCAGAGTTGAGCGATATGTCTACCGATGTAATGTTGTGGGTTTGGCTGCGGTCAAGTCAAACCCAAGACTAAGGAATTGGTATTTATCGCTTTCCCGCTGCCCTCTTTCACAAGTGAAGGCAAAAACTGATTGATGCGGCATCAGAAGAATGTGTCTGAGTGGAGCGACATGTCTAAATGTTGGCTGTTGTCAGTGAGTTATTACTCAGGTTTCCTCCACCAAAACAAATTGACCACCACAATATATAGCTGAAATATTGTAGAAAGAGGAGTTAAACACCATAACCCTAACCCTTCTATTTATAAGTAATCTATGTATAAAGTCTTCTCTTGGTACATGATCCATGTAGACCGAACGGTAAGAAAAGATAACAGTATAAAATCGACGGGAAATAAGGGTAATAACAAATTTATCGAACAATTTTACAAAGGGAAAGTCAAAACTCATAAGTATATAAACAGGCAAAATCAGTCAACATCAGGAAAACTGTGAAAATCGTAATGACCCTGTCTTAGTAAAGGCATTTCTAAAGAAATGGTGGGTTGAATCAGATAATAAAGCGCCAAACCTCCCGCTTTCATTACGGCTCAAAGGTTCCGGCTGTCACTATTGGCAACGTTTGGAACGACGCTTCTTTTGCCTTAGCCTTGCAAACATATGCTATGTTCGTTCATCTTCAATGTGCCTTGCGGCAGATCGGGGGTTTTCGCCGGGTCCTCTGGTTTCCTCCACAAATAAAACTGACCGCCACGATATAGCTGAAAAATTGTTGAAAGTGGCGTAAAACACCATAAGCCAAACCAATCAATTTGTCATTCAATGGAAAGAAACGACAATATATATGAGATTGGTGTCGCGTTTCATTGCACGCTTTTCTATCTTCATCATTATTTTCATTTTTACTGGATGTAATAAATTAAAAGTGTTTGGGAGCAATACAACTGACGGACCTAAACAGGATAGCCAAAATGTTCGGTTCCTAAATAATGTTAATATTATCAAAGCTAATTTTCTCCTCCTTCAGACATAGGTAATCTTCGCCGATTTTGGCTATCCTGAAAAGGCCCTTTTGTTTTCTTGCTTCCAAATTCTTTTAAATTATTTGCCTTTCCAGAAACTCGTACTGGACACCAAGATAGTTATACGTTCGATCTTGAGTGCTGTTGTAACTGCCAATATATTTCAACCAACGCACCTCATATATTCGTTTTCTTCCTTATTTATTGTAAATCAACACATGTGCCACTAGTGGAAGAGGAACTGATTACCCTCCCGGAGCACATGAGATCACCCCCGGGTTTTTGTGGGGTTCTTGTTACTCGATCTTTAGTTTTATGTGTATGTTTTGTAGATCGTTCTTTTTCCTTTTGTCTTTTTTCCTTTGGTCATTGTGTTGTCTGTCCTGTTTCGATTTACAGATTCTAATTGCCCCTTTGGTATCTTCAAACTCTTCTTGTTGTAAATTTGTTTAAATTCCAATTGTCAAATTAATTATTGTCGTCTGAGAAATGCTAACCTCGGTTCATGCAGGTACACTTTCATGTAGCAAATAAGTAATCTGATCAACAATTGTAGAGATAGAGGTCTACGTCGATGCAGATGACGTCATCCGAAATTGATACATTTTTATTTTGCTTACATGCTAGATATATATAACATGTATTTAGATGGTTGGTTTGGTTTATGGCGTTTAACGCCACTTTCGACATTATTTTGAGGTGTATCGTGGTGGTCAGTTTTATTGGTGCAGGGAACCAGAAGAGTACACGGAAAAAAACACACCGACCTGCCGTAGGTCATTGACAAACATGATGTTGTATCGAGTTTTTAAACTGGTTAAGAAGCCGTGAATGGTCATCAGTAGATTTGGAAAAGTAAATGAAAGTACATTATTCTTGTACTTCAGCAACATATCTTTATAAAATAATGATCAAATATCAACAATGTCACTATTATCGGCTTTTGAAATTCAATACTGCAGTGCTACTAATAAATTGAGCATGCGGAAAATACCAAATTCATTTCCGTTCCGCTTGCTCGATTAAAATAAATAATTGGAGTCATTCTGAGGTTTATGCTAGACAACGAACGATAACTCTGGTAGAAATTTGAAATCGGTAATTTAATTTATCTATATAAATAGATTTAGAAATTCCCTATATCTTCCAAAAATCATACAAAAAGACATTTAGATATGTCAAGGTTTGCAGTCGTGTAGCTTTTAATGTAAACAACAAACAGATGTACAAATGTATGTATAAAGAGGGTAAGTAATAGAATATCAACGGACTGGTGACGGTTTCTAAGACTCAACCCGCAGCTCTGGCAAACACGTCCCCCGGGTGGCGTATATAGGATGGTGGGGGAACTGTCAGATTATAATTAATATGGAAATCCGTGGTTGGAAAGTGTCACGCTCCTTGTACGTTTTGCATAATCTTTTGTATATTTCAAAATAGAAAAGATCCATCTGAGCCGTCGAAAGGTTATTCTTTCGTCCCTATCAAAATTTCCATGCTTGTTTTTCACAGGCGCTCGTGGCACGGAATTACCCACTTTTTTAACTTTCGGTTTTCATACAATGTATTTATTTTCATGTATTATTTCATCTCTTTTTCTTGTATATGTCGTGTTCGTGTTGATACATCCATAATCTTAAATACCCATACTATGTATAGAGTATAGTGCCGGAATATGCAATATATTGTTACTTTTAGATTGTATGGTTATTTGAACATGAACACAATAAATAAAGGAAAAAGTGATGAAATTTTATTGAAAATAAATATGCAAATAGAAAGTAAAAAAATGTGTGTCCGTGTTTGTGTGTGTGTGGAAATAAAAAAGGGCTTGTGTTCTTTTCCATTTATAATCAAAAGTCGTTGCCCAGTTAATCCCATTCCCCGCCCTCTTTTTATGTATTTCTTTTTTTTATTATATATATATATATATTTGTCTCACGATTATAGATATACATATTATAAAATACTTTTCCTCAAGGCATATTTTAGTTTTACAATTCAGTGCTCCAGATAAAGGTGGCATTTCAGTATATTACACTCCTCTCTATATTGGCTAAATATTATCATTTTAATTCAGAGAATACAGACACAATTACTCTACAAAATTATAATATATTCCCTATGCTAAAATTTGGGAAGTACATTTTAATTGGATTACCGAAAGATTTTATTAAAGGTAATATTTTTTCTTTTTATTTCTTATGAATGTTGTGAATACCTATTTCTACAAGGGGCCGTCGTGTCCGTCATCTTATGGTAATTGGATTTACAACTACCTATGCAATCGGTGTCTGTCACCACTGATGTTGTGATTTCGAATCTCGAGCAGGGCAAGGTGTGCAACATTATGTGATAAAGTTTGTCAGTGATTTGCGACAGTTCGGTGGTTTTCTCCGGGTACTCTGGTTTCCTGCACCAATAAAGCTGACCGCCATGATATAACTGAAATATTGTTGAAACTGGCCTAAACACCATCAAACCAAACCAACCTATTTCTACAAGAGATATTTGTCAATTTAAAGATTATTTTTTAATCTTCAGACCTTGACTATTTTCTTGTGCTTCTCTAAAAGGTAACCGAATTAATTCAAAATTCAAAGCATTAATTTTTGGATTAATTTTTAGTAAGCGATACACCATACGAAAAATCCCCATCAACTTAAAAATTTTCTGGGGTTCTAAAAAAATATAATTTTCCTGAATTTCAAGTTTTTTCTCTTTATAGGTTCTTCTGCCTACTCAACCGCGTCATAGATCGTGATCATCAAAATGTTTAGAAGACTCAACATTCGGTCAGTTCGTAGATCTATGAAAAAAGCACTGAAGGGAGAACGATTTACAAAGTTTCGTACTGGACCAACGTCAAAAGTTGTACACACAAAAATCGCTGATGCTCTTAAATACACAACTAAAATAAGTTCGACGTTTTCACATTTAATTGAAAATGCGAAGGGTTCTTGTCTTGGTTCACAGTTCAGAAAAATAACCCCATATCAATGGATGCCTGGCCTACCTCGGTGTGCATTTGTCACAGAAATCTATATGAACAGTGGTATATACAAGACTGTGTACGGTCCGGAAATGCAAATATCTGATACATATGGATACGACCAATGGCGATGCTTGAATAGGGAAAATGTTGAACATTTCTCGCGTAGTCAACTGTGTGCATTTGTCACAGAAATCTATATGAACAGTGGTATATACAAGACCGTGTGCGGTCCGGAAATGAAAAGATCTGATACATATGAATACGACCAATGGCGATGCTTGAATAGGGAAAATGTTGAACATTTCTTGCGTAGTCAACTGTCGAATGCGAAAGTTGTACAAGAATTGTACAAATCTGAAAGAAGAAAAAATGTGAAAGTTTATATTTTTATTTTAGATTCAGAAGAACATACCGAATATGATATTAAAGAAAAAATTAAAGAATTTATTAAAAGTCCCACGACCAAGAGAGTAGCTATATTTGTATTTCGCTGTTTGATAAACTACACTATTTGTCAGGTATATGTAGAGTAATCAAATTCGTGTTGCCGAATGGAGACGGAGTAGAAACAAGCATAGGAGAAGATTCTTTTGCATTTGTTTTCATTGGGTTTTGCTTACGTTCATGGCGTAAACAATTCCATGCACAAATTTTCTAACAGAAAAAAAGAAGACCGGTCCGTTGAAATTGAAACTTTTTATGATTACTTCAAAAAATTAAATGCAGGTGATGAAGATGTTAATGAGCATGATGAAATTAATATTAATGAAATTTGTGATAATCCTGTTTATGATGAAATACTTAATGGTAAGATTACTGAGTTAGAAATAACAGAAGCTATTAGGAAACTTAAAAATAATAAAGCTCCAGGAACTGACAATATTTTGAATGAGTATTTGAAACATTCATCTTTATTGTTGATTTCTCTATATTGTAAGGTTTTTAACTTAGTATTAGACTGTGGAATAATTCCAGAAAGTTGGTCAAGTGGTATTATTAAGCCTGTTTACAAGAATAAAGGAAATCCGTCTGATCCTGATAATTTTCGGGCAATTACACTTATAAGTTGTGTCGGAAAATTATTTACTTCTATTTTAAATTCTAGGTTAAACTTTTTTGCAAATGATTTAAATATCATCTCAGAAAATCAAGCTGGTTTCAGAAAGGGTTATTCAACTGTGGATAATATATTCGTTTTACATGCTCTTATTGATTTGTATTTTTCTGTTAGTAAAAAGTTATATTGCACCTTCGTGGATTTTAAAAAAAGCTTTTGACACAGTTTGGCGAACAGGGTTATGGAGGAAATTACAAAATTGTGAAATAAAAGGGAAATGTTTCAAAATAATTTATAATATGTATAATGATATTAAGTCTTGTGTTCAATATAATGGTAGTCATTCTGAATTTTTTCCCTGTCTTACCGGTGTACGACAAAACGACAAAGAGAAAATTTATCCCCTTTCTTTTTTCAATATTTTTAAATGATTTAGAAGATTTTTTCAGACAATTAGATGGAGAACCACTTAAGATTATCCAAGAAAAATTAGAAAATGAACTGCACATTTTCTATAAAATTTTGTTATTTTATATGCAGACGATACGGTAATTTTATCCGAAACAAAAGAAGGTATGCAACAAGCTTTAGATATATTTGAATCTTATTGTGAAATTTGGAGACTACAAGTAAATGTTGCAAAAACAAAAGTTATGATTTTTAGAAAAAGGAAAACTGCACAAGATCCTATCTTTATTTTACATGGTCAAACACTTGATTTGTTGATACATACTCATATCTTGGGATGATATTTAAATATAACGGTACTTTTTTTGAGACTAGGAAAAAACTTGTAGAACAAGCTAATAAAGCATTGTATTGTATTTATAAACTGGTACGTAATGAATCAATACCTATTGACTTGCAACTGAAAATGTTTGACTCTATGATTGAACCTATCTTGCTGTATGGTTCAGAGGTGTGGGGATATGCAAATTTAAAAGTTATTGAACAAATTCAGTTGAAATTTTGTAAACGGATTTTAAAGGTTAGAAATACTACTCCACATTTTATGATATATGGAGAACTTGGTCGATTTCCGCTTGAAATTCGTGTGAAGCTTCGTATGATCGCTTTTTGGAGCAAGTTGGTTTTAAATGAAAATAAATTAAGTAGTGTTTTGTATAGATTAATGTATCTTTTAAAAACCAAACATCAGTATAGTGTCAAATGGTTAAATCATATAGAGTCTATATTCAATTCAACTGGCATGGGATTAATTTTTATAAACCAGTTTCCTGTTTATGACAAGAGTGTATTTAACCAAATTTTACGAGACCAGTTTGTTCAAAAATGGCTAAGTGATATATATTCCTCTTCTCGTGGACAAATTTACTCTGTTTTCAAAAAGGATTTTTGTATTGAGAATTATTTACTTAGATTGTCGGAACACTCCAGAATTTGGATAACTAAATTTAGAACTTCAAATCTGCATTTACCTATAGAAACTGGTCGTTGGTATAATATACCTCGAGAAGAGCGTATTTGCCATTTATGCAAAGAAACTATTGGAGACGAATATCATTTTTTATTAGTTTGTAAAAATGAAAACATTATCACCCTTAGAAATAAGTATTTGCCAAATTATTATCGAGCTTACCCTAATCATGCCAAATTTGAAGGTCTTCTTTCTATTTGCAATGTAGAACTTTATAAGCGATTATCAATTTTTATTAGAAAAGCTGCTGCCTTACTCTGATTATATGTAACTGCCTGTATTATGTTGTAACTTTATATTATATTGACTGTCAAATTTATTATTTTTCATCGTATGTTCATTCTGTCATGTCTTGAATGTATATATTATTTAAAAAATGACCTCTTGTTACACTTGTATATGTGTCTGAGTGTTTTCAAATAAATCTTGAGGAACGAACAATTCTTCCATGGACGATATATTCACACGCGTAATGAAGCAATTTGCAATGGGCGTTGTATATAGGTTGGGAGCTGACGCTGTTAAAGATGGCGCGAAGAAACTACATGAACTCTATAAATCGACGAAAAGTAAAAACGAGGAAGAAAATGGGCGAGTCGAATTAAAGACAGAACACGTCAGTGATCATGACGGTGATGGTCCCAGCACGGTTAATAATGAGGACGGATCTAAAGATGATATAATCAATGAAGAATCTACTATAAACTTTAGCCTTTTCGAATCCACCGATGATGATGATTTTATCATAATAGTAGCGAAGGAATTTGCAAAGGGTGTTATGGACGAAATATAGCATGGCGCGAAGAAAGTATATGAAGGTTATAAGTCGACAACAGGAAATGGTAACAGCGAATTAAAAAAAGAAGACAAGTAGGTTCGACTACACACTTTATATCTCTTTCAAAACCAGTAAATGACATAATTTATATTCTATCTTATGACACTTAGCAACAACTCTTGATATTTGTTTCTTTTAAGTAGTGTTGTATCAGTAATGAGGTAGTATCTCACAAGACCGGAACTTCTGAAGACAAGTCAGAACATGTCTTAAGAATCAATATTACTCATTTAAATAGTGTTGTATAAGTAAGGAGGAGATATCTCATAAGACTGGAACTTCTTAATAATTCTTCATTACGTTATGTTGCCACACCTCCTGTACTACTAAGTCCTGTGTCATTTTTTTTTATATTTAATAAATGAGTAGGAATATGGTGCATTGTCGCACCTATTAAAACAAACATTGTCGTCACTATCCACCACTTCATATTTTTACAGAAGCAGTCAAAAGCTGTTAACCCTCTCGTTCCACCCTCCCTCTCTATAGTTCTGTTTTATAAATTATTAACATGAAACTTTGAAGATACAAAAGGAGTAATCAGAAGCTTTAAATTGAAGAATGACAGATAACCAGTTATTGCCCTTCACAAGAGGGCAGATAACATGTTATTGCCCTCGTAAAATGTTATTGCCCCGGAGGCAAATAGCACGCCGCAAATTGTGGTGTTATTACGCATGCAAATTCGGTGTTATTGCAATAATCAAAAGAAAAAGGATAAACAGTGATGTAAAAAACTCTACACAAAAAACTAAAGATCGAGTAACACGAACTCCACTAAAATACCGGGATGAACTCATGTGCTCGTATTAAATGTTAAGCAACAAACAAACAAACAAACAATTCCATGTAAGTCGTGTTAACACCGGGAAATCTGATGGTACTTCTCAACATTTTGACGATTTGAATAATATCAAAAACCAGATATTTGTTTTGCACAAAATATTGAGAAGATTGATTACCTAGCAATAAAATGACCTCAAAAAATTATACCACACTGTTAGAACAATTCAATAAAATTACCACACTGTCGAAAACAATCTCATAATCTATTATTCGAAAAATCGTAGAAACGGAGTCAAAATCATTACCACACATATACATGACCGCTCAATTTACCGGTGATGAGTCCAAGCCTCCAGTCTTAGTGACATGATGCTCATGAGCCCAAACCTCCAGTCTTAGTGACATGATGTTGATGAGCCCAAATCTCCAGTCTTAATGACATGATGTTGATGAGCCCAAACTTCCAGTCTTAGTGACATGATGTCGATGAGCCCAAGCCTCCAGTCTTAGAGACATGATGTTGATGAGCCCAAACCTCCAGTCTTAGTGACATGATGCCGATGAGCCCAAGCCTCCAGTCTTAGTGACTTGATGCTGATGAGCCCAAACCTCCAGTCTTAGTGACATGATGCTGATGAGCCCAAACCTCCAGTCTTAGTGACATGATGTTGATGAGCCCAAACCTCCAGTCTTAGTGACATGATGTTGATGAGCCCAAACCTCAGGTCATAGTGACATGATGCAGATAAGCCCAATCCTCCCGTCTTAGTGACATGATGTTGATGAGCCCAAACCTCCAGTCTTATTGACATGATGTTGATGAGCCAAGCGCCAGTCTTAGTGACATGGTGTTGATGAGCCCAAACCTCCAGTCTTAGTGACATGATGCTGATGAGCCCAAACCTCCAGTCTTAGTGACATGATGTTGATGAGCCCAAACCTCCAGTCTTAGTGACATGAAGCTGATGAGCCCAAACCTCCATTCTTAGTGACATGATGTTGATGAGCCCACACCTCCAGTCTTAGTGACATGATACTGATGAGCCCAAACCTCCAGTCTTAGTGACATGATGCTGATGAGCCCAAACCTCCAGTCTTAGTGACATGATACTGATGAGCCCAAACCTCCAGTCTTAGTGACATGATGCTGATGAGCCCAAACCTCCAGTCTTAGTGACATGATGTTGATGAGCCCAAACCTCCAGTCTTAGTGACATGATGTTGATGAGCCCAAACCGCAAGTCGTAGTGACATGATGCAGATAAGCCCAATCCTCCCGTCTTAGTGACATGATGTTGATGAGCCCAAACCTCCAGTCTTAGTGACATGATGCTGATGAGCCCAAACCTCCAGTCTTAGTGACATGATGCTGATGATCCCAAACCTCCAGTCTTAGTGACATGATACTGATGAGCCCAAACCTCCAGTCTTAGTGACATGATGTTGATGAGCCCAAACCTCAAGTCTTAGTGACATGATGCAGTCTTGTAAGTGTTTTCAACATATGGTTTTTTTAACTGGGTGAGCAGCGTTGTTGTTAAGAACACCGAGTCCTAATTTGTGAAGGATGGATCTTGTTTTCCGTTAAATAGGGCTCAGTGAGTACTAATTTGTGACGGATGGATCCTGTTTTCCGTTGAACAGTGTTCAGCGAGTCCTAATTTGTGACGGATGGATCTTGTTTTCCGTTGAATAGTGTTCAGCGAGTCCTAATTTGTGACGAGTGAATCTTGTTTTCCGTTAAATAAGGTTCAGCGAGTCCTAATTTGTGACGGATGGATCTTGTTTTCCGTTAAATAGGGTTCAGCGAGTCCTAATTTGTGACGGATGAATCTTATTGTCCGTTAAATAGGGTTCAGCGAGTCATAATTTGTGACGATGAATCTTGTTTTCCATTAAATAGGGTTCTGCGAGTCCTAATTTGTGACGAATTGATCTTGTTTTCCGTTAAAGAGTGTTTATCGAGTCTTAATGTTTGACGGATGGATCTTGTTTTCCGTTGAATAGGGTTCAGCGAGTCATAAATTGTGACGGATAAATCTTGTTTTCCGTTAAATAGGGTTGAGCGAGTGCTAATTTGTGACGGATGAACCTTGTTTTCCGCTAATTAAGGTTCAGCGAGTCCTAATTTGTGACGGATGGATCTTGTTTTCCGTTGAACAGTGTTCAGCGAGTCCTAATTTAGGACGGATGAATCTTGTTTTCAGTTAAATAAGGTTCAGCGAGTCCTAATTTGTGACGAATGGATCTTGTTTTCCGTTAAATAGGTTTCAGCAAGTCCTAATTTGTGACGGATGGATCTTGTTTTCCGCTAAATAAGGTTCAGCGTGTCATAGTTTGTGACGAATGGATCTTGTTTTCCGTTAAAAGGGTTCAACGAGTCCTAATTTGTGACGGATGGATCTTGTTTTCCGCTAAATAAGGTTCAGCGTGTCATAATTTGTGATGGATAGATCTTGTTTTCCGTTAAATAGGGTTCAACGAGTCCTAATTTGTGACGGATGAACCTTGTTTTCAGTTAAATAAGGTTCAGCGAGTCCTAATTTGTGACGGATGGATCTTGTTTGCCGTTGAACAGTGTTCAGCGAGTCCTAATTTGTGACGGAAGAATCTTGTTTTCCGTTAAATAGGGTTCAACGAGTCCTAATTTGTGACAGAAGAATCTTATTTTCCGTTAAAAAGGGTTCAGCGAGTCATAATTTTTAACGGATGAATCTTGTTTTCCATTAAATAGGGTTCTGCGAGTCCTAATTTGTGACGGATGGATCTTGTTTTCCGTTAAATAGTGTTTATCGAGTCATAATTTGTGACGGATGGATCTTGTTTTCCGTTGAATAAGGTTCAGTTAGTCCTAATTTGTGACGGATGGGTCTTGTTTTCCGTTAAATAGGGTTCAGCAAGTCCTTATTTGTGACGGATGGATTTTGTTTTCCGCTAAATAGGGTTCAGCGTGTCATAGTTTGTGACGGATGGATTTTGTTTTCCGCTAAATAGGGTTCAGCGTGTCATAGTTTGTGACGGATATATCTTGTTTTCCGTTAAATAGGGTTCAGTGAGTCATAATTTGTGACGGATGGATCCTGATTTTGGTTAAATAGGGTTCAGCGAGTCATAATTTGTAACAGATAGATCTTGTTTTCCGTTAAATAGTGTTCATCGAGTCATAATTTGTAACGGATGGATTTTGTTTTCCGTTAAATAGGGGGCTACAGTCGATATTTTCATTGACGTTATGCGATGAGCTTTTATTTGCTATAAAGGGGGTGGTCGTGATCGTATGATAGGTCGATGCACAGCTACATGTACCTCTGCAATCAGTGCATAACAATCACTAAATTTGTGAGTTCGAATCCCGCTCATGGCGAAGTGTACCCGATTCAACATTATGTGATGCAGATTGTAAGCTCAGTGGTTTTCGCTGGGTACTCCGGTTTCCTCCACCAATAAAACTGACCGCCAAGATATAACAGTAATATTGTTGAATGTAGCGATAAACACCATAAACCTGACCAATAATCATATAATTTACAATAGTTTTTCCGAATTAAATTGTTGCCATTTCTAATATTAACCTTGTTAGACTATTCTCACAATGTCGCAATGTAGAATAAAAAGAAACCCTGTCATTTGTATTATTCTGTATTAGCTAAGGAAATAAAATGCTAAAAAATACCACACTCTCGGAACATTTCCAAAATTCAAGATATAAATCGCCCAAAGAGGCAAAATCGATACCCCTAACACAAACATATGACCGCTCATTGTGCTGCCTTGGAACAGGCACTTTAATAAAAACGTAGCGGGGTTTAATTGGTTTGATGAGCCAAAATCCAAAATGTGTAAAGAACAAATTGAATAAAAACACTTAATGTGTCTTCACTATACAATCATTTCAGACATCATTCTAGAGACCGACATCATAAGTTTGTCTAGACATCATTCTAGAGACCGACATCATAAGTTTGTCTAGATATCATTCTAGAGATCGACATCATAAGTTTGTCTAGACATCATTCTAGAGATCGACATCATAAGTTTGTCTAGACATCATTCTAGAGATGGACATCATAAGTTTGTCTAGACATCATTCTAGAGATGGACATCATAAGTTTGTCTAGACATCATTCTAGAGATGGACATCATTCTAGAGATCGACATCATAAGTTTGTCTAGACATCATTCTAGAGACCGACATCATAAGTTTGTCTAGACATCATTCTAGAGAACGACATCATAAGTTTGTCTAGACATCATTCTAGAGACTGACATCATAAGTTTGTCTAAGCATCATTCTAGAGATCGACATCATAAGTTTGTTTATGTAGAATTGAATTGTATCAAATATTTGTTGACATATTTCCAAGAATTGCAATAAACGTTAGAGAGAACCGAAGGGGCAATGCACACAAATTGACAGTCCAGAGAAATTGGAGACGAAGACAAACAAAACGTGATGAGCATCACAAACCTCACCAAGGACGAGGGGTATTTGTTTTATTGCATAGTGTTTTATGTCAGACTTGAATAATCAGTGGTCGTGATCGTATGATAGTGTGATGTACAACTACTTATTCAACCAGTACCCATCACCACTAAAGTTGTGAGTTCGAATCCCTCTCATATCAAGTTGTGCTCCATAGAACATTATGTGATAAGGTTTATCAGTGGTTTTCCTCTGGTACTCCGGTTTCGTTCACTAATAAAACTGACCGCCACGTATAACTGACCGCCATGGTATAACTGACCGCCATGGTATAACTGACCGCCATGGTATAACTGACCGCCATGGTATAACTGACCGCCATGGTATAACTGACCGCCACGGTATAACTGGAATTTTCTTCTGTACATTGTGCTTCAATTCTGTAGAACGCCACGATATAGCTGAAGTACTGCTATAGTTAGTGTTAGACATCAATCAATCAATTATGTAAGATAGTCGTGGGTTATCGACTTTGTATGTCTATTGTAGTTTCATGGTATTATATCTGAATGATCTCCTTTTGCATAGTAACATTCTCTCCCCAAAGCACACACATGGACAATACTAGTATGACCGCATCACTTCACTAATATGGGATGTTTGGGCCCATCATGCTAGCTAAGCCCGCCACCTTCTATTGAAGTGTCTGCACCAGGCCGGGGTAATGCATTTTTGAGCTTTGGGTATCGATTTAGCTTCTTTCTACTATTTTTCTGTCGGATTTTGGAAAATGTTCCAACAATATGGTATTCATGGTTTGTTCATGTTATTCCTTATATGGGTGTTTATTGGTATGAAATAAGTCTAAGTTGGTGTATGGTTGCATTATGCTTGTGATTCTGGTCCCCGTGAATAGACCAATAAAATAGTCTATTCTATTCTACCATCGTTCTTTTGATTAGAATGTCAGGTCTTGGCTTGGGAAAGGCAAACAAAAATATGACGGGGTTATACGGCTTAATGATGAGATACCAACACTCCCCCCTCTTGACAACTGAATCTCCGAATGGAATTCAGATATAATCCAACAATAAAAAAAATTATTCCCACACAAAAAGACCACTCTCTCATAAACATAGAGGAGGAAGAGTTAGAAGATACTAAAGGGAGGTAATCAGAATCGTATATCGAAGTAGAACAGACAATACAATGGCCAAAAGAAAAAGTATAAAAGGACAAACAACGATCACCAAAACTTACACATACACTCAACCCACAGACCTGCCCAGCACGTCCAACGAGTGGTGGATTTAGGATTTGGGGTGGGGGTGTGCCCAGGTTATAAATAATATGGAAATCCGTGGTTGGAGAGTGTCGTGCTGCTTGCACGTTTTGCATACTCTTTTGAAATAAAGTCAGAATCTGTCAAAAAATATAAATGGCTTTGTGAAGTAGACGACAGTTTTGTTTTAGTCATTATGTGTTCTCAGACACATCAAATATCTCCCGGTGGATCTATCAACGATGTTATAGCGTTACCATCTGTATGCTTCTTCAATACACTGAAAACCTGGCAAAAATAGTTTTATGTTCGTTGAACTTAAATCTGCCATTCAATGGAAAGAAGCGACATTATATATGGGGTTGAGGTCAAGATTCATTGCACCTTTTTCTATCTTCATTTTTGTTTTCACATTTACTGGAGGCAATCATAACACCCTTCTGTATATCAGTCCCAGAATCCTCATTTTGTAAGATCAATGGCATCATTGACAATATTAAGAAGTATGCACATCTACTATTGGAAAAAACAAGACGAGACGAAATAGGGTTGGTTTCATTTATGGTTTTAATGTCAACATTTTGTCAGTTATATCATGGTGGTAATTTGTTTTGTGAATGAAACCGGAGTACCACCGACCTGCCGCAAGTCACTGATAAACTTTATCACATAATGTTGTATCGAGAACATCTCGCCAAGAACGGGGTTGGAACTGACAATTTTAGTGATGATAAACACTGATTGCACATGAAGTTGTAAATCCAACTACCGTACGATCACGGTCACGGCTACCTCTTCGGAACATATTATAACTTAATGTTAAGACCAACAGGTTCTTTCGGAAATGAAGAGCTCTACTATCACATGACTATCTAAAGGTTGATTAGTAATTGATTGAACATCAATGGTTCGCCTAGAATATCCGTAGCGAAAGACTATCATATCTTATGCTGATGAGGTCCGCTTTGTTCTAGACCAACACGCTGAGATGGATTTTTATGGTGCTAGTTCACTGAAACAACAGTCCGCGGGTAGACATGTAGTTCCACTCAGACACATTATTCTGATTTCGAGCCAACCAGTCTTTGATCTTTCTCCTTAATGCTGCGTGCTTAGCGAAAAAGCAACAAATACCAATTTTATAGTCTTTGGTTTGACCCGACCGGGGCTCGATTCATCATCTACCACATTCGAAGCGAGCACGTTAACCATTACACCACTGATACGGTTGACACAGAGTTTATTTTAATCGTGTACTGTCATAAAATATTAAGTTAAAACTATTTGAAAATTATTGAGTGAGTGATTGTTGCTGAACTCAGCAATGTTTCAACTGTGTCATGGCGAAAGCTAGTTATTTGTCAATGAGATGATGATGAGGTCCGCTTTGTACTAGATTATTATAGTGCTAGCTCACATCTTGCCCTTCTCCAGTGACTTGCGACAGGTCAGTAGTTTTCTCCGGGTACTCCGGTTTCCTCTACCAATAAAACTGACCGCCACGATTTAACTGATATACTGTTGAAAGTGGATTTTATTAACCTTAATCCTAAACCAAGCCTACCATTGGAAAATATTGTATTGATACACAGCCAAATGAAACATATGGCGATTGCTTAAAATTATATTTTTTCATCAACTGCCCCTGAAAATGAATGTAAACATATTGTTAACGCACACACTATTTATACTGACAAAGAATCCAAATGCTCATCAACACATGTATGTTTGACAGTTAAATATTGAAAAATAAATGAAAGTACATTATTCTTGTACTTCTGCAACATATCTTTATACAAAAATAATAAAAATAAAAAATGTCACTATTGTCGGCTTTGGAAAATCTAATCGATTTAAAAAGATTTTTTTGAGACATTCCGATGTTCATTATAGACAAGGAACGATAACTCTGGTAAAGATTTGATATCGGATATCGGTTATTTAATTTGTCTATAAATAGATTTGGAGCTTCCCTATTTTCCAAAAATCATACAAAGACATTTAAATATGTCAAGGTGTGCAGATGTGTAGTTACTAAGGTAAACAACATACAGATGTACAAATAATGAGTAATAGAATAATTTTTTATCAACGAACTGGTGGCGGTTAGTGAGGCTCAACCCACATAGCTGCCCAGGACGTCCCCCGGGTGGCGGATATAGGATGGTGGGGGTGGGGGAGTTGTCAGGTTATAAATAATATGGAAATCCGTGCTTGGAGGGTGTCACGCTGCTTGCACGTTTTGCATACTCTTTTGCAGATTTCAAAATAGAAAAGTTCCATCTGAGCCGTCGAAAGGGTATTCTTTCACCCTTACCCAAATTTCCCGTATGTATTATTTCATCTCTTTTTCTTGTTTCTGTCGTGTTCGTGTCAATATATCCATACCACAGGCGCTCGTGGCACGGAATTAACACCCCCTTTTTTTCTAACTTTCTGTTTACATATATATTTTCAATAACATTTCTTTATTATTTCATCTCTTTTTCCTTATTTCAACTTGTTCGTGTCAATATTCATACAATCTTATATTAACAGCAACTTACATGTTTCGATCCTATATACTAATTATCTATAAGTTGTTGTTAACATAAAATTGTATGAATATTGACACGAACAAGTTAAAATAAGGAATAAGAGATGAAATAATAAAGAAATAAACAAATGTTTATTGAAAATAAATATGTATAAACAGAAAGTTAGAAAAATAGGGCGGGGGGGGGGGGGGGGGGGGGTAATTCCGTGCCACCAGCGCCTGTGGTAGTGCCATAATATATATGCTAGTTATTGTTACTTAAAGATTGTATGGTTATTTGAACACGAACACATTAAATAAAGGAAAAAGTTATGAAATTTTATTGAAAATAAATATGTAAATAGAAAGTTAAAAACAGTGTCTGTCTGTGTTTGTGTGTATGTGGAAATAAAAAAGTTTTTTTTCTTTGGAGGGGGGGGGGGGGGAGGGGTTATTCGTGCAACGAGCGCCTGTGATAGTGCCATAATATATATGCTAGTTATTGTTACTTAAAGATTGTATGGTTATTTGAACACGAACACATTAAATAAAGGAAAAAGTTAAGAAATTTTATTGAAAATATATATGTAAATAGAAAGTTAAAAACAGTGTCTGTCTGTGTTTGTGTGTGTGTGGAAATAATTTTTTTCTTTGGGGGGGGGGGGGGGGGGGGGGGGGGGGGGTAATTCCCTGACAGCGCTTGTGTTCTTTTCCAGTTGTAATCAAAAGTCGTTGCCCATTTAATCCACCCCCTTTTAATATATATATTTTTTTAATTTGCTCTAGTCCTACACAAACTGAAAATGCATGTTTTTAGACTTTAAGTAATCAACAGTCAATCTATCAATCCAGGAATTCGTGATGTCATCAATAAATACATGGGACCGAGAGCTTCTTCGGCTTGAAGGGGCGTCCGTCGGTTGTGCGGGATGTAGAAATTCACAACCAACCCGTCCTGCGGAAGAAACGTAAATAAAACCGAGGTCCCGTGTTGAGAGATTGCCACCCTCTCCGCCCGTTAAAGAACCCAGTGTAACAGCTCACTATGAGCATGCTCATGATGAGTGGTCCATAAGAGATCTGTTGCACTGGCAAAATTATCCGTCCCTACCTATCACCTTTCCTTGTTTCGAGTCCCGTGGCGTTTAAATTTTTAAATGTTCTCGTCCTGAATATAGCTGAAAAATTGCTCACTGGACGTTAAGCACCAATCAATCAATCAATCAATCAATAAATACAGCGCTTTACAAAATTGAGAGAACAAAAATGGAAATTTCCACTAATCCATAAAATGGCTGTACATGTAGCTATCCATTTGAAGCACGATTATAGATATACATATTATAACATACTTTTCGTCAAGGAATATTTTTGTTTTACAATTCAGTGCTCCAGATAAGGGGAGTATTTGAGTATTTTACACCCCTCATTTTGGCAAAGAAGAGTTTGAAGAAACCAAAGGGGAAATCAGAATCCGTAAATCGAAGGACAGACAACACAATGGCTAAAAGGAAAAGTACAAAAGGGCAAACAACGATCCACAAAACATACACAGAAAGCTAATGATCGAGTAACACGAACGCCACCAAAAACCAGGAACAAACTCAGGTGTCCCATCATTTCTGGGAGTATAGATACTAACCCTTTTGCTCCTCGCATTTTACCATACCTGCATTTTCATAGAAGATTAATAGAACCCTTTTGATCCTCAACTTTCTGTAGGTACATGTATTAGAGAGTGAGCACATTTCAAGAGCTAATTTTACATTTTAAAATTAGATGATCGTTAACATGGAATTCGAAATATAGGAGACAAACAGAGGAAATAAAAGTATAATTTGTGATGGTTACTCACAGGCGCGTAGCTACGCAGAGGCACGGAAGCACCTGCTTTCGCATCATTTTGACAAAGAAAAAGAATAAAAAAGAGAGAGAGAGAGAGAGAGAGAGAGAGAGAGAGAGAGAGAACGACAACAGATAATAAATAGAGATATAGAAGAATCCTGTATAGTTTGTGTATTGTTACTGTGTTATTTTTTTAACGTCGTGGAAAAGTACGTTAAACAATATTCACGTTATATCGTTTGAATTTAGCTCCGGAATGATACCACTCTACTCCGGTCCCTTCGGCTAATTACATGAGTCACAAAAGGTTTTTTGCTTACATAATCATTGAGTGATGAAACTGAGTGACTAAACAACAATGCAAAGAAAGATAAGTTCCTTTTTCGAACCGAAAGCAGGCCCTTCGGCCTCTGAAAATTCAATCCCGGAAAAAGTGGAGAGCGTCATAGAGAGTGTTGCAAGCCCGTCAGATTCTGCCTGTAAACCTACGTACCCAGATGTTGCCAAATTGTCGCAGAATGATTTCCAAAGTGATGCAGTTAAACTTCAGTTGTTATCCCAAATGTGGGATAAAACTGCCCAGTTTAAATTCCCATTCAGGTACATTGATCTTTGAATGGGCTTTCCAGTTTGTCCGTACTACATGCATATAAACATTGGGACTTAGATACTGAGAAAATTATTGACAGCTTTGCTTTGAAGAAAAAGCGTCGACTTGCATTTTTATTCTCGACACAAACCGAAGATCAGGAGTAACCGATTCATTAGTAGAATGAAAACATCAAGTGTGTTTGGTTTGAGATAAAGACATATATATGTTAATTTTTTTTTACCTGCATCGCCAACAGCAAAAGCAGCAAGTCTGTTCGTCGGTTCACAACACTTACGGTTACATAATTTGTGTAATCTTAAACAACAATAATTCTCATTCCTCATTATTCAAATTTTGCACAATTACTGCACACATATCGAATTTGTGCACTTTATATTTTCATCATATTTGATAGCGATTTAGGTACAGGCTCGACTTTGATTGCATTTGTACTTTCGACCGGCTATATATTCTCTTCGTAACATGAAAATATGACACGTTTTTTTTCTTAGTTTGAAGCAAAACTTTTGAGCTTACCAACAAAATCCAACCAACTTTGTTATTTCAAATTCAGTGCCTATTTCCTAAAATCGCAGAGCTTCGGGGGGCCTCTTCCCCCTGGACCCCCTACCAAGGCATTGCCCTGCACCCACTGGGGGCCTTAGGCGGCCCTCCAGACCTCTCGTCCCAATGTTGTGCTTCCACATCATTACTACGCCACTGACTCAGATACAGATTACGAGGGAAAGAGGTATCCGTTGCGTTGGGTACAAATATCAGGCTAGAACGGATATGTGAACATTTACTATTCATTATGTGAACAGCTATGACTAGAATGTATATAGTTTTATTCCCAACTGTTTTAAATTAATCATTAAATTAAATTGAAATTTAAAAAAAAAACATATCCTGCTGAAAATTCTACTTCCACCTCCTCGTGCTGAGCAGGGGTCAACAGACAAATTCTGTCAAACGGAAGTTTTAGACAAATTTAGATATAAAAGTTCAAATGTGCTGTCGTTTTACAAAAATGCGTATTTGAAAAGAGCGCAAAAGGGTGCAACTTTGAGGCGCAAATGGGCATTTTTTTCGGAGGAAATGTCCTATGGAAAGGCGCAAATGGTGCGCGCCGTACTGTTTACATATACTCTACAATATTGTAATATACTCCCCATGCTAAAATCCAAGTAATCAATTTTAATTGGATTAACTGAAAGATTTAATAAAACTTAGTGTTTTTTTTATTCGTTTTTTCCCCCTTATTAATCTTGTGAATACCTATTTCTACATGAGATATTTTTCAATTTAAAGATTATTTGAATATCTTCTTGTGTTTATTCAAAATTCAAAGTATTCATTATCTGATTAAGCTTTAGTATTCAGTACCCCACGAGAAATGTAAAGCTACCTTTGCTGTAAAATAAAGGATATATTTCCCATCAACTTAAAAATTATCTGGATTTCTAACAATTATCATTTTCTTGAATTTCAATCTTGTTCTTTTTATAGATTCTTCTGCCCATTTAACAGTGTCATAGATCGTGATCATCAAAATGTTTAGAAGACCCATCAATCAGTCAGTTCGTTGGTCTATGAAAAAAGCACTAAATGCAGAACGACTGACAAAGTTTCGTGGTGGGCCAACGTCAAAACTAGAACCCACAAAAATCGTTATTAAAAACAAAATTAAAATAAGTTCGACTTTTTCACATTTAACTGAAAATGCGAAGGGTTCCTGGCTTGGTTCAAAGTTAGGAAAAATAACCCCATATCAATGGGTGACTGATTTCACCAAGAAAGAGTCTTTAGAAATAAGACTACCCAGAAGTGCATTTGTCACAAAAAGATACAACAACAACTGTAATTCCGATACATTCGAAAACGACGAATTCTTGAATAGGGCAAATCTAGAAAAAGTCTTGTGTAGTCAGCTGTCGAATGTGAAAGGTGTACACGAATTGTACAATTCCGAAGGAAGAAAAAATGTGAAGGATTTTATTTTGATTCTAGGTTCAAAAGGACCTACAAGAAATGTATTACTTACAGATGATATGCAAGAAAAAATCAAAGAAATTATTAAAAGTCCCACGACCAAGAGAATAGCTACATCAGTAATTTCCGGGTTTATACACTACACTGTTGGTCCTGGTATTGGGACAGCAATCAAATTCATGTTGACGAATGGAGACGTAGTAGAAACAATCATAGGAGAAGATTCTGTCGCATTAGTTTGCATTGGGTTTTGTTTACGTTCATGGCGTGAACAATTCCATGCAAAAGGAACGAAAAATTCGTACATGGACGATATCTTCAAACGCCGTATGAAGCAATTTGCAAAGGGTATTGCCTATAGGTTGGTAGCAGACGCTGTTAAAGATGGCGCGAAGAAACTACATGAACGCTATAATTCGACGAAAAGTAAAAACGAGAAAGACAATGGAGGAGCCGAATTAAAGAAGGAAGACATCAGTCATCATGACGGTGATGGTCCCAACATGGTAAATAATGAGGACGAATCTAAAGATGATACAATCGATGAAGAATCTATTATAATCTTTATCCCGTTCGAAACCACCGATGATGATGATTTATTCATAAAAGCAACGGAGGAATTTGCAAAGGGTATTGCCTATTAATTGGGAGAGGACGAAGAAAGTAAATGAAGATCTTAAGTTGACAACAGGAAATGGTGACAGGAAATTAAAAAAAGAAAACAAGTAGATTCTACTATATATATACACTTTATATCTCTGTCAAAACCAGAGAAGGATATCATTTATATTGTATTTTATGACACTTAGTAACAACTCTGGATGTTTTTGTTTTTAAGTAGTGTTGTATCAGTAATGAGGACGTATCTCACAAGACCGGAACTTCTGATGACAAGTCAGAACGAGTCTTAAAAATCAGTATTCTTCATTAAAGTAGTGTTGTATATGTAGTGACGACATTTCGCATATTTTTATTTCTAAGTAATGGTGTATCAAAAATGAGGACACATGTCTTAAGACCGGAACTTCTGGTGACACCTCAGAACAAGTTTTAAGAATCAATATTACTCATTTAAATAGTGTTGTTTAAGTAAGGAGGACATATCTCATAAAACTGGAACTTCTTAATAATTCTTCATTAAGTTATGCTGTCACACTTCCTGTACTACTAAGCCATGTGACATGTTTTTTTTTATTTAATAAAAGAGTAGGAATATGGTGCATTGTCGCACCTATTGAAAACAAACATTGTCGGCACTATCCACCACTTCATTGTTCCACCCCCCTCATTTCAATAGAGTTCTGTTTTAGATATTATTAACGTGAAACTTTGAATCGCTGTAAATCGGAGAATGGTGGACATTACAATGGCGAAAAGAAAAAGGGCAAACATTTATGTACAAAACACTACTCAGAAAACTTAAGATCGAGCAACACGAACAACACTTGAATCCAGTTGTGATCTCATCTGCTTGTTGTAGATGTTGAGAAACAAACAAACGATTTCATGTAAGTCGTATTATATCAGTAATGACACCGGAATGTCTGAAGCCACGCCTCAGCATACAGACATTTTGACGATTTGTATAATTTATAAACCAATTTTATTTTGGACAGAAAAAAAATAATTGAGAAGATTTATTACTTTGCAATATAATGCTAAACAAAATATACTACATTGTCGGAACAATTCCAAAATCGATTATTCGAACAAACGTAGTAACAGAGACAAAATCACATATACATGACCGATCACTTTACTGGCTTGATACAGACACTTCAATAAAAAGTGGCGGAATAAAGCTAGTTGTATGAGCCCAAACCTCCAGTCATAGTGACATGATGCTGATGAGCCCAAACCTCCAGTCTTAGTGACATGATGTTGATGAGCCCAAACCTCCAGTCTTAGTGACATGATGCGGTCTTATAAGTGTTTTCAACATATGGTTTACATATATTTTAACTGGGTGAGCAGCGTTGTTGTTCAGAACACCGAGTCCTAATTTGTGACGGATTGGTCTTGTTTTCCGTTAAATAGGGTTCCGCGAGTCATAATCTGTGACGGATGGATCTTGTTTTCCCTTAAATAGGGTTCAGCGAGTCCTAACTTGTGACGGTTGGATCTTGTTTTCCGTTAAAGAGTGTTCAATGAGTCCTAATTTGTGACGGATGGATCTTGTTTTCCGTTAAATAGGGTTCCGCGAGTCATAATCTGTGACGGATGGATCTTGTTTTCCCTTAAATAGGGTTCAGCGAGTCCTAACTTGTGACGGTTGGATCTTGTTTTCCGTTAAAGAGTGTTCAGCGAGTCCTAATTTGTGACGGATGGATCTTGTTTTCGTTAAATAGGGTTCCGCGAGTCATAATCTGTGACGGATGGATCTTGTTTTCCCTTAAAAAGGGTTCAGCGAGTCTTAACTTGTGACGGTTGGATCTTGTTTTCCGTTAAAGAGTGTTCAGCGAGTCCTAATTTGTGACAGATAGATATTGTTTTCGTTAAATAGTGTTCAGTGAGTTCTAATTTGTGACGGATGGATCTTGTTTTCCGTCAAATAGTGTTCAGCGAGTCCTAATTTGTGACGGATGGGTCTTGTTTTCGTTAAATATGGTTCAGTGAGTCATAATTTGTGACGGATGGATCTTGTTTTCCTTTAAAAAGGGTTCAACGAGTCCTAATTTTTGACGAATGGATCTTGTTTTCCGTTAAATAGTGTTCAGCGAGTCCTAATTTGTGACAGATAGTTCTTGTTTTCCGTTAAATAGTGTTCAGCGAGTCATAATTTGTGACGGATGGATCTTGTTTTCCGTTAAATAGTGTTTATCGAGTCATAATTTTTGACGGATGGATATTGTTTTTCGCTAAATAGCGTTCAGTGTGTCCTAATTTGTGACGGATGGATCTTGTTTTCCGTTAATAGTGTTCAGCGAGTCCTAATTTGTGACGGATGGATCTTGTTTTCCGTTGAATAGGGTTCAGCGATTCCTAATTTGTGACGGATGGATCTTGTTTTCCGTTGAATAGGGTTCAGCAATTCCTAATTTGTGACGGATGGATCTTGTTTTCCGTTGAATAGGGTTCAGCGATTCCTAATTTGTGACGGATGGATCTTGTTTTCCGTTGAATAGGGTTCAGCGATTCCTAATTTGTGACGGATGGATCTTGTTTTCCGTTGAATAGGGTTCAGCGATTCCTAATTTGTGACGGATGGATCTTGTTTTCCGTTGAATAGGGTTCAGCGATTCCTAATTTGTGACGGATGGATCTTGTTTTCCGTTGAATAGGGTTCAGCGATTCCTAATTTGTGACGGATGGATCTTGTTTTCCGTTGAATAGGGTTCAGCGATTCCTAATTTGTGACGGATGTATCTTGTTTTCCGTTGAATAGGGTTCAGCGATTCCTAATTTGTGACGGATGGATCTTGTTTTCCGTTGAATAGGGTTGAGCGAATCCTAGTTTTTGACGGATGTATCTTGTTTTCCGTTAAATAGGGTTCAGCGAGTTCTAATTTGTAAAGGGATGGATCTTGTTTTCCTTTAGATACCGTAGGATTCAGCGATTCCTAATTTGTGACGGATATATATTGTTTTCCGTTGAATAGGGTTCAGCGATTCCTAATTTGTGACGGATGGATCCTGTTTTCCGTTAAATAGGGTTGAGTGAGTCATAATTTGTGACGGATGGATCTTGTTTTCCGTTAAAAAGGGTTCAGCGATTCCTAATTTGTGACGAATGGATCTGGTTTTCCGTTAAATAGGATTCAGCGAGTCCTAATTTGTGACGTATGGATCTTGTTTTCCGTTAAATAGTGTTCAGCGAGTCATAATTTGTAACGATGGATTTTGTTTTCCGCTAAATTGGTGGCTACAGTCGATAGTTTCATTGACGTTATGCGATCAGTTTTTATTTGCTATAAAGGGTGTGTTCGTGATCGTATGGTAGCTCGATGTACAGCTACATGTACCTCTGCAATCAGTGCATAACAATCACTAAATTTGTGAGTTCGAATCCCGCTCATGGCGAGGTGCACCCGATTCTACATTATGTGATAAAGATTGTCAGGTCGGTGGTTTTCTCTGGGTACTCCGGTTTCCTCCACCAATAAAACTGACCGCCAAGACAAAACAGTAATATTGTTGAAAGTGGCGTTAAACACCATAAACCTGACCCATAATCATATAATTTGCCATATATTTTTCCGAATTAAATTGTTGTCATTTTTAATATTAACCTTGTTAGACTATTCTCACAATGTCGCAATGTAGAAAAGAAACCCTGTCATTTGTATTATTCTGTATTAGCTAAGGCAATAAAATGGTAAAGAAATACCACAGTCTGAACATTTCCAAAATTCAAGAAAAAAATCGCCCAAAGAGGCAAAATCGATACCCCTAACACAAACATATGACCGTTCATTGTGCTGCCTAGGTACAGACACTTTAATAAAAACGTAGCGGAGTTTAACTGCTTTGATGAGCCAAAATCCAAAATGTGCAAAGAACAAATTGAATAAAAACAGTTAATGTGTCTTTACTATACAATCCTTTCAGAAATCATTCTAGAGACCGACATCATAAGTTTGTCTAGACATTATTCTAGAGACCGACATCATAAGTTTGTCTAGACATTATTCTGGAGACCGACCTCATAAGTTTGTCTAGATATCATTCTAGAGACCGACATCATCAGTTTGTCTAGACATCATTCTAGAGACCGACATCATCAGTTTGTCTAGACATCATTATAGAGACCGACATCATAAGTTTGTCTAGACATCATTCTAGAGATCGACATCATAAGTTTGTCTAGACATCATTCTAGAGATCGACATCATAAGTTTGTCTAGACATCATTCTAGAGACCGACATCATAAGTTTGTCTAGACATCATTCTAGAGACCGACATCATAAGTTTGTCTAGACATCATTCTAGAGACCGACATCATAAGTTTGTCTAGACATCATTCTAGAGATCGACATCATAAGTTTGTCTAGACATCATTCTAGAGTTCTACATCATAAGTTTGTCTAGACATCATTCTAGAGACCGACTTCATAAGTTTGTCTAGACATCATTCTAGAGATCGACATCATAAGTTTGTCTAGACATCATTCTAGAGATCGACATCATAAGTGTGTCTAGACATCATTCTAAAGATCTACTTCATAAGTTTGTCTAGACATCATTCTAGAGATCTACATCATAAGTTTGTCTAGACATCATTTTAGAGACCGACATCATAAGTTTGTTTATATTGAATTAAATTGTATCAAATACTTGTTGACATATTTCCAAGAATTACAACAAACGTTAGTGGTAATACAAAAAAAATTGACAATGGAAACAAGACATTGTATAGTGTTTTATGTCAGACGTGAATAATCAGTGGTCGTGATCGTATAATAGTGTGATGTATAACTACTTATTCAACCAGTACCCATCACCACTAAAGTTGTGAGTTCGAATCCCTCACATGTCGAGTTATGCTCCATACAAAATTATGTGATATTATTTGTCAGTGGTTTTCTTCTGGTACTCCGGTTTCGTTCACCAATAAAACTGACCGCCACGGTATAACTGGAATTTTCTTCCGTACAAGTTGCTTCAATTCTGTAGAACGCCACGATATAGCTGAAATACTGCTAAAGTTAGCGTTACACATCAATCAATCAATTATGAAAGATAGTCGTGGGTTATCGACTTTGTATGCCTATTGTAGTTTCATGGTTTTCTATCTGAATGATCTCCCTTTGTATAGTAACATTCTCTCCCCAAAGCACACACATGGACAATACTAGTATGACCTCACCACCTCACTAATATGGGATGTTTGGGCCCATCAAGCTAGCTAAGCCCACCACCTGTTATTGAAGTGTCTGCACCAGGCCGAAGTAATGTATTTTTGAGCTTTGGGTATCGATTTAGCTTCTTTCTACTATTTTTTAATCGGATTTTAGAAAATGTTCCGACAATATCGTATTCTTGGTTTTTCATGTTATTCCTTATATGGGTATTTATTGGTATCAAATAAGTCTAAGTTGGTGTATGATTGCATTATGCTTGTGATTCTGCTCCCCATGAATAGACCAATAAAAAGTCTATTTTAATCTACCATCGTTCATTTGAATATAATTTCAGGTCTTGGCTTGGGAAGGGCAAACAAAAATGTGACGGGGTTATACGACTTAATGAGATACCAACACTCTCCCTCTTAATAACTGAATCTCCGAATGGAATTCAGATATATTCGAACAAAAAAGAAAAATTCCCGCACATATTCATTTCCACTCAAAAAGACCGCTCTGTCATAAAAATAGAGGAGGAAGAGTTTGATGATACTAAAGGGAGGTAATCAGAATCCGTATATCGAAGTAGAACAGACAACACAATGGCCAAAAGAAAAAGTATAAAAGGACAAACAACGATCACCAAAACTTACACATAAAACTAAAGATCGAGTAACACGAACCCAACTAGAAAACCGAGGGTGAACTCAGGTGATAATTACGTGTAATATTTGATTTACGATATTGATTCCAATCCCGATCATAGTAAGGTGTACTCGATATAAACCTATGTGATGAAGTTTTGCCAGTTACTTGTGGCAGGTGGGTGGTCTACATTGAGTAATCTGGTTCTCTGTAACGTTGAACTGATTACCATGATATAACTGAACTAGTGTTGAAAAGACGTTAAACACCCACAATCATAACCAGGAATAATTGGTGTCTTAACGAATCAGATATTTTGGTGGCCATATTGAATTTGGAGCAAACTGAGAAATCTTCTTTGAGTGGTAATATTTGATGAAAATGATACATGAATACACAAGACGAATGCGACCAATTTACATAATAGCAAAATTTGTCTTGGCTCTAATATAATATGTGGGTTAAAATCCCGCTCATCTACACAACATTATGTGATAAAGTTTGTCAGTCACTTGCGGCAGGTCGGTGGTTTTCTCCTTGTACTCCGGTTTCCTCCACCAATAAAACTGACCTCCACGACATAACTGAACTATTTTTGAAAGTGGCGTTAAATACCAAACACCCAATGGAGCTAGCATAGATAGAAACACTACTTTAAAAAGTTTAATGTGATTTTTTGCTTTTTCAAAATAAGCCTGGAATATATGCGTTACAGAGCTGACGTTTAATTGTGAGTTCATTGTGACTTCAAACAAGGTAGTTAAAGGGCATTTAAGTTATACAAACACGATAAGAGCCATACATTTACCATATCAGTCATGATTGGTTTAAATTGGTTCAGTGGTATCCAAGGAGAAAATGATTATGTAAGCAAGTAACGACAGACAACGGACGACAAGTGATTGCAGTAGCTCACCTGACCCTTCAGATTCAGTGTGCTAAACATTGTCTGTGTTTTTAGATTTGAAACATATCGTTTTATCATTGAATCTTTTAAGAAACAATTAAAAGTTTAATTATGATACAAAATCTCACACTGTATAAGATACTGGTTGATACCTTATGTTGAAAACTATATATGGGGATGATTGAGAACACAAAATACTGGTTGATGCATAATGTAGCCAATTGTGGGTAGAAATATTGACAGTTGACCATAGAAGGTGCCATGTTTGGAGAGAGTAAGGTCCTTGAATGTTAAAGCACTTGTATGAACGCATCATTACAGTAAGAGGGGAGGTTTAGTTCAATAAAACTAGCTTAAACCCCCCACTTTTCATTGAAGTGCCTGTACCAAGCCACGAAAGTTAGTGATCGTGTATTTATGTGCCATGGTATCGACTTTGCCTCATTCTACGATCTTGGAACTGTTCCGACAGTGTGGCATTATTTGTGTTTCCAAATTTTGGAACTGTTCCGACAGTGTGGCATTTTTTGTTTTTTCCAAATTTTGGAACTGTTCCGACAGTGTGGCATTTTTTGTTTTTCCAGATTTTGGAACTGTTCCGACAGTGTGGCATTTTTTCCTTTTCCAGATTTTGGAACTGTTCCGACAGTGTGTAATTTTTTTTTTCCAGAATTTGGAACTGTTCCGACAGTGTGGCATTTTTTGTTTTTCATTTAACAAAACTGTAAATTAAGTTTTTCCAGTGAATATAAATTCTAGTAAATAAGAATAGGAAGTATGTGGTTTGAAGTTGTAAATCAGCTGGTAGTGATATTTCCGTATTTATTTGTACAGGACAAATAGACCAGTATTTTTATTTTCTTTAATTTTAGTAAAAGATCAATAATTGTTGAATGTATAGAGACCTTTATTAAAGAAATGTAGCTTTAACCTTATTTCTTTGTCATCATACAATTAATATGATACAATACATTTAGTAGGTACAGAATGAAATATACATATATCTGATGTTATAAATGTTCATGCCATGTTGAGGTTTACTTTCCGTTTAGCCGCCGTGGCACATATGTCATACTCATTCTGTAAGGCAGCATCATAACAAAGATAAGCTTCTTCTTTGTCACCTACTATCTCATTACATACCCCTAATAGTGTTAATGAATTAGATAATGTACTGACACCGATGAAATACATCTCTTTTATCGTTAGATATAAATCACGTAATGACTGTTGTCTATTGACAATGTTATAAAGATGATGGTAACATAAAAACCTTAGACAATGTGACATAACAACAGGTGGTACATGAAAGCTATCACCCTTGACTTCTGGTTGTAGTTCATGAGGTATCAGTGTTGATTGATTTACATAACACACATGACCTATCGTTGCCACTCTCATCTTCTCATTCAGTGTAATATTTGAACAACCTACATTCTGTTTGTAGTACTTAATATGATCTGTAGTGTAAATGTACATACCTAACATTATCATATCGGGTGTACAACGACACAAAACATGATCTATAATCTTTAACGTTGTATTGTACTGACCGAGTACATAGTAAAATGAGGCATATAACAACCATCCAGTCACAGAATCTGATTTGGTACCGTCATGTAAATGTTTATGATAACGTTGTATTACATGTGCATTGTGTATATTAGTAGTAGGAAACGGAAACTTCTGAACAAAGATACTACTAGTCAAGGCATAATAATATTTACATATTCCTGACAAAATACTCGAGGACTGTGACATTGCTAACGATTTTATAAAACTTAGCAGTGTGTATCCCTTTTCTATATCAAATTCACTATTAATGGTAATAACCTTATACAAAAACAGTTCTAGTTTAATACATGACGCTTGTAACACGGCTTCCCTATTAAACAATGTATTAACTGTTAAAGCCTCACGTTCACCATTTCGTAGTCTTTCTAATACATTTATCAACAGCCAACTATTAGCTCGATTTATTTTTCCACAAAACATATTATGTTCAGGAATAAAATAGTTGGGACAATAACAGCACTTCACCCATGTAATTATTTTATCAAGACAAAGGAAATAACAGTGGAATAAGTTTTGTAGCTTAAATGTGTTAGTGCAAATTTCTCTCTGACAACCAGAACACAGCCGTTTTCATGAAGTAGGAACACAATAAACCTTTCACTTTATCATTTCTGTCGATAATGTTCTTTAGAGACAGCTTAAGAAGAGCGTAGCAAAGGATTTGTGTGTAATTCATAGAATGTGACAATTGTTTTTCTGCCATAGAAAATGATATTCTCCATAGTAAATCATTATTGTCTATTTCTTTGGGTCCAATAGGTACAAGAATACAGCCATAATTAACTATTTCGTTGATTAATATATCTGTAGGCCACTGACCAGGTCTATGGCGATATATCCATTGTTCTGATTGTCTTGGCCAGGTATGCACGTGAAAGCATAGAGCCAGATCGACGGTCTCATCTTTGTTAGACAAGCAAGGACCATGTACGGATCTCTTACCATTAATATCAAGTTCTATAAGATTACGAATGAACGAAATGTTTGATAAAAATAGTCCATTTATTGTTTCAACAAAACATTCAGCTGAGGCATGTATGTTTTCATCATCACCCTCAGCTATCAACTTTAATCTAGAAAATCCTGGAAAGTCCATGTCATCTTCCATCAGAAGAGTAGTGCATCGTGCTGAGCAATTCATATTTCATTAAGTAATACCATTATATCCTGATCACTTCCGGGAAAATCTAAACCCTCCCCTAAACTTCCACTGGATACTCGGGTTCGTTCTGTGTATACTTTATTATATATCTTGTCCTGTATAAGAAATATATTTTGTCTTATTCTTATGTCCATCTCACTACCAACTATTCTTATTAGGTTGTTATAAACCTCCTTCTCTTGTGGTGAAAACAATGTGGTATGATCTATGTGAAATAGAAGAAAACATTTTAAAGGCTTGTATTTGATTGCATGTCAGTCATATTGTGATGAATGGTATAAGCTAAATAAATTAGTTAGTTAAAAATAAATATAATGTGGTGCCATATATAATAATTCAGATTTATTATCCAGACAAATTGTCTAGATTGTGGTGTTTAACGTCACTTACAGACGTTCAAATCAATATTTTATTTCTAGTTGTACAATAATACCCCCAGCAAAGCTATTGTAAATACGGACTCTAATATCACTTACAGGTCCCTAATAGCGGCCGATGATACAGGCCACTAATAGGGACCGATGATACAGACAGCTGTACTTTAATTATTTGACCCATTTTTGGGACAAAGTTAATATCGTTCACCTGGCGACCGTTTCAGTAAAGTGATCGTCAATCGTAAGTCTAAGATCACTCTTAAGATTTCCTTACGTGCACGTATATGTGCGTTTCACAAAACTAGTCCTAATCTTAAGATTTACGACTTACGACTTGCGACAAGTAACATCTCCTATAATGGAGGTAAAAAGATATATTGTATCATATATTTTATATAAGATGATTGAGCTTAGGTGATTAACGCCATTTTCAGCAATATTTCAGCTATATCATTGCGACCAGCTTTAGTGGTGGAAGAAGCCGGAGAGAACCACCGACAAGCAACTGGTAAACTTTATCACTTGCGGTTGTGAGTCGAGTGCACCCTTTTTGTGAAATTTCATACATAAACCCAACAGCTTGGAAGCTGATTACATTAATAATCACATTTTTAATGTGTTTAAATACGGTTTTGATATTCAACTAATTATAAAACTCCAAAGTGATCTTTTAAAAGAATAAACAAACCAAAGCTATCAGAAAAAAAATTGTTAGTGTAAAATTTTACAGAAATTTGAGAAGAAATTTATTTTCTGGAATATATTTTAACCAATTTCATACTATAATAATAATAATAATAATAATAATAATAATAATTGAAATGGAACCAATTAAGGGTCCCCGAAGAGGCAGAGAGCTACATATAAAACAAATATTGATTCAATGATTATGTACATATAATAATACATCTACAACATTTTATATGTAAGGAGAAATTTAAAAAATGTGACCATAGATTTGGCAATACATTCACATTTTGCACCGATATTCCTTTTGCGGTGCATTTCAATTGCGTGGAAAAAAATCCTACATTTACGTGAAGAACTTAAACACACGACAATTGTGCGGATTTTTGTTTACCTTTCTTTAAAGTATATTTCGTATTTTCATAATATTTTATGGTTTTTATAAGCACTGATACTGCAACTTCTTGTTTACTTGTTTATTTACTTCTTTCGCCATCCAGAAATTGCTTAATCTGTAACCACCGCCCACCACGGGGGAGGGGGGGGGGGTAAGGTTTGGGTAGTTTTATTGCATCACTATATATTCACGCATATAAAATAATATGTTTCATCAATTCAAAAAACAACAAAAATACACATCTTACAATATTAAACTTTAACATGTGCATGAACTGTTGATTTATATTCAAAGTAAATGTTTTAACACTTTATATAATCAATAAAAACTACCAATGAATATTAACATTTGGATTGCTAAAATATATGTTGCCTTCAAAATTATTGGGTTTGTTTTCTTATACATGTATGTTACAATTTTATTTATATCTCATATATTTGTTTCTATGTTATTCTTATATTTATTTTTTCATTTTAAAGGCTGACGAAAGAGGTGAATAATCCATATTGCATCGTCAGTCATGCTGCAAAATGCAGAAAATGCTATGAATAAATTAAATATATTCTAAATAACAGATAATCCGCGCAAATGCAAAAAGTCTCAAGTACATTTTACGGGCAATGGTAATGCTCTTTCTCCGTGCAAAAGTAATACCCGTTAATCTCCACGCAAATGTAATACGCCCTCTGTTTGTGCTTAACTTTATTTTTGAACCATTGTTTGTACATGTACTCGATATAGTCCTTTTCTTGAAATTTCTTCCAGATACCCTCGTTAATAAAATATGTTGATATTGTAAATGCGGAACTGAGAGAGAGTACACTGAAACAAACAGTAATGTGTAGCTGTTTTAATGATTTTGTATGACTCTCGAAATATAAAAATTGTTGCGTGCATCTAATATGTATTACTCGCTTCATTTGATTTAAAAAAAATCAGATAATAGTTCTTCTCTTCAAAAATAGGTTTACGATTTACGACTTACGAGTACCTTCCACCAGTCTTAACTTTACAATCACTTTTTATCGTAAGTCGTAAATCCTAGCTATTAGTGAAACGGTCGTAACCCTTAAGAGTACACTTACGTCTACGCTTACGACTTACGACCTTTAGTGAAACGGTCGCCTGGTCATTTAAATGGGAAAACTATTTAAACTCGTTCTCAAACAAAACAGTTACAATTTCCCTGGATCGTCAGCAAATAAATAGATTAAATGTCATACCATTTGTTTTTTTCAACAACACTATTATTGTGCAAGTTAGATACATTATTATTGAAACAAAAGAACTTGCCCGTAATGGATATACCGGGTTTCTTTTTCCGCATTCGTACTAAGGTAACGGCCTTGGTGCTATGCACCTCGACCTTTACCTGAGTACTCATGCGGAAAAGGAAACCCGTAGTACTGTATCTTATACATGTATATATATATGTAAATATATTTTTCTATATGATACCTTGTTCACGTCATTTCACTAAGAGGGGATGTTTGGGCCAATAAACCTAATTTAGCCTCGTCACTTTTTATTGAAGTGCCTGTACCAAAACAGGAAAATGAGAGGTCATTATGTGTGTGTTAACTGTATCGATTTGACCTCTTTTTACGATTTTGATATTTGGAGTTGTTTCAACAGTGTGGTATTTTTTTTTTTTTTTTTCATTTAATTTTAGACATTTAAATATTAAAGAATTGACCATCACATAATACTGCGTCCAAAGTTACATGGTATAATCTCATTGACACCAAAGGCTAAAAATATTGATGGGAAAGCTATTACACTATTTGTACAATAATACCCCTATTGTAAATGCAGCCTCTAATATCACTTATAGACCGCTAATAGAGGCCGATGATACAGACCACTAATAGGGGCCGATGATACAGGCCGCTTTGCTTTAATAATTTGACCCATTTTTGGGACAAGATTAATATCGTTTATCGGGACTGTGTTGCACAAACGTCAATAAAGTTAATAGTGAAATAAGATTTAATAGTCAATTAAATCGTTAATTGTAAATTAGTTAATAGTATGAGTTAATAGCGTTACTCGACCGTCAATTAAACTGTATATTAGTTAATTGTAAATTAACATTCAATTAAGCTAAAATCGACCCCATAGTTCATTACAGCGTCACGCATCCGTTAGCAACTTCTTTTAAAGTGACAGTGTGTACGATTTTGTCAAATTTTCTAAGTCGGATTTTTTCACCCAAACTTGAACAGATGTGGTAACAAATCATCTAAAACAGCCAAAAACATCGAAAAGTGGTTTTCACGAAATATTTCGGGGGAAACATGTACGCAAGCAATCTGTGTCTGGGCTACTCTAATTCAAGTCAATCAAGATAACTCCGCCTCTGTCTGATGAACTGCGCACGCGCGGAATCGGCTTGAAACAGCGTATGTTGTTTACAAACTAAAATTGTTACAAAAATGGCTAATAATATGAGTTTTGATTGATAAATTGCGTTCTTATATTATGACTAATTTATCATTAAACATGTATGAATTATACATTTTAATCCAAAGATAGGTTAAATAAACTGCTTATGCATGTCTTTGTTTTGATCAATCAAGGTCAATGGGTCATGAATAATTCATGAGCTTGGCCAACAGATCAGAAGTAATGTGTTTAATTACATCTAATTAAACAAACTTATGTTTATCTGAGATGGTTATTTGGTCATTTTATTGATTTATCTATCTTATTTTCAAGTTGTTGTCAAACTTAAAAATTATCAAAAATCGTAGACACTGTCACTTTTAATCTCTAGATTATTTACTGATAATAGCTGTAGAAATCATGCACGTTGTTTTTTAAGGACGAAGTTCAATGATGTTTTAATATGACAGGTTGCTGCAAACATAGCCGCGGAACCGTCGTGTGTACAGGTGCGGTCACACGATACGATTTTCAATCCGATATTTCCTTGCGATATGCTTTCTGCAAATAATCTTATGATGTTAAAGTCGAATAAAATAATCGTTTCAAAATTGGTTGGTGTTCTATTTCCATCGACAATCTGATGAGAATCGTATCATGAGAACGGTAAAAGAAATTCGATCTGATTTTAATTGAAGTATCAATTTAGTGAACATTGTAATATTTACCTGTTCTCTGATTAAATCAGTTTCTGTCATTTGGTTTATTTCCATCCTACCCCACTGTTCCATTTCGGCTTTTGCAACATTTCAAAAGAATAAAAAAAAAAAAAAAAAAGAAAAAAAGCCAACAATATAATATTTGATATGTCTTCTGTAATAATACATTTCTCTGACGTCACACTATCGTTCGAACAGTGGATTATTTTTAAGAATCTACAGTTTATTCTTTTGTTCTTGAATATATGAACTTTAACGAACTTTAACCTTTTACTGTTTTAGGCTTAAAAACATGATAGGCATATTTTGGGACTTTCGGGTATCGAACCACTGCTGGGTTTTTTAAAGTCCACTCTGACTTTCAAAATTTCCATCTTACCATTCGGCTACGTTGACCACACTATTATACGCTATAATTAGTATATATGACTCTTGATAGTAAGCTTTGTTAAAAAAATACCAGCAATTTGTTTAAAAAAGTAATTGATCAATATATACAAGACACGATACAAGTATTTTAGGTCTGGCATAATTTATGCTTAGAATTGATGAGTATGTGAACTTTTAAAATGTATTCTCGCAATACAAAAACAACTAACGAATCGACCGCAAGAAATAACAAATCAGACAGACCACAGGTGGACAATTATTTTTAAGAATCTACAGTTAGAGTGTATTCTCCCTTACATAAGTATTCTGCCGAGATCATGCGTGACGCAGACATCTATGTATCTTAGCTAATATTCAATTAAATGAAAAAAATAATCATCAGTTCAAGGATTACAATACAAGTATCCGATGATTTTGAATGCACATCCACAATTTTCAATTAAATATGCCACCCCGTAATCATGTATGCATTTGTAACATGTAAGAAACATCAATGAAATAGTTATTGTATAATAATTTAATTTGATTTGAATATTTCAATCTGATTGACTAATCCGCCTGGAGAAAATTTTGATTATACTCGATAACCTCGGTTGGTATTGTGACTTCACCAACGTGTTCATCCGCTAACGACAAATTCAAATAGTCACATGGAATAATCGTAGCTAAAATCGAGGAATCATTAAACCTGTTCCACAATTTCAAATATTCCTTAAATAATACATTTCTCTGACGTCACACTATTGTTCGAACAGTGGATTATTTTTAAGAATCTACAGTTTATTCTTTTGTTCTTGAATATATGAACTTTAACCTTTTACTGTTTTAAGCTTATAAACGTGGCATACATATTGTTGGACTTTCGGGTATCGAACCACTGCTGGGCTTTTCAAAGTCTGCTTAGACTTTCAAAACTTCCATGTAACCACTCGGCTACGGTGACCACACTTCTATGCAATCTCTACCCAGAGTTGTCGGTCCTTACACTCTCTCCAATCTCTGTCAACGCCTATATGGCAAGAATCTTGGCAAAATCCGTTTATTAAAGGGTAACTTGGTATAAACCGGTTATAATGACCCCATATATTGTAAAATATGTAAAGAATACCATTTAGCTAATATTTGAGAAGCATCTTTGTTTATTTTCAAACGAAGATAAGGGATTATTGTTTATACGGTGATGAGTCATACAGCGCTGTTCTGGTTCCTTGGTGTAATAGCTTCTATAGTTGTTGAACATTACACTGGTAATATTTTATATAAAGGAATCCAGTTTAATGCAAAGGTAGACTACTTTTTAGGCGTTGACAGAGATTGGAGAGAGTGTAAGGATCGACAACTCTGTGTAAAGAGTGACTACTATACTCTACAATTAGTATATATGACTCTTTGTAGTAAGCTTTGTTAAAAAAAATATCAACAATTTGCTTAAAAAAGCAATTGATCAATATATGCACGGCACGATACAAGTATTTCAAGTATGGCAAAATTTATGCTCAGAACTGACGAGAATGTGAACTTTTAAAATGCATTCTAGCAATACAAAACCAATTAACGAACCGACCTCAAGAAATAGCAAATCAGACAGACCACAGGTGAACAATTGGAACAATTGAAAGACCTTGAAATATTTAAATATAAACGATTATTTTCACTTGAAAGACCTTGAAATATCTAAATATAAACGAGAATCGAAAGCACGAATGCCGATCAACAAATTTTGTTTGATGTATGTTAATTGTTGTCTTATTTGGCTTTTTAAACATTAAAAGTGTAAAAATATAAAATGAAAGCACTTTTGCAGATGGAAATGTATTATGTAAGAGAATGCACTCCAACTTTGTTTAAGAATCTACAGTTGGAGTGTATTCTCCATTACTTAACGTGTTGACGAAAAAGACTACATTGTATTTTGTTTCTGAAATGTCTCTTTGAACATCCAGAATATATATTTTTTTATTTAGAAGGAAAACATATATAGATTCTCCTTCTGCTGCCCGTGGGTTACGATATTTCTACACAATTTTAACCACAAGCCGAAAGTGGAGAAATATCGTAACCAACATGGGCAACTGAAGGAGAATTTGCTTCTCCCATTATTTAACACGAACTTTATTTCAAAATTTGAAATTAATCCGGGGAAAGGCACGAGACATTTTAATCGTCTAGAGGATTACAGATTTGTCCACCACTGGTTCAGCGGGGTTAAAACGCCGTAATAATGGGAGAAAACTCTTTAAAAGGAAATGAAATAATTGTAGGCACCATATAATGGTCATAGATGCACTTTGAAACATGTCAACTGTGTCAATAATATGAAGAAAAGAAATACACTTTCGCTTTACACATGAAAAGGGGTGGTTTTAAAATTAAAACAGTATTGATAATTGTGTATTTCATTGGAAATCTTTCCTTTAATAATTTGTACACTTTTTGTCACCTATCTTCCGATCCTTTTATGTAATCTACACTGCAACATACTTAAAGTAATATTACACCAGTTTTGGGTGAAGAAAATTTTTCCCTGAAAATTCAATATGGAATACGGCGGTACCTTTACTAGGCTATTCATGCATGTATCAAGTCGAAATATGCTCTCAACAACTAGAAATCTGCAAATCCGTGTGCATGTTTATCGTCCTCGCCATTATTGTGGAAACTGATTAACTTTCGGTTGCTTTGTTCCGATGATTGCCGATTATAACCTCGTTAAGAAAAGTTTTGGTCCGATGATTGCCGATCATGACCTCGTGAGGAAAAGATAAACAATCATTGGGCCACCTGGGCCCGCTGAACGGAGAAGCAACAACCAGACCAAGGAGAAAGGCTCGTGCATAATACTTTCATATTGTTTGTTGTTTGTTTTATTTACAGGATTAAATCTTGTTCATATTCATACCCCGACTTGTTTTCAAGAACCTGACGATTGTTAAAAATTATTAAAATTTATGTAAAAAAGTATCATATCAAAATTGAATGGAAAGTTTGATGTGTGATCACTTGGCCATTGAACATACCTGTGTCATCTATTATCATGTTTGTTATCTTACTTTTTTTTTAAATTTATTGTATTTCTCACAAATCTAAATCGGGAAAAAGATTCCCGTTCTGTCAAATCATTCACTGTAAGTTGTATATTACGTTGATTGTTGGTACGAAGCGATATATGTACTTGCATGACATCCATGTTTAATTTACAATTAAGAATTTAATAGTGCTCGTTTGTACAATTAAATATCTTCGAAAGTTAATAGTCTATTAACGTTAATTGACGTTTGTGCAACAGAAATAATTTACTATTAACCTTAATAGTACTTTTTACTTTTAATAGTAAATTAACTTTAATTGTGCTTTGTGCAACCCCGTCCTGATCATTTAAATGGGAAAATTATTTAAACTCGCTCTCAAACAAAACAGTTACAAAAACTCCGCGACCGTCAAATCCACAATTGACACCGACAACTCTTCAAATACAGTACTGTTATTCCTATTCTTATGAAATTCTCCCAACGTGTACATACTAGATTGAAAACATACAAATAAATGACGAAATATATGGACTTTTCAAATTCCGTCCGTTAAAAAAATAGTAATGTAGTTGCTCAAGGATCCACCATCTTGAAAACGTGTAATCCTACATGCCATGCCTTCTGATGACATGTTTTTTGATGACGCACATCTGAACACCAAGAAAGGCATACCATCTATAGTTAAGTTTTTAAAAAGAGTTCTAAACATACCGAACACTCAAACGAGAAGACCTTCGTTATCCGACTCGTCAATGCCAAGATTAAAATTGGAACCACCACCTATCTATAGATATCCGAAAAATGGACCTCTCGATGTAAACAATAACAGGCCACCTCACCCACCTCTGGGTGACATAAGCAATAACCAATTTCGTCCGCTAATGCCACCGATTCCGCCATTCAATGGTTCACCGATGCCATTCTTACCGTGATGTGGGGTTCTTTTAACCCATACAATAACCAAAGAGGCTTTGTGAACTACTGTTGATTGCAATTATCATGATTACATAGTAATTTGTCAGATTTAGACTTTCATAACTTTTTATCCCGTTCGTTGTATTTTTTCTGTAATCAGGAACTAGGGTTGTTCTGCAATTAGTATAGTTTTTATGAATCTCAATAACTATGCATCATTGTATATTTCTTGAATTGACATGGAATGACCAGAATCTGATTTCATAATTGTCATGACAGACATTTCTTTTCTTTTTTTTTGACAAATTTTCTATATCATTTATCTAATCAATAATTGCTTTTGGTTTTTTCCCCTCATACTTTAACCATAGAACACTAAACCATTATCATTTAAAAAAAAAATCATATTGAAAAGACTGAATATTAGTCTACACACAAATTGTACTAGAGTTACCTCTCTTTCCTTGTCAATAATCATGAATATTGTATGTATAATTTGCACTCTTATATTAGTAATATACATGAATGAATATGCCATATGAATAATATTTACAGATATATATGGTAATTCCACATCTACAAGGATCGTTATAGTGTCCCAAACAATAGACTAAATATTTCGACAGAAACCAGAGAATTGTAGATTAATGATTTTCTCTCTTGATATTTCAATCATCAAAGCTTATTTTGCTATCATTAATTGCAAATTAGTATTTGACAAATTTATGGACTATCCAAGCACAATTATCCTTTTAACTTAACCGTCATATATTTTCTAGAATTTCAATATAAAAATGCCAGAAAACAAATTCTTTTAATAATAATCTCAATATCGGCATGTGGAATATTCAAGGTCTAACTGAAGAAGAAACCTATGAAAATGTATTCAAAAACTTTGTTAATAAATTGTGTATTGTTAGTTTTGTAGAAACATGGAATGACAGTGGTTAATAATGTTAATAATATACCTAGTTTTACTTGTACTTGTAATAGTACTAGGAAAAAACATCGAAGAGCCAGGCGAGGATCTGGTGGTATTGCAGTATATGTCAAAAACTGTATATCTAAAGGTGAATCTAATTTGTCTAGTCGTCATAGTGATATTGTCTGGATTAGACTGGACAGCAAATTCTTTAACTTAAACAGGGATGTTTTTATTGTTGTAGTATATTTTTCACCTGAGAACTCATCAAGTTGTACAGAGGATATAAATGTAATTTATTCACGTTTGCTTAGAAACATTGAACACTACATGGAGATATTGTAATCCAAGGTGATTTCAATGCTTACACAAACACAGTGTCTGACTTTGTTATTTCAGACAACACTGAATTTCCTAGGTCAATTGACAATGAGTACTCAAATGATTTCCATATTTCAAGGAATAATCTTGATAATAAGCCTACAAGCAAAAGTGGTAAATTGTTAATCGACTTATGCAAAGAGTCTGGCATCAGAATACTTAATGGTAGAACAAATGGAGATATCAGGGGAAGTGCACATGTATTACCTACAATGGCCGCAGCGTTGTTGATTACACATTAGGTTCCTGTAATTTATTACATGGAATTGGCAATTTCATAGTAAATTATTTCACTCCATTATCTGACCATTGTCCAATAAGCTGTTCTATCCTTACTTGTTTTCAAGGAGATAAAAATGGTATGAATGCAAATCTAGATCCTCTGCCAGGTAAATTCATTTGGGAAGAAGAGGCAATTAGCCGGTATAATACTAATAATCAGATTATACAAGTGAAACAAAAACTTGAAGATGTTTTGAGTGATGGGTAAACTGACTGTGAAACTGCTGTAAAAAACTGGAACTCAATATTATGTGATACTGCTCTTAAATCAACAAAGTTTGTTAAAAAGAGAATGGGGAAAAGGTCAAGTGAACAAAATAAAAAGCCCTGGTTTTCTGTCTCCTGTCATGACCTATATATAACTGTTAAAAAATGTTTTGACTAGTAAATAAATTTCCTGAAAACGGATCCTACAGGAAAGCTTTTTATTCGTTTCGTTCTAAATTTAGAAGGAAATGTAAACATGATGAAAAAATCTATAAAATCCAAATTTGCGACAAAATTTTCCAAAACATGAACAGTGACCCAAAAACTTTCCCGAACTTATTCAACAAACTAAACTCAGAAAGGATCCAAGATGAATCCTTTAATCAAACTGAATTTATTAAATTCTTTCAAAACCTTAATGTTTCCTCTGAAAATATTCCAAATAATGAATTTCATGATAATATTATTCAAAAGCTAAAGCTAACAATTGCAACTCAGCTGTTTTTTTTCATAACATATAATAAAATGAAAAAATATATATCACACTGTCGGAACAGTTCCAACATTCATTAGAAAAATCGTAGAAATAATATCATTTAGTGTCCGTCGTCTGTTATCCATAAATTTTCATATTAATATTTAATCTTTTTCTTAGAAACTGCAAAACCAAATGCTTTATTTTACGTTATCAAGTTCTCTCAACCCGCACCTTGTTATTTTTTTTAATAGATTTATGATGGTTGTCCCTAAAAATGTACTGGAATATATCATAACATTGGTTGTCGCTAAGAATAAAGTACGTTAAAAAAGTGTTTAAAAAAATTTCAAATATGACAAAGTTCTATTCCCCAAATAAATCTATCTATTACTTCTTTAAGATTAATACCAAAATTTCGACCAGTTTTCGACAATCAATGTTAATAAGTTTCTGAATTGATATGATTTCAATATGTACATTATCAATGACATAGCAGACGATGAAACCAAAATTGGTCTGTATGAGATATATTTTTTAAATGATTAAAGCTTTGTTAAGGTGACGAAAAAAATGAATTACGAAAAAATACAATTTGAACGTGAAATAATAGATGTGGTACGTAGTTCTTACATTTAAAAATGACATTTTTAGATCAGATTTCTTGAGATCATTCATGCAATTTCAGCATCATAATATAACCTCTGACAAATGAAGCGATCAAAATAATGAGAGATTTTATCACGTGAAGCAAACCGTCGAAAACAGGAGACCGTCGAAAATGGGTGACGTTGCGACATTACTATTCGTTCACTTTAATTTCATAATACAGCTTCGGAACATGTTTTTATCCTGAAATCAATCCACATTGCATATTGAGTCAAATTTATGCTTTGTTTATTGAGTTTTATTATGCTTTGTTTTTGTTTTTGTTTTTGTTTTTTTAAAGATATGCATTATAATACAATGAAACGTACGTTCTGTATTCTGAAAAAAATGACGTTCAGTGCTTTTCATTACCTGACTTTGTCGGTCCACTGTGAGGAATTAGATGCACATATTAACTAACTGTATTTATTTCTGTAAAGTACATATTGTGAATACATTTTGGAGAAAATTTTATCGACATCTGAGGTGGGGCCGATTTTGGCCCTTATAGCTCCCAGTCCTTTGTCAATAAAATAATATTTTCAAAATTTGATATTTTGTGATATTAGCATCAGCTAACAATTTAAGCAAATAATTGAAATGAAATCATAATTTTGTGTTGGATATATAAGAATGTTTAACTGAAAATATGGCAAAGAAGAAAACAAGATTAATTGTGATGCCATTTTAATCAATAGATTAATTAATTAAGATTAGATTTAACATTTTAAGAATTTTCTTTCTATGTAATGTGCATGTGTGTACATGTTAGTCATGTATTTAAGTTTTTTTTTTTTTTTTTTCAACTTTGACAAAAATGTTGTTCTTTTATGATACATGTATTTAAAATTATAATTTTTTTTATTTTGTGATTAATTTTATCTGTTTTTGCAGAGGAATAATATATTTAATTTGCTTTATCAATTTAATCAAATAAATGTAATCCAATTTCAAAAATATACTTGTTACTATGTTTCGATTTTTTTTAATCTATTTTATCCAAGGTAATATTAATTTCTTTTCTTTTCAGTTTATTTTGTGACATGTCAGGATTTCTTTTTTGTTATTCGGGACATTTCTTGAACATTTGTTTTTCACATTTTTATTCTTATTTTGTTAAACATACATTCTAAGCATTAAAAAAAAATATGTCAGTTGATTATAAATACATTCTTTTCAATATAAAAAAAGACATATTAAGTTTTTTTGGTATATTAACACACAGATATGGTAAACACAGAAAATCTCAATCAATGAAGGATTTATGGACATTTGTAATTTCCCACTTTTTAACTCTCATGTCATAAATTTACCTTAAAGAGACATACTGTCTATGCTAATGAAAAAGGAAAACACACACACATATTCAACTAGATTCCTAAATTAAATCCATATATTTTTTTTTTATAAAATGTGAAATGTTCAATGATTAAAATTAAATTACTCTATATTTCTTTTTCATAAATATTCATGAATTTTGAATTAAATTTCCTTAAGCATAATTTACTGTACTTGTTAGTACAAACACAAATAAAAAAGAAAAAAAAATAGAAAATCAAAGACAGCTAATGAGAATAGATTAACTGCTAATTACTTTTGATCAGTTTTGATGTGCATCCACAGTTTAGTTAGAGTTTACTTTCAAGATTTAAAACATTGATAAGACAAACAAATTGAAGAAAATATGAAGCTTTACAGCAAAAAAAAAAAGAAAAAAAGAAAAGACAACAAACAAATGGTTAAAAAAAGAATAGATACACATCTATTGTATACATGTAAATATTTTCAAATAATTTACTTTTAAATTTTAAAATACAGATAATAATTGAAATTTTAACAAAACAAATCAATTGAAAAACAAAGAAATTCTAATTCAATTTTAGAATTATCAAAACATTACTACATTGTAAAATAGAAAATTTATTATGTAAATATTTCCACTAAATAAAAAGTCACAAGTGTAGCAAATCACACATACATGCTCAGGTAAATTTTATTAACACCTATTCAATCAGGTACATCTACCTGGAAATCATTATGATCATATTGTTTATTCAATTGCTGACCATCTGTACAAGTGAGGGTAATAAAACGGATCATCACCCCATGATTTACGACCCCCAATTTTAAATGGTCAGCATTTATCAGTGTATGTTGTCAGCTGTCCTGTAGTGTTCAGCGAGTCCTAATTTGTGACGGATGGATGTTGTTTTCCGTTGAATAGGTTTCAGCGAGTCATAATTGCTGACGAATGTATCTTGTTTTCCGTTGAATAGGGTTCAGTGAGTCCTAATTTGTGACGGATGGATCTTGTTTTCCGTTAAACAAGGTTCAGCGAGTCCTAATTTGTGACGGATGTATCTTGTTTTCCGTTGAATAGGGTTCAGCGAGTCCTAATTTGTGACGGATGGATCTTGTTTTCCGTTGAATAGGATTCAGCGAGTCCTAATTTGTGATGGATGCAACTTGTTGTCCGTTGAATAGGGTTCAGCGAGTCCTAATTTGTGACGGATGGATCTTGTTTTCGTTGAATAGTGTTCAGCGAGTCCTAATTTGTGACTGATGAATCTTGTTTTCCGTTAAACAGGGTTCAGCGAGTCCTCATTTGTGACGGATGGATCTTGTTTTCCGTTAAATAGGGTTCCGAGAATCCTAATTTGTGACGGATGGATCATGTTTTCTGTTAAATAGGGCTCAGCTAGTCCTTATTTGTGACGGATGGATCTTGTTTTCCGTTAAATAGGGTTTGAGCGAGTCATAATTTGTAACGGATGGATCTTGTTTTCTGTTAAATAGGGTTCAGCGAATCATAATTTGTAACGAATGGATCTTGGTCTTGGTTAAATAGGGTTCAGCGAGTCATCATTTGTGATGGGTGGATGTTGTTTTCCGTTAAATAGTGTTCAGCGAGTCATATTTTGTAACGGATGGATCTTGTTTTCTGCTAAATAGGGTTCAGCGAATCACAATTTGTAACGGATGGATCTTGGTCTTGGTTAAATAGGGTTCAGCGAGTCATCATTTGTGACGGGTGGATGTTGTTTTCCGTTAAATAGTGTTCAACGAGTCATAGTTTGTAACGGATGGATTTTATTTTCAGTTAAATAAGGGGTTACAGTCGATATTTTCATTGACGTTATGCGATCAGCTTTTATTTGCTATAAAGGGGGTGGTTGTGATCGTATGGTAGGTCGATGTACAGCTACATGTACCTCTGCAATCATTGCATATCACCACTAAATTTGTGAGTTCGAATCCCGCTCATGGCGAGGTGTACCCGATTTAACATTATGTGATAAAGATTGTCAGGTCGGTGGTTTTCTCTGGGTACTCCGGTTTCCTCCACCAATAAAACTGATCGGCAAGATATAACAGTAATATTGTTGAAAGTGGTGTTAAACACCATAAACCTGACTCATAATCATATAATTTGCAATATATTTTTCCGAATTAATTTGTTTCCATTTCTAATATTAACCTTGTTAGACTATTCTCACAATGTCGCAATGTTTCAAAGAAACCCTGTCATTTGTATTATTCTGTATTAGCTAAGGCAATAAAATGGTAAACAATACCACACTGTCTGAACATTTCCAAAATTCAAGATAAAAATCGTCCAAAGAGGCAAAATCAATACCCCTAGCACAAACATATGACCGCTCATTGTGCTGCCGTGGTACAGGCACTTTAATAAAACGTAGCGGAGTTTAACTGGCTTGATGAGCCAAAATCCAAAATGTGTAAAGAACAAATTGAATAAAAACACTTAATGTGTCTTTACTATACAATCATTTCAGACATCATTCTAGAGACCGACATCATAAGTTTGTCTAGACATCATTCTAGAGACCGACATCATAAGTTTGTCTAGACATCATTCTAGAGACGACATCATAAGTTTGTCTAGACATCATTCTAGAGACCGACATCATTTTGTCTAGACATTATTCTAGAGACCGACATCATAAGTTTGTCTAGACATTATTCTAGAGATCGACATCATAAGTTTGTCTAGACATTATTCTAGAGACCGACATCATAAGTTTGTCTAGACATCATTCTAGAGATCGACATCATAAGTTTGTCTAGACATCATTCTAGAGACCGACATCATAAGTTTGTCTAGACATCATTCTAGAGACCGACATCATAAGTTTGTCTAGACATTATTCTAGAGACCGACATCATAAGTTTGTCTAGACATCATTCTAGAGACCGACATCATAAGTTTGTCTAGACATCATTCTAGAGATCGACATCATAAGTTTGTCTAGACATAATTCTAGAGATCTACATCATAAGTTTGTTTAGACATCATTCTAGAGACCGACATCATAAGTTTGTCTAGACATCATTATAGAGGTTGACATCATAAGTTTGTCTAGACATCATTCTAGAGAACGACATCATAAGTTTGCTTAGACATCATTATAGAGGTTGACATCATAAGTTTGTCTAGACATCATTCTAGAGACCGACATGATAAGTTTGTCTAGACATCATTCAAGAGACCGACATCATAGGTTTGTCCAGACATCATTCTAGAGACCGACATCATGAGTTTGTCTAGACATCATTCTAGAGGTTGACATCATAAGTTTGTCTAGACATCATTCAAGAGACCGACATCATAGGTTTGTCTAGACATCATTCAAGAGACCGACATCATAAGTTTGTCTAGACATCATTCTAGAGACTGACATCATAAGTTGGTGCAGACATCATTCTAGAGACCGACATCATAAGTTTGTCTAGACATCATTCTAGAGACCGACATCATAAGTTTGTCTAGACATCATTCTAGAGAACGACATCATAAGTTTGTCTAGACATCATTCTAGAGACCGACATCATAAGTTTGTCTAGACATCATTCTAGAAACCGACATCATAAGCTTGTCTAGACATTATTCTAGAGACCGACATCATAAGTTTGTCTAAACATTATTCTAGAGACCGACGTCATAAGTTTGTCTAGACATCATTATAGAGACTGACATCATAAGGTTGTCTAGACATCATTCTAGAGACCGACATCATAAGTTTGTCTAGACATCATTCTAGAGACCGACATCATAGGTTTGTCTAGACATCATTCTAGAGACCGACATCATAAGTTTGTCTAGACATCATTCTAGAGACTGACATCATTAGTTGGTCTAGACATCATTCTAGAGACCGACATCATAAGTTTGTCTAGACATCATTCTAGAGACCGACATCATAAGTTTGTCTTGACATCATTCTAGAAACCGACATCATAAGTTTGTCTACACATCATTTTAGAGACCGACATCATAAGTTTGTTTATATAGAATTGAATTGTATCAAATATTTGTTGACATATTTCCAAGAATTGCAATAAACGTTAGAGAAAACCGAAGGCCCAAAACAAAATTGACAATCCAGAGAAAATGGAAACATTGGGTACACAAGACCCAGGACGAAAACAAACACAACACAGAAGCTAAAATGATGAGCATCACAGACCCCACCAAAGACGAGGGATATTTGTTTTATTGTATAGTGTTTTATGTCAGACGTGAATGTTCAGTGGTCGTGATCGTATGTTAGATTGATTTACAACTACATGTACTTATTCAATCAGTACCCATCACCACTAAAGTTCTAAGTTCGAATCCCTCTCATGTCGAGTTATGCTTTATACAACAATATGTGATAAAGTTTGTCAGTGACATGAGAAAGGTTGGTTGTTTTCTCCTGGTACTCCGATTTCGTTCACCAATAAAACTGACCGCCATGGTATAGCTGGACTTTTCTTCTATACATTGTGCTTCAATTCTGTAGAACGCCACGATATAGCTGAAATACTGCTATAGTTAGTGTTAGACATCAATCAATCAATTATGTAAGATAGTCGTGGGTTATTGACTTTGTATACCTATTGTAGTTTCATGGTATTATATCTGAATGATCTCCCTTTGTATAGTAACATTCCTTCCCCAAAGCACACACATGGACAATACTAGTATGACCGCACCACTTCACTAATATGGGATGTTTGGGCCCATCAAGCTAGCTAAGCCCGCCACCTTTAATTGAAGTGTCTGCACCATGTCTGGACAATGTATTTTTGAGTTTTGTGTATGATTGCATTATGCGTGTGCGATTCTGGTCTATTATATTCTACTATCGTTCAATTCATGGAATTTCAGGTCTTGGCTTTGAAAGGGCCATAAAAAACTGGACGGGGTTAAACTGTTTAATAAGATACCAACACTCTCCCTCTTGACAACTGAATCTCCGAATGGAATTCAGATATAATCGAGCAATACAAAAAATTCCCACACATATTCATTTCCACTCAAAAATACCACTCTATCACAAAATTAGAGAAGAAGAGTTTGAAGATACCAAAGGGGTAATCAGAATCCGTATATCGAAGAAGAACATTCAACACAATGACCCATAGAAAAATTACAAAAGGACAAACAACGATCACAAAACATACACATACAACTAAAGATCGTGTAACACGAACCCAACTGAAAACTGGGAGTGAACTCAGGTGATTATTACGTGTAATATTTGATTTACGATATTGATTCCAATCCCGATCATAGTAAGGTGTACTCGATATAAACCAATGTGATGAAGTTTTGCCAGTTCCTTGTGGTAGGTGGGTGGCTTACATTGAGTAATCTGGTTCTCTTCAACGTTAAACTGACTACCATGATATAACTGAACTAGTGTTGAAAAGGCGTTAAGCATTCATAAGCAGGAATATTGGGTGTTTTAACCAATCAAAATTTTTGGTGGCCATATTGAATTTGGAGCAAACTGAGAAATCTTCTTTGAGTGGTAATATTGGATGAAAACACAAGACGAATGTGACCGATTATATAATAGCACAATATTACTTGGCTCTGGAACTAACATATGTGAGTTCAAATCCTGCTCATGTGGGTTGTACTATATGCAACATTATGTGATAAGAAGAGTTTGAAGATACCAAAGGGGTAATCAGTATCCGTATATCGAAGAAGAACAGACAATACAATGTCCAAAAGAAAAAAGTACAAAAGGACAAACAACGATCTACAAAACATACATATAAAACTAAAGATCGAGTAACACGAACCTCACTAAAAACCCGGAGTGAACTCATGTGCTCTGGAAGGGTAAGCAGTTCCTGCTCCACTAGTCGCACATGTCGTGTATGTATGTGCTATGGTATCGATCTTGCCTCATTGTACGAATTTGGAGTTGTTCCGACAGTGTGACATTTTTTATTTTTTATTTTACATAACTGTATATTAAGTTTTTCCAGTGAATATAAATTCTAGTAAGTAAGGAAGTATGAGGTTTGAAGTTGTAAATCAGCTGATAATGATATTTCCGTATTTTTTGTACAGGACAAATATTCCGGTATTTTTATTTTCTTTATTTTAGTAAAAGATCAATAATTGTTGAATGTATAAAGACCTTTATTAAAGAAATGTAGCTTTAACCTTATTTCTTTGACATCATACAATTAATATGATACAATATATTTAGTAGGTAGAAAATGAGATATACATATAGCTGATGTTATAAATGTTCACATCATGTTGAGGTTGACTTTCCGTTTAGCCGCCGTGCGACATATTGCATACTCATTCTGTAAGGCAGTATCATAACACTGATAAGCTGCTTCTTTGTCACCTACTATCTCATGACATACTCCTAATATTGCTAAAGAATCAGATAATGCATTTTCACTGACAAAATACCTTTCTTCTATTGTTAGATATAATTCACGTAGTGACTGTTGTCTATTGACAATGTCATAAAGATGATGGTAACATAGAAACCTAAGACAATGTGAAATAACAACAGGTGGTGCACAAAAGTTACCTTCCTGGACTTCTGGTTTTAGTTCATGAGGTATCAGTGTTGATTGTTTTACATAGCACAAATAATCTATTGTTGCCAGTCTGATCTTATCATTCAGTGTAATATTTGAACAACCTACGTTCTGTGTGTAGACCATAATATCAACTGTGTTGTAATTGATTTGATGTAGCTTTATCACCTCGGGTGCACAACGAGACAAAACATGATCTATGATCTTTAACGTTGTATTGTACTGACCAGGTGCATTGTAAAATGAGGCATATAACAACCACCCAGTTATAGCATCTGACTTTGTACCGTCATGTAAGTGTTTATGATAACGTCGGATTAAATGTACATTAGCTTTATTAGTAGTAGGAAACGGCAACTTCTGGACAATGCTCTGACTGATCATGGCATAATAATATTTACATATTCCTGACAAAATACTCGAGGAATGTGACATGGCTAACGATTTTATAAAACTTAGCAGCGTGTATCCCTTTTCTATATCAAATTCAAATTCATTGGTAATAACCCTATACCATAACAGTTCTAGTTTAGCATATGACGCGTGTAACACCGCTTCACTATAAAACAATGTATTAACTGTTAAAACCTCAAGTTCACCATTTCGTATTCTCTCTAATACATTTAACAGCTGCCGACTATTAGCTCGATTTATTTTTCCACGAAACATATTATGTTCAGGAATAAAATAGTTGGGACAATAACAGCACTTCACCCATGCTATTATTTTATCAAGACAAAGGAAATAACAGTAGAATAAGTTTTGTAGCTTAAATGTGTTAGTGCAAATTTCTTCTGATAACCAGTAAACAGCCGTTTTCATGAAGTAGGAACACAATACACCTTTAACCTTATCATTTCTGTCGATAATGTTCTTTAGAGACAGCTTAAGAAGAGCGTAGCAAAGGATTTGTGTGTAGTTCATAGAATGTGACAATTGTCTCTCTGCCATAGAAAATGATATTCTCCATAGTAATTCATTATTGTCTATTTCTTTGGGTCCAATAGGTACAAGAATACAGCCAAAATTAACTATGTCGTTGATTAATATATCTGTTGGCCACTGACCAGGTCTATGACGATACATCCATTGTTCTGCTTGTCTTGGCCAGGTATACAAGTGAAAGCAGAGAGCCAAATCCACGGCCGCATCTTTGTCAGACAAGCAAGGACCATGTACGAATTTCTTACTATTAATAGTAGTTTCAATACATTTACGAATGAACGAAAGGTTTGACAAAAATATTCCATTTATTGTTTCAACAAAACATTCATGAAAGGTATATGTGTATCGACGATCACCCTCAGCTATCAACTTCAATCTAGAAAATCCTGGAAATTCCATGTCATCTTCGATCAGAAGAGTAATACATCGTGCTGAATGATTTATATGTTGTAAATTCTGTATTACTTGAACAGCATAAAGTACACACATTACATCAATATCACTTCCTGGAAGATCTAATCCCTCCGCTAAGCTTCCACTTGATACTTGGGTTTTGTCTTTATTTACTTTATTAAATATCTTGTCCGCTATAAGAAACATATTTTGTCTTATTCTTATGTCCATCTCACTACCAACTACTCGTATTAGGTTCTCATAAACCCTTTTCTCTTGTGATGAAAACAATGATGTATGATCTATATGAAATAGAAGAAAAAACATTTTAAGGGCTTGTATTTGATTTTATGTCAGTAATATTGTGATGAATGGTAGAAGTTAAATAAATTAGTTAGTAAAAAATAAATATAATGTGGTGGCATATATAATAATTCAAATTTATTATTCAGACAAATTGTCTTGGTTGTGGTGTTTAACGTCACTTACAGACGTTCAAATCAATATTTTATTTCTAGTTGTACAATAATTTGCCCAGCAAAGCTATTGGGACAATAAAGCTAATTTAGACTCGTCACTTTTTATTGAAGTGCCTGTACCAAAACAGGAAAATGAGCGGTCATTATTTGTGTGTTAACGGTATCAATTTGTCCTCTTTTCACGATTTTGATATTTGGAGTTGTTTCGACAGTGTGGTATTTGTTTTGTTTTTTTCATTTAATTTTGGACATTTAAATATTAAAGAACTGTTCATCACATAATACTGCGTCCAAAGTCACATGGTATAATCTAATTGACACCAAATGCTAAATATTGATGGGGAAGCTATTACACTATTTGTACAATAATACCCCCAGCAAAGCTATTGTAAATGTGGCCTCTAATACAAGGCCGCTAATAGGGGCCGATGAATTTTTTTTTGGGACAAGGTTAATATCGTTTATCGGGACTGTGTTGTACAAACGTCAATAAAGTTAATAGTGATTTAAGATTTAATAGTCAATTAAAACGTTAATTGTAAATTAGTTAATAGTATGAGTTAATAGCGTTGCTCGACCGTCAATTAAACTGTATATTAGTTAATAGTAAATTAACCTTCAACTAAGTTAAAGTCGACCCCATAATTCATTAAAGTGACAGTGTCTACGATTTTGTCAAATGGTTTAAATCGGATTTTTTTCTCCCAAACTTGATCAGATGTGGGTAAAATTTCATCTAAAACAGCCAAAAGCACCGAAAAGTGATCTTCACGAAATATTTCGGGGGAAACATGTACGCAAGCAATTTGTGTCAGGGCCACTCTAATTCAAGTCAATCAAGATAACCCCGCCTCTGTGTGGTGAACTGCGCACGCGCGAAATCGATTTGAAACAGCGTATGTTGCTTACAAACTAAAATTGTTACAAAAATGGCTAATAATTTGAGTTTTGATTGATAAATTGCGTTCTTATAGTATGACTAATTTATCATTAAACATGTATGAATTATACATTTTAGTCTAAAGATAAGATAAATAAACTGCTTATGCATGTCTTTGTTTTGATAAATTAAGGTCAATGGGTCATGAATAAGTCATGAGCTTGGTCAACAGATCAGAAGTAATTTGTTTAATTACATCTAATTAAACAAATTTATGTTTATCTGAAATGGTTATTTGGTCATTTTATTGATTTATCTATCTTATTTTCAAGTTGTTGTCAAACTTAAAAATTATCAAATATCGTAGACACTGTCACTTTAAATCTCTAGATTTTTTCTGATAATAGCTGTAAAAACCATGCACGTTTTTTTGTAAGGACGAAGTTCAATGATTTTTTTAATATGACAGGTTGCTGCAAACATAGCTGCGGAACCGTCGTGCGTACAGGTGCTGTCACACGATACGATTGTCCATCCGATATATCCTTGCGATATGCTTTCTGCAAATAATCTTATGATGTTAACACAAAAGTCGAAGACAAAAATCGTTTCAAAATTGGTTGGTGTTCTATTTCCATCGACAGTCTGATGAGAATCGTATCATGAGAACGGTAAAAGAAATTCGATCTGATTTTAATTGAAGTATCAATTTAGTGAACATTGTAATGTTTACCTGTTCTCTGATTAAATCAGTTTCTGTCATGTGGTTTATTTCCATCCTACCCCTCTGTTCCATTTCGGCTTTTGCAACATTTCAAAAGAATACAAAAAAACAAACAAAAAAACACAAAGAAAACCCAACAACATTATATTTGATATGTCTTCTGTAATAATAGATTTCTCTGACGTCACACTATTGTTCGAACAGTGGATTATTTTTAAGAATCTACAGTTTATTCTTTTGTTCTTGAATATATGAACTTTAACCATTTACTGATTTAGGCTTAAAAACGCGAGAAACATATTTTTGGACTTATCGAACCACTGCTGGACTTTTTGACTTTCAAACCTTCCATCTAACCACTCGGCTACGGTGACCACACTACTTACTATACACTATAATTAGTATATATGACTCTTGATAGTAATCTTTGCTAAAAAAAATATATCAACAATTTGCTTAAAAAAGTAATTGATCAATATATACAAGGCACGATACAAGTATTTCAAGTCTGGCATAATTTATGTTCAGAACTGACGAGAATGTGAACTTTTAAAATGTATTCTCGCAATACAAAAACAACTAACGAACCGACCGCAAGTAATAACAAATCAGACAGACCACAGGTGAACATTTGGGACAATTGAAAGACCTTGAAATATCTAAATATAAACGATTCTTTTCACTTGCAAGACCTTGAAATATCTAAATATCAACGATTCTTTTCACTTGAAAGACCTTGAAATATCTAAATATAAACGAGAATCGAAAGCACGAATGCGAATAAACAAATTTTGTTTTATGTTTGTTAATTGTTGTCTTATTTGGCTTTTTAAACATTAAAAGTGTAAAAATATAAAATAAAAACACTTTTGTATTCTCCATTACTTAACGTGTTGACGAAAAAGACTACATTGTATTTTTTTTCTGAAATGTCTCTTTGAACATCCAGAATATATGTTTATTTATTTAGAAGGAAAATATATACAGATTCTCCTTCAGTTGCCCGTGGGTTACGATATTTCTCCACTCAAGAAAGTTACATTTAAAATTTTGGATAATATGAAGCAGCCGGCCGCGATACTGGTATTACCAGTATTGTAATATTCACAATACTGGAAATACCAGTATTGTAAATATTACAATACTGGTAATACCAGTATTGTAACACTGTACAATACTAGAAATACCAGTATTGTAATGTCACAATACTGGTAATACCAGTATCGTACATATACAATACTGGTTGTACCAGTATCGTGAATGTACAATACTGGAATACCAGAATCGTTGATCTATGCACAATACCGGAAGCTCCAGTATTCTTCATCCAACAATACTGGTAATACTAGTATTGTAAAACACACGATACTGGAAGCTCCAGTATTCTTCATCCAACAATACTGGTAATACTAATATTTTAAAGCACACAATACTGGAAACTCTAGTATTCTTCATCCAGCAATACTGGTAATACTAGTATTGTAAAACACACAATACTGGAAGCTCCAGTATTCTGCATCCAGCAATACTGGTAATACTAGTATTGTAAAACACACAATACTGGAAACTCTAGTATCTGGCAATTTGACACGAGTGGGCAGAGCCTAATTCTAACTGTAAATCACAGCTCATTGTATTTACGTTAGTATTAGGCTCCGTCCAGTCATGTCAAATTACCTTACCAATATATATCAAACTCTAAGTGACCATACACAATATTTTGACATTACAGGGCTTTTGCCTCTTATGCTATGTACAGCAGAAATGACGTATGAGTATGAATTATATTCAATTCTTTTAGTATAATGTAGACATAAAAACTCGGGTTAACCGGAATTCTACCTAATCTTCCAATATCTGCAATACTGTTATAACCAGTATTTTCCAGAATCTTCCAGTATCTGCAAAATCTGGAATCTGTCTGTTTCATGTCATGTGAACCAATTCTTTTTTTGCAATTATTCTTATGTGGTACACACGGAATATATATATATATTTTCTTCATTATTTTGCAATTTGCTCTTATAATCTGCTTTTGAGCTGATTTTTAATGTTATGCAGTTGATTTTAGTTAAAATTAAGTGACATAATAAGTGAAAATATTTAATCAAAAAATTTCACGATATTTGCCTTTCATATTACTTTAAATATATGTAATTTTAAGGATTGATTTGATTTTTGGTGTTTTAACGCCACTTTCAACAATATTTCAGCTATATCATGGCGACCAGTTTTAATGGTGGAGGAAGCCGGAGTACCCGGAGAGTACCACCGACCATGGGCAAGCAACTGGTAATCTTTATCACCTGCGGCAGCGAGTCGAGTGCACCCTTTTTGTAATTTACAAAGCGGGTGTGAACCCACGCCGTATTGGTGATAGGCTTGTATGAGTTGTTAGATCCAGCGAACTAACTCATTGAACCACCCGGGCCCCCTGTAATGTTAAGGATAGTGAATACAAAAGGAATGACTTATTTCAGTTATGACGACAGAATTCCAGACCAAGGAGTGAGTGAGTGATTGCTACTTAGCGCCAACTCTGCAAGTTTTCAGCTATATCATGGCGAGAACAAGTTAATTTTCAATAAAATGATCATAAGGTCCACTTTGTACTAGACCAACACGCTTAGTTGGATGTTTATAGTGATAACTCACTGAAACAACAGTACGCCGGTAGAAATGTCGCTCCACTCGGACACAGTATCCTGATTCCGAGCCAACCAGTCTTTGCTCTTTCTCTTTAATGCTGTGTGCTTAGCGGAGATTGATTTTTGGTGTTTAGCGCAAACTTTCAGAAATATTTCAGTTATATCATGGCGACCAGTTTTAGTGGTGGAAGAAACCGGGGTACTCGGAGAGAACTACCGACCATGGGCAAGAAACTGGTAAACTTTATCACTTGCGGCTGCGAGTCGAGTGCACCCTATTTTGTAATTTACAAAGCCGGGTGCGAACACACACCGTATTGGTGATAGGCTTGTATGAGTTATTAGGTAATCCAACTACCTAACTCATTGAGCCACCCGGGCCCGCTTAACGGAGAAGCAACAACCAGAACAAGGAGAAAAGCTCGTTCATAATACTTTCATAATATTTGTTGTTTTTTTAATTTACAGGATCACATCCTGTTCATATTCATACCCCGACTTGTTTTCAAGAACCTGATGATTGTTAAATGTTTTAAAAATTTATATAAAAAAGTATCGTATCAAAATTGAATGGAAACTTTGATGTGTGATCACTTGGCCATTGAACATACCAATCTCCCATACAGAGTTGTCGGTCCTTGTAGGCTCTCTATCTGTAAGCGTCTCGATTTTACAAAATTCTTGTAAAATATTAATATTCTCTAGATTTTGCTTCTAAGACGCTACTCGTCTTTTTTGCATATATCTTTAGTTTTGACGTGAAATATGATTTTATTTGAGGCGAAATACCATTTTAAAAAAGCTATATTTATAGGGACTATATTTTTGTGAAACGTTTTCCTATTCTGAGTAATTTGGTTTACTTATTCATCCGATAAAATGTCAACATTAGATACAATTGTTAAAGATTATGACAAGAACATCGTGTTGAGGGACAGTCAAAGGCAAGCTTTTGAATATCTACATGACAAGAAAGGAGATCTTTTGGTTACTACTGTTGGGACTACTTTTGAGATGTTTACAGAGATAGAGAGCCTGCAAGGACCGACAACTCTGTATGGGAGATTGCGAACATACCTGTGTCATCTATTATGATGTTTGTTATCTTACATTTTCTTTTTAATTTATTGTATTTCTCACAAATTTAAGTCAGGGAAAAAGGTTCCCGTTCTGTCAAATCATTCACTGTACGTTGTCTATAATGGTGATTGTTGGTACGAAGCGACATGTGAACTTGCATGACATCCATTTTTAATTTACAATTAAAAATTTAATAGTGCTCGTTTGTACAATTAATTATCTTCGAAAGTTAACCCTAATTGTACTTTTTACTTTTAATAATAAATTAACTTTAATTGTGCTTTGTGCAACCCCGTCCTGGTCATTTAAATGGGAACATTATTTAAACTCGCTTTCAAACAAAACAGTTACAAAATCTCCGCGACCGTCAAATCCACAATTGACACCGACAACTCTTCAAATACAGTACTGTTATTCATATTCTTATGAAATTCTTCCAACGTGTACACACTAGATTGAAAACATACAAATAAATGAAGAAATATATGCACTTTTCAAATCCCTTTCGCTAAAAAAATAGTAATGTAGTTGCTCATGGATCCGCCATCTTAAAAATGTGTAATCCTACATGTCATGCCTTCTGTTGACATGTTTGTTGATGACGCACATCTGAACACCAGGAAAGGCATACCATCTATATCTAAGTTTTTAAAAAGAGTTCTGAACATACCGAACACTCAAACGAGAAGACCATCGTTATCAGACTCGTCAATGCCAAAATCAAATTGGAACCACCACCTAACTATAGATATCCAAAAAATGGACCTCTCGATGTAAACAATAACAGGCCACCTCACCCACTCCTGGATGACATAAGCAATAACCAATTTCGTCGCTAATGCCACCGATTCCGCCATTCAATGGTCCATCGATGCCATTCTTACCGTGGATGTGGGGTTCTTTTAACCCATACAATAACCAAAGAGGCTTTGGGAACTACTGTTGATTGCAATTATCATGATTACATAGTAATTTGTCAGATTTAGACTTTCATAACTTTTTATCCTGTTCGTTGTATTTTTTTTCGGTAATCAGGAACTATGGTTGTTCTGCAATTAGTATAGATTTTATGAATCTGAATAACTATGCATCATTGCATATTTCTTGAATTGACATGAAATAACCAGAATCTGATTTTATAATTGTCATAATGACAGACATTTCTTTTCTTTTTTTTTTGACAAATTTTCTATATCATTTATCTAATCAATAATTGCTTTTGTTTTTTTTCACTCATAATTTAACCATAGAACACTAAACCATTATCATTTAAGAAAAAATAATATTGAAAAGACTGAATATTAATCTACACACAAATTGTACTATCGTTGCCTCTCCTTCCTTGTCAATAATCATGAATATTGTATGTATAATTTGCACTCTTCTACTAGTAATATACATGAATGAATATGCCATATGAATAATATTTACATATATATGGTAATTCCACATTTACAAGGATCTTTATAGTGTCCCAACCAATTGACTAAATATTTCGAAAGAAACCAGAGAATTGTAGTTTAATTATTTTCTCTCTTGATATTTCAATCATCAAAACTTATTTTGCTATCATTAATTGTAAATTAGTATTTGACAAATTTATGGACTATCCAAGAACAATTATCCTTTTGACTTAACGGTCATATTTTTTTTCTTGAATTTCAATATAAAAATGCCAAAAACAAGTTCTTTTAATAATAACCTCAATATCGGCATGTGGAATATTCAAGGTCTAACTGAAGAAAAAAAAACGATGAATATGCAACTTTGTTAATAAAATGCATATTGTTAGTTTTGTAGAAACATGGAATGACAGTTGTAAATCTGTTAATAATATACCTAGTTTTACTTGTATTTGTAATAGTACTAGGAAAAAACATCGAAGAACCAGGCGAGGTTCTGGTGGTATTGCAGGATATGTCAAAAACTGTATATCTAAAGGTGTATCTAATTTGTCTTGTCGTCATAGTGATATTGTCTGGATTAAACTGGACAGCAAATTCTTTAGCTTAAGCAGGGATGTGTTTATTGCTGTAGTATATTTTTCACCTGATAACTCATCAAGTTGTACAGAGGATATAAATACAATTTATTCACGTTTGCTTAGAAACATTGAACACTGCAGCCAACTTGGAGATATTGTAATCCAAGGTGATTTTAATGCTCAAACAAACACGGTGCCTGACTTTGTTATTTCAGACAGCACTGAATTTTCTAGGCCAATTGACAATGAGTACTCTATTGATTCCCATATTTCAAGGAATAATCTTGATAATAAGCATACAAACGAAAGTGATAAATTGTTAATCGACTTATGCAAAGAATCTGGCATCAGAATACTTAATGGTAGAACAATTGGAGATCTTAGGGGGAAATGCACATATATAACCTACAATGGCCGCAGCGTTGTTGATTGCACATTAGTTTCCTGTAATTTATTACATGTAATTGGCAATTTCATAGTAAATGATTTCACTCCATTATCTGACCATTGTCCAATAAGCTGTTCTATCCTTACTTGTTTTCAAGGAGATAAAAATGGTATGAATGCAAATCTAGATCCTCTGCCAGGTAAATTCATTTGGGATGAGGAAACAATTAGTCGGTATAATACTAATATTCAGATTATACAAGTGAAGGAAAAACTTGAAGATGTTTTGAGTGATGGGTAAACTGACTGTGAAACTGCTGTAAAAAACTTGAACTCAATATTATGTGATACTGCTCTTAAATCAACAAAGTTTGTTAAAAAGAGAATGGGGAAAAGGTCAAGTAAACAAAATAAAAAGCCCAGGTTCTCTGACTCCTGTCATGACCTATATATAACTGTTAAAAAATTCTGTTCTCTAGTAAATAAATTTCCTGAAAACGGATCCTACAGGAAAGCTTTTTATTCGTTTCGTTCTAAATTTAGAAGGAAATGTAAACATGATGAAAAAATCTATAAAATCCAAATTTGCGACAAAATTTTCCAAAACATGAACAGTGACCCAAAAACTTTCTCGAACTTATTCAACAAACTAAGCTCAGAAAGGATCCAAGATGAATCCTTTAATCAAACTGAATTTATTAAATTCTTTCAAAACCTTAATGTTTCCTCTGAAAATATTCCAAATAATGAATTTCATGATAATATTATTCAAAAGCTAAAGCATTCAAAAGGTTCACTAAGTGCAAGTAACTCAGATGATGAGTTTAATGTACCAGTCAAGTCTGATGAAATTTTAAAAGCAATTAAAACTCTAAAAAATGGCAAATTAGCAACCATTGATTCAGTTTCAAATGAAATGATTAAGTATGGTATGCCATTGTTACTAGAACCCTTGACTAAACTTTTCAACTTGATATTTATGAAAGGAACTTTCCCTAAAGCATGGAATGAAAGTTTCATCACATTAATTCATAAAAAGGGCAACAAATCTGATCCCTCAAACTATAGAGGCATCTCAATTACCACTATTAAATTGAGGAAAGCTTTTTAGTCAAAATAATTCACGCAAGACTCCTAAAATATATTGGTTCTAATAATTTAATATGTGAAAATCAAATTGGATTAAAAGAATATTGCAGAACTGCTGACCATATATTCTCGCTTAAATCATTAGTAGATCATTATAAGGCTAAACAAAAGAAGGCATTTGCTGCCTTCATTGATCTACGAAAGGCTTTCCACACTGTTTGGAGGGAGGGTCTATTCTCTGTGCTACTGCAGTACCACCTCCCATATAAATTATTTAATATTATTTATTCTATGTATCATGCGACTAAATGTAGGATTAAATTCCAAAATGGCATTAGCCATGATTTCACATCAACTTGCGGAGTAAAGCAAGTGACGTTCTAAGACCCACTTTGTTCAATTTGTATATAAATAACATTGTAAATGATCTTAAAATTGGACATACCCATCCACTTGTAGTAGGTGATGTCACAGTTACAACCCTATTATATGCTGATAATATTATCTTAGTATCAGAATCTAAAGAAGGATTACAACATGGGTTAAATGTGCTAAGTAAATTCGGTTCCTCCTGGAAATTAGAAGTTAATACAAACAAATCCAAAATAATGATATTTAACTCTAACGGTAAATCATTCCTCAATCACTTTAAATTGGATAACGAAGAATACTTAGAGACAGTTAAATCATACTGCTACCTTGGTGTTACTGTAATCTACACTGGCAACTTGAGCCAAACCAGCAAAAACCTAATGGAAAAGGGCAGAAAGGCGTGGTTCAAAATTAAAAAGACAATTACTCTAAGCAATCCTTGCAATCTTCTTGAAAAACTTTTTGATTCGCTGGTTGTCCCCATCATCCTGTATGGAAGTGAAGTTTGGGGTGTAGGTAATAAGTTCAGAAATTCTGATCCTTTTGAACACCTACATCTAAAATTTATAAAAGACATGTTAGGGGTACCGTGTAAAACTACTAATGTAGCTTGTCTAGCAGAGACAACAGAACTCCTTTGCATCTAAAAATCAAACTTTCAGCTATAAAATTACTTGATCACATAGTTAATTCCCCAAATACACTTGTAAATAAAATTTATATAAATACAGAAAAAAAACCAATAAACAGGTAACCACTATAAAAGAGTGGATTAATACGTTAGGAATTGGACATCTGAACTTTAACACAAATAATAGTAAATTTTATATTAATAGCATTCAACAAAGGATGCAAGATCAGGCTAAACAGAATACGAATAACTTGATTAATGTGTGCGAAAAGTTGAAGTTTTATCGAGAAATTCACGAAAGTGGTGAAAGACCCCCATACATTGATATCTGTAAATTAAAATCAGATAGATCTTTGCTGAGCAAATTTCGGCTTAGTGCTCATTCTCGTATCTGCCTGTCATGTGATACAGGAGAAGTTGAGAACGAATATAATTTCTTTTCAACTTTTCAACATTAAAATAGTTTACTCAAATATTTCATTAAGACACATGTCTTTACTTTTTAATAGCAGTTTGCCGGTCACTATTAAAATTACAGTCATTTTTTTAGATGATTGTTCCTTAATGAGAAAGGCCATTTAGAAATTGTGGCTATATTAATATAGCACTAAATACCACTGTCATTCCATGAGTCTGTTATTCTGTATTGTTTCAGTTTATGCCATAGTCATTTATTATAAATGTGTTCGTGCAAATAAAATATTGTCCATTGTCTATTGTCTATGTACAACAATACATAAAATAATTGTAACATATATACGCATTTTTCCTTTGATGTTTGTATGCAGTAATCAACTTAAAAATAGTGAAGTTTTACAAACCATGGTCTAACATGAAGGTCTTGATGTTATTCCATGATTTTGTGGACCTCGACGAAAGCACCCAATATTGATTTCTGTTACAAACCATATATACCATGGATCTTCTCATGAACTTATTTAAACCAACTCATCCCTCGGATTCGTTGGTTTAAATAAGTTAATTCGTAAGATCCATGGTATATATTATATTTAAAATATCTACCTTTAAAACTTATTTAAGTTAAATTATATCTAAACTTAAGCGTACACAAAGCCAAGTAACGTCTGATCTTTACATTTTAAACTGGAAGTCTTCATATGACGTCACGTTGTTTATGTGCCAAAGTCGTTCAACAATATTTCCCGGAATTTTATTTGTTTGTGCTTTTTAGACCCAGGGATATGCACGAATACATTTTTATGTTCAGTATTGCATTATAATGGAGAGTAAACTCGATTTGCAACAATCAAATCACCAATGGATGCCGTGAAATATTAAAATACAATACAGTTATGGTCGTCAGCGTCAAATTCATTGTCGGAAATATCTGGATCAGCCATATTGTTTACAAGCAAGTGCATTTGGCGTAGGAATATAGCATTCCTTCAGGCCTGTCAACTGCAGATTTGACGGCCCTCGAGAGCCAACGAAAATACGCGTTACATTATAATTGCATTAGAATATAAGTTATTTACGTTCCTATCCGTAGATATGGAGATTTTAACACCCTGAAGTAGGAATGTATTTGAGTAACTTATTCTTAAAGAAAATAGAAACGGCAAGTAACGTCACACTGCTGTTAAAATGACGTCATGAAATAACGTCAGGCATAACACCGCACACGACGTTCGATTATACACGAAACGTTGCAGTCAAAGGGTTAACGACCCTTTCAACAATATATCAGTTATATCTTGGCGGTCAGTTTTAATTGTGGAGGAAACTGAACTAACCGGAGAATGAAACCGACAAACCGCAAGTCACTGACAAATTGTATCGCTTAATGTTGTATGAAGAACACCTCGAAATGAACGGAATTGAAGTCACGACATTAGTGGTAATATGCATTGATTGCATAGGTAGTAATGTAAGTCTAACTGCCATAGCATCACCACGAAGATAAATGTCCTATTATGGATAGAAATATATTTTAATCATGTTGTTAAATTTTCAAAACTGTATGTCAGACGTTAAAATTCAATTTAAACTTAAAATGGTTGCCACGACGAAAAACAATTGTGATAATATTGCTACGTTAAGTTTTTACAGTTCCGTTTATTATTTTTTTATGAATATAACTAAGCTTATATCTTTATTTATTTATTCATTTATTTATTTATTTATTTATTTTTAATTAATTGTGAAATATCGTTATTTTCCTAATCTTGTCCCAGACTTTCGTGTACGTTTGCTTTTTATTTTAAGTTCACGTAAATTTAGTTATGATATTCACGTAAATATGGAGGCAGACAAAAAAACGAAATAATGTTAGCTTTTTAAGCTACTAGAAAAAATGCTTTAACTTAATTTAGCATATCTTGGGCACGCATCTGTACATTTTCTGGATAAACGAATCATAAACAGCTATTAATTGGGTATGTTAAAATGAAACAGAAATTTTCAACCGAAAAGGCAGCTGCCATATTGACAAAAGTAATAACGTCACTCCTTCTGTTATGGTCAATTCAAGCATCAGTTATCAACACTATACATATTATCAACATATCAAACACTTTTATTTTATGGAGTGTTTTCATTCAATATGGCCTTATTTCCGTATAATTCCGATCCAAAATATTCCGTATACGACATTAACAACAGCCAAGACTTAAGGGAAACAAGTAAGAGATGTAATTACATTCAGATTGGGTTACGTCTATGCTCTCACTTATTTTGTAGGGGCTTCATATTTCATTATTTTTGTATTTATTTATCTATTATGTTGTCTATCAGTAGTCGCCCAGGAACTGCCTACTCTTCCAGAGTACAAGATTCACCCCTTTCTTGTTTCTCAATCTTAAGTTTCCTGTCGAATGTTTTGTACATCTGTTCTATCGTCCGGTTTTCTTTTGGCAATTGTATTGTCTGTCCTTCGATTTACACCATATGATTACCCTTTGGTATCTCCAGACTTTTCTCATAATAAGTTTGTATCAAACGTTTTTTTTTCTTTCAACCATATTTTGTTCAAAATTCAAATAAATACCAACATACATTGTTCCAAATATCTCATAGCAAATATAAGAAGAGTCTGAAGAAACCAAAGGGGTAATCATAAAACTAAAGACCGAGTCATACGAACCTTAGCTTGTTGTGTAAATGAATTGAGATGTCTGTATTGTATGTAAAGATATAAAAATACAACAATATTGAATAAAAAAAAGCAAAAAAAAAACAAAAACAAAAACAAAAAGAAACCGGGGTAAACTCAGCTGCTCCGAGGTGTAGGTCGTTCCTTCTCCACCAGTCGCATCCATCGTGTAACTTCAATAATTACTGATTGTAGATTTTAAATAATAAAATGTTATTTACCTGTCTGTTGAGATTGTGTATTCTCCAAATATTCTAAGTATCTGTTATCTGTTTTCTTTGGGAATAAAATGTTCAAGATGTACGGTTCATTATGTTTTCTCCGTTCTAGGCAAGCTTTGAATTCCCGGTCAAATTGGAAGATAGTCAATCCAAATAAGTCATTGTGTCGGTCTGTTTTGTTGCCAAGTATTTGCTTAATGGAAGAAAAATGTGTCCGCCTTCCACGATAGGGAAAGCTCTTGGCACCATGACTGTCAACAAACAGTACTTTCTTCGTTTTATGCACTTTTTTGTCATCATCTTCTTTGTCTTCGTCTGTATGGCGTCTTGGTTTAGAGCCATTATGAAGTTCCGACCTACAAATATATGTATCTACAATATAGCAAGAGATGATTTGAAAATGAAAGCTATCGAGAAGATTTTTTAAATTTAATATCACTGTTGCACTTGTTATCATTTTTATATAATTTGATATATGTTGCGTCTGTGCTGAGTATGCAACCAAGGATAAAGGGCAAAGACTGGTTGGCTAAGAATCCAGATAATGTGTTAATGATAAGCGACATGTCTACCAGATGACTTGTTGACTAGTTATATACTAATCCAACTCAGCATTTTGGTCTAAAACAATCCAGAAATCATTATCGTTTCATTGAATGAAACATGTTGTCCCGATGATATCGCTGAACACTCATAATTTGGCGTAAAACAACAATCCTGCATTATCCCATAATAACTGTCGTTACAATTCAAAAATATAATGAGAGTATATTTAAATGAATGGTATATTTGTTTTTATAATGTAGTCTGTATGATATATATACCTATATATTCTATATTTCTGTATTAGAAAAATTGAAACTGTATCTTACCTACAGTATGTTCTTGCTCTAGATTTTGTATATCAGAAAGACGAAAACTGTATCATACCTACAATATGTTTATGATCTAGATTTTGTGTATCAAAAAGAGGGAAACTGTATCATACCTATAGTATGTTTATGTTCTATATTTTGTGTATCAGAAAGTCAGAAACTGTATCATACCTATAATATGTTTATGATCTAGATTTTGTCTATCAGAAAGACGGATACTGTATCATACCTACAATATGTTCATGATCTAGATTTTATCTATCAGAAAGCGGGAAACTGTATCATTCATACAATATATTTATGATCTAGATTGTGTGTATCAGAAAGACAGAATCTGTATCATACCTACAGTATGTATATATTATATGATTTGTGTATCAGAAAGAGGGAAACTGTGTCATACCTACAGTATGTTCATGATCTAGATTTTGTGTATCAGAAAGACGGAAACTGTATCATACCTACAATATATTTATTATCTAGATTTTGTGAATCAGAAAGTATCAGAAAGAGAGAAACTGTATTATTCGCACAATATATTTATGATCTAGATTGTGTGTATCACAAAGAGGGAAGCGGTATCATACCTACAGTATGTTGATGATCTAGATTTTGTGTATCAGAAAGGGGGAAACTGTGTCATGCCTACAGTATGTTTATGTTCTAGATTGTGTGTATCAGAAAGAGGGAAACTGTATCTTACCTACAGTATGTTCATGCTCTAGATTTTGTGTATCAGAAAGACGGAAACTGTATCATACCTACAATATGTTTATGCCCTAGATTTTGTGTGTCAGAAAGAGGGAAACTGTGCCATACCTACAGTATGTTTTGTATGTAGACTATGTGTGTCTGAAAGTCGGAATCTGTATCATTCCAACATGATCGGAACATTTTGGCTACGAAAACTAAAAAGCAATTGTATTCCTATATATGAGTTGTAGAAATGGAGGAAATTGTTTCATATATGAAGCTTGTCATTGGGGTTGTATCCCGAAACGGCAACATTTTGAAAGATCAAGGAAAGTTGTCCTTCTTAATTAAGAGGGATTAAGGGGTCCCATTAAGGGTCGATGATCAGAGCAATGACAGGTAAATAAAGGTAAATTTGATTCTCTTATTTGTATTTTCTATATAAATGGAATAAATTAAAATACGAACACATAATAATCAATGAAAATTTATTATTAAATTTTAAAACTATAATATAAGCACACATGAAATATGAAAAAAATAATAATGAATATTTATTGTTAAATATTAAAACTATTTAAGCACACATGAAATATGAAAACATAATAGTTACTATTTATATTCAATTTTAAAACTATATAAGCAGACATGAAATATGAAACATAATAGATTCTTTTTAGACGACTGTTTAACTGTGTCAATAAAAGGTTTTATACGTATTATGTGAACTGTGATAAAATGGATCTTACCTTTTAGCTGATGAGATGATAACTTTTTAGAATTAGTGGTGAAATGCATATTTTTATATCTAAAGTAGTCAATCAGATGCGAATCTATAATTTGAATGAACTTTTTAAATGGCGACACGGTTGGGGGAAACATATGTGAAATACAGCAAAGTGCTATGATATACATGTACGCTAAAGACCAATCTTAGACTATCCTATTCATGTAATTAACTTTTAGCAGCAATCTGTCAAATTGTAAAATCTTAACTGTATATAAAGGAATTTTATGCTAAGTGTGTGTGGAGGGAATACGAACGTGTGTGGAGGGAATACGAGCACTGTACATAAACGGAGCACCTGTTCTACATACTGACGTATGGTTCTCCTACAGAGGGGGTTAAAAAAGAAGAATAAGAAGAAGAAGAAAAAGAAGAAGAAGAAGAAGAAGATATAATATTTTATTTCTCATTAAATTGTCATTTTCTTTATTTCAATTTCAATATATATATATATATATATATATTATATTTTCTTTAAATGAATCACAAAAAATATATTATTTAATTTCTTATTAAAAATGTCCTTTTCTTTATTTCAATTTATCTTCATATATATTTATATATTTTTTTTAATTACAAAAATATCTTATTTCATTTCTCAATACATTTTAATCAAATTTAGCATATAATATTTCACTTATTAATTACTTTAGAAAAAAACAAAAAAAAACCTTCAAGTGGCCCCAACTTAATTGCTAAAACAACAATCTACCCTATATGTTGTTTTAAGAATGTTGGCGTTCTGGGAACACCCCGTCATTGGGATGGCGGATTTTGTTTGTATAAATTGGAAGATTAATTGTAAGGTGCCATATTCCTTGACATAATGTTAAAACATTTTTATTTGATAAGACGGCGTTCAAGTTGACTTGATATATCATAATAAAATATATATTTATAGAGCCTCAATGTTGTTATTTACAATAATTGACCATATACACAAAACATTAAATGTTACTAATCAGTATTAAAACAATCTACTTTGATTATCTACATAATATAATTATTTATAATTTAGAAACACTTGCCTAGTATAATGTGACAATTCCTCTTGATATGTCATTCGAACTTTTATAAATCAATCTAAAAGAGTTTAGGGCTAAGTCAGCAATTGTTCACTTTCTTCTTATCAGTGTCAACATTCTAAATGTCTATTGTTAGTGTTTTGTTTTGCTGTCATTAATTCATGTGTATATTTTGTAAGGAGAGGACTTCAGATATAACTTGCTGTCCAATCCTATTGTTTATGTACAATAAAATATTATTAAACTAAAAACTAGTATATTTTACCTATACCACAATCATGCATTCGTAACTTCCTGATATCCTTCAATTCTATTGGATAAGCTGTCAATGACATATCAAGGGGAATTTTCAGACTAAATATAGAACATGTTTTTCTCATAAGTTTCGTATTCATTGTTGAAAATATTCAAATTTTGGAAATACCTATTTGTCAAAAGAATTCGCACGTGTCTTAGGCCCAGGACAAATAGTGAAGTCACTTGAACACTTGGCACAGCGCCGAGATGGTTCAAGCTTGAACACATGGCACACTACCGAGGTGTTCAAGTGACGACTATGTGGTTTGGGCCTAACACACGTGCGGCTATTTTGACAAATAAATATTTCCAAAAGTTATACAATACATACCAATAAATAATATAACAAGTGCGTAAAAATGACAAAGAGTAAAATTATGAAAATATACACCACAAAATGAGATCATGTTACCTTACACACAAAAAAAAACAAAAAATAATTTTAAAAAACCTGTAAGATCTGTGGCTTCATTGGAACTTGAATGTTAATTCAAACTTTTTAAAATATAGTGTCAAACACCGTCTTCATCCAAATATGATTTGCAGCGAATATGAATAATTCGTCTTTTCTCCAAATTTAAAACGAATTTAATTTACACAGGAATCGTACTTACTGAGGTTAATGTGCAGTCATCGTGCAAGTTGCGGACTTGTAATATTAAATTAAAATAAACAATATCAATAGAGTGTAAGTCAGTTACCGACTTCGATCTCGGATTCAAGCTAAATAAACACCCTCGCCCGTGCTTTGAACACTTCGACCGCTACGCGGTCTCGGCGCACAATTTGCACGGGCTCAGGTGTTCATCTAGCTTGAATACCTCGATCTCAGTCGGTAACTATTACTTACCCCACATTTATAGTAAGGACATTTAAATTGTGATACGATAAACCGTTCAACAATGTTTAGATCTTAGGACATTTACGTATTAATATTCATTTCTTATGTTTGTAAAACATCGACAATAGTAGAGCAAAATATACATTAGAGGTTAGAAAAGTTAGGATTGTTTGTCTGTGTTTTATCACATGCGCTAATACATGGACCCCCCTTTTTACTGTGCGCTTACATGCTTATTGTAAATAAAATTCGTTTTTATTTCATACATTTCTTTTGATCTGCGTGTTCGTTTCCATACCCACGCAGTATTATGGTAGCATCAGCATACACGTCCGTTCCCACAGTACGTGTATGAAAGAAAAAAGGGGTAAATGTACATGTAAAGTTGGATTTCGTGGCTCTGTTAACGTTGATTCCTATCATACAAACCCATTCATATAAATTACCTCATCATGAAAATAAAAATGAGAATTTGATTTTTTTTATATCGGCAATCATTAACAAGATACAATGTACTTGGCATACTAGAGATCATATATCATAATGATATTACGTAGCTTAACAATCACTACCAATGAAGGTGAAAAATGTAAGACACAATTATATATTTGAAATAATCAACCAATTCTAACTGATGTCTGGCAAGAAGTGACCCCGTGTTCATTTGGATAGTAAGAGCAGAGAGGGAGACACATGTAAACTGATTTTATCAAAAGACAAAATAGATATGGACGTGAAAACCTTAAATAAATAAAAGGAGATGAAGTAATAAAGAAATTAGACAGTTTACTCACAAGGTCTAAAGAGAAAACATGCTAAGCATATGTATCAAGCTACTTGAGATGAAAATCGAGTACCAGCAATGAATACTCAACTGCGATTAACCTCTCTTGCCCCTTTATGAGGCAAAATTTAAGACAAATCAAAAGAAGTAAGCGCGATCCTACGATGTCACCTTCATGTTTCAAGTTTGTTGATTATGTTTATAAAGGATATCACATATACAGCTAGGTCTGCTTTATACATTGAACTTACTTATCATAGAAATTGACAGTAAGGGTCGAGTAATAGGGCGAAATGCTACAACAAAAGAGATGATTTCAATTTACAAATTCTGAGCTCTCTATTTATGTGTAGCAACATTCCAAAAACAAAGGAAAAGCAATGGCCACAGTACTGATCCAGGAACTCCACTGACCACACGGGTTTGATTCAATACATCTCCATAATAATGAACATATTTTCAAGTAAAAATTCGTGTCTGTCCATTTTTGTTGTCTTTCACATTAAATACAGTGGTTTTCACTGTTTACATGTTTTCCTTTTGTTTCATCTACTAGCAAGACCTCAGATGTCACAATCCTGGGCTGTTGATTTCTGGATCAGTTCCATAACTTTTGTGTTATTGTGCAGTTTCTAAGTTTCCATAATGATAGTAACAATAAAATGGCAGTAATCTAATTTAGTTAGAAATAATCTTCATCAGTCAAAAGATTGGAAAACCAAATAAATTTAATAGGCTTTAGGGGCAAATAAACCAAAGGGCTTACACAGGATAGTTAAATTAGGAAAAGAATGCATCAGGGAGGTTCGCCTTAGTTTTAATAAGGAACTGTAATTAACAAACATAATCTTTAGTTCTATTATGTGCAGTGTTTTGTAAATCGTTGTTTGTCCTTTTGTCCTTTTTCTTTTGTCCATTGTGTTGTCTGTACGTTTTCAAATTACGGATTCTTATTACCCCTTTGGTATCTTGAAGTTCTTCTTCTTATATCGAGCAAACCATATCAGTTCCCAAACACTGACTTCTGAGCGGATGATATCCTCTGGCACTACTAGTCCACCAGCAGAGGTATTATCGAAGTGATAGTAATAAATCGTAGATAACTCATATTGTACGCACGGCTTGTTTCTGGGATAACCTTCATCAGGTACACTGATAATCAAAAGATTAGGAACTGAAATTTCCAAACATAAATATATCTAATAAACCATATCAGTGCAGGATCACTGACTACTGGGCGGATGATACCCCCGGGGACTAATAGTCCACCAACAGAGTTATCACCCTAGCGTAATAAAGACATAGATATCTAATTTAGAGCTACATTTTGTATAATCTTGAACATTATATAAAACATTTTATGTTCGTGTCACTGAAGCTCTCATATGTATAAGGGTTAGGGTGCTTCACACCACTTTAACAATATTTCAGCTATATCGTGGCGGTCAGTTGCATTGGTGGAAGAAACCGGAGTACCCGCAGAAATCCACAGATATGTAAACAAAACTGTTTGAAGATACCGAAGTGGTAATTAGAAGCCGTATAATTAGTTCTATAACAGAGAGCCAATGGCCTCAACCATTATCTAAACATTAGACAATACAAAGTACAAATGCTTACAAAAGATTAAAAACCAAACCAAAAACAATGCATTTGCTTCATAAGTCAATGTACTTATAACATGATACTGCTGACATATTTTCTTCTGCTGTAATTATAAACTTTCTTTACAGTGAATCAAGAGGTTATTAATCTGTGTTATGATTGGCGTTAAATGACAATCACTCCCTCATTCTGATACACAGTTTTCATAAGAAATGTGTTTATCTAAAGTTTGACATTATCCGGAACACACTGCTATTTAACAATACATTAGCAAAATCAACGAGAGAGAAGGAACGGATATCGTTCCGAAATGAATACAAAACATCTAAGAGGCCATGTTATCGTTGTCATGCACTTTAGAATATTTCTGTTTTCATATTTCAGATAAAGACCTCATATTGCCTCTTTGCACTCATGCTGGCAGTTGCAACAATTTTTGAGGTGTATGGAGGAAAGTTTACTTTTGTGTGCTTAAAAAAAGCCATTAGTTGTAAGTGGGCACAAAAACCTTTTTCTTGTGAAGATTTAAAAAAATGTGGACTAGAAGAATGTGGGGAGGCTGATCCAAGGTAACATTATTAGACATTTGTTGATCACCCCTATGTTTATAATGTATATTTGATATTGTAACATGAATGTATTCCTTTCCTTTGGTCTTTTTATGGTTTGTAGAATGTAGTCAACAGCTAAGAAGTGTGAAAATAACAAGCAGATACAAGATATTGCACACTTTAAATCTGGACTGTAGTTGCATTACTCCCAGAGAACCATGCAAAAACCAACGACCTAGATATGATGTTGCATGGCCTTATGCTACAAGTCATATATACCACGGTTTTTCGAAATGTGAGATTGTTTAACCATTTAACTTGGAAAATTGCCGTATAAATATTACATAAACTATTCGAAAGAATTGTCGTCATTGTTCCGCTACTCCCAGGTAACACCAGACAGGATTTCCGCTGATGACGGAACAAATCAAATACAAATATATGCAACTCGCCGTAGAATGCAACTTAAAATGAAGAACATTTAGAAGATACCAAAATGGTCATCATAAACCGTAAATAGAAGAACAGACAATATATATGCCGAAAAAAAAAAAAAAAAAAATAAAAAAAAAAATTGAACTACAAAACACTCGAACGTATAAGACAGCTATCAACAACTCATAATGCACACTAAGTAAACAATTCCATATATTACATGATGCCGTTTCTGGGTGGGTATGTAAATTGAACCACGTTTAAAAACAGCTGCGGATAAAATATGCGACAGGGGATACCCGCTGGTAGCGAAGGACTAATCAAATGCAAAGCTCATCCTTAGGATAGAACGTTAACAATCACCTAATTAGTTCTTCCTTTCCAAACTCTCAAAATGGCAGTCCATTGGACCATCCCTCTCTCGTTTCTATCTAGTACTTTATTTTTTTTATAGATTGTTAAACTTGTTCTCATCCTTAATACAGGCTGTCAGAATTGAATTTTTTTGTTTATATTAAAAGTTGCCAATATTCGATGTTTTATATTAATAAAATGTTCTGAACAAGAATCCAGGTTTAAAAAATATGCTATAATGTCGTAATATGTGAAAAGAATTCGAATGTCTGTTGGTAAAATCGCCATTAACACGACCTAATTATAAGTCGGCTGCTTTCCCGAAGTTTGCCGAATACTGATAACTGCTATGAATAACCAGGAACGGCATGTTGCATGTAAATTTGTTAGAATTCATATAATTTAAGAAATATATATATATGAAATTGGATCCTGGGGTAATCAGTTAATATTATATAATGGTATTTAGTAAGAATGACACTTAAAATCGGAAATACGTGATGAAATCAATGAAAACAAACACATACTCTGCCAAGGGGCCCGATAAAGGGAAAATTGTAAGCAAATTGTAAATGCATATTATTGACAACACTTGAGTTGACTTGATTATATTTTCTTAGAAAAAAACAGACAGGAAGTTTTAGTCTCTAATTTAAAACCTATCGTTTTCTCCTGAAAAAAAAAGACTATATAAAAAACTACGATGCAATTCTACTGTCAAAATACGATTCGGCCGAAAAAAGATACTAAATTATGCTTACGTGTTAAAAAATGGAGTAGGTCGGTATAACATCTCTTTTTAATTTTTACGCAAAGATTGCTGAATCCTCTTTTTTGTGTCGTTTTCGCATAGAATCCGTCAATGTGTTTGTTCTTCCGCGATTCGATTTGTGCCATGTGCTTTCTTCATCAACAAACAATTTCGCACATGCACAAACGCTTTCCCGAATGAGTTCACTGTCAAGTCGTATGAATATTGCGCGGGTAAACATTGGATTGTTCACTGGATTCAAGAAAATAAAACGGCGACGTATTTCCTTCGTTCTAGGTTATTTACGTATGATATTATGAAAAATTTCAACTGCAATTAGTATAAAACATCGAATATTGGCAACTTTTAATATTAAAAAAAATTCAATTCCGACAGCCTGTATGCCTTTAATATAACCGAAATACTGCTCACTGGTGGTTAAGCAATAATCAATCAATCAGTAATGAATTTATTTTCAATTGTAGGTAGACCTTTTGATTTTAGACTTTACTCATTATTATTATTATTATCTCTGTTGTAGGTGTGCAGATAAGCGAGGAAGCTGGAATAAAAGATACTATAATGACTTTCCTTTGTCACAGGAGGACGAAGTGGCTTTACCGTACTATTAAATAATAACTTTAACATCCTTTGTACATTGACATTGCATTTAGCTTCATCACAATCTGAGAAAATTAGATATTCATTGAATATTTTGCTAACCATACGCTAACATCTAGGGATATCTCATTTAGGGTCATGTTAGAGGTCATATTGTAAATCCAACAATCAACCACGAGCCTACAAAATCTGCGGGCATTGAAAAGAGGGTAAGCCCTAAGAGCAGTTGTTCGATTGGTCAATATATTTTACTGTCTGGCATATGATTGGACGGTCAAAAATAGGGGACATGACGCTTACGTGATGTTCTTAGATGTTAGTGGATCACTAAAGAAAAATGAATCGAACAAACATTTAATAATAAATAGATTGGCTTCATCATTGAATCTTCTACGCCAATTGGACGTTCAATATGTTCAACATTCGTCGCACCAAAACAACTGCATAACGTTATAAACAGTTACATAGTGCACTAAGCCTGGTGAACAGGATTTATTTTTAAGAAAGATACTGTGAAACACTGTTTATTTGTGGGGAACATATTTCCGTTCTATTTGTGGCTCAACCAAAACCAGAAATGTAAGATTCAAGCAATGCACAATGTTCTATTTCTTTTAATGGGAACAATTATGTTTTGGAGATTTGGATATTGGCAATCCACGAAAATAGGTTCCGTCATAGTATATTAATATTCATTACCTTAAACGTATGTTTTGTGTTGATTTAAAGAAAATACTAGATTTCTGCTATTTGATTGGTTGAAATTGTGTTGAAATTAAACAATTATACATTTGCTGCTGCACATGTCTCTTATTAAAATGTTATCCTGTTTATTGAACTGTTCTGTCTTACTTTTTGTACACTTGGTAGTGGTGAAGATTCGCAGAGCTCAAAATCACAGAGCTGCTGTGTCCGAGTGGAGGCTAGGGTATCACTCTCAGTTAGGTGGGGATTAATCAAGCTATAATACCAAAGGTCTGGTCGTGAACAAATAGTGGGAAACGTGTCTTGCACGCTAAAGACCTCTTTGTAGATTTATATAGAGTATGCGCATTGTAGCCGTTTCAAAAGACTAATGTTTATCGTCTCTAACTACCACTCAATACCTTTCCAGCAGCAGCCAAAAGTAGCTGACCCGGTTGACCCACCCCTTCCCTCATTTCTATATGGTTTTCATATGTTATTTAATTGTTCTCGTCCTGAATATAGACTAAATACTGCTCGCTGGATGTTACGTAATAATCAATCAATCATTGTTGTTTGTACATTAAAACAGCCCATTTGTACTGATTCAGAAACTATATGTGTAATGATTAGAGGGGTTGCTTCCAGGGCGGTAGATCGTTGGGTTGGGTTGGGTTGCGATCGACTTAACCAAAGACTATACAATTTTTATATACCGCTTCCTGTCTACGCACACAGCATTAAGAAATAAGAGGAAAGACTGGTTGGCTATGAATCAGAATACTATGTCAGAGTTGAGCGATATGTCTACCGATGTAATGTTGTGGGTTTGGCTGCGATCAAGTCAAACCCAAGACTAAGCATTTGGTATTTATCGCTTTCCCGCTGCCCTCTTTCAGAAGTGAAGGCAAAAACTGATTGATGTGGCATCAGGAGAATGTGTCTGAGTGGAGCGACATGTCTAAATGTTGGCTGTTGTCAGTGAGTTAGTACTCTGGTTTCCTCCACCAAAACAAATTGGCCACCACAATATATAGCTGAAATATTGTAGAAAGAGGAGCTAATAACCATAACCCTTCTATTTATAAGTAATCTATGTATAAAGCCTTCTCTTGGTACATGATCCATGTAGAGCGAACGGTAAGAAAAGATAACAGTATAAAAACGACGGGAAATAAGTGCAATAACAAATTTACCGAACAATTTTACAAAGGGAAAGTCAAACTCATAAGTATATAAACAGGCAAAATCAGTCAACATCAGGAAAACTGTGAAAATCGTAATGACCCTGTCTTGGTAAAAGCATTTTTAAAGAAATGGTGGGTTGAATCAGATTATAAAGCGCCAAACCTCCCGCTTTCATTACGGCTCAAAGGTTCCGGCTGTCACTATTGGCAATGTTTGGAACGACGCTTCTTTTGCCTTAGCCTTGCAAACATATGCTATGTTCGTTCATCTTCAATGTACCTTGCGGCAGATCGGGGGTTTTCGCCGGGTCCTCTGGTTTCCTCCACAAATAAAACTGACCGCCACGATATAACTGAAAAATTGTTGAAAGTGGCGTAAAACACCATAAACCAAACCAATCAATTTGTCATTCAATGGAAAGAAACGACAATATATATGAGATTGGTGTCGCGTTTCATTGCACGCTTTTCTATCTTCATCATTATTTTCATTTCTACTGGAAGTAATAAATTAAAAGTGTTTGGGAGCAATAAAACTGACGGACCTAAACAGGATAGACAAAATGTTCGGTTCCTAAATAATGTTAATATTATCAAAGCTAATGTTCTCCTCCTTCAGACATAGGTAATCTTCGCCGATTTTGGCTATCCTGAAAAGGCCCTTTTGTTTTCTTGCTTCCAAATTCTTTTAAATTATTTGCCTTTCCAGAAACTCGTACTGGACACTAAGATAGTTATACGTTCGATCTTGAGTGCTGTTGTAACTGCCAATATATTTCAACCAACGCCCTCGTATATTCTTTTTCTTCCTTATTTATTGTAGACCAACACATGTGCCACTAGTGGAAGAGGAACTGATTACCCTCCCGGAGCACATGAGATCACCCCCGGGTTTTTGTGGGGTTCTTGTTACTCGATCTTTAGTTTTATGTGTATGTTTTGTAGATCGTTGTTTTTCCTTTTGTCTTTTTTCCTTTGGCCATTGTGTTGTCTGTCCTGTTTCGACTTATGGATTCTAATTGCCCCTTTGGTTTCTTCAAACTCTTCTTATTGTAAATTTGTTTAAATTCCAATTGTCAAATTAATTATTGTCGTCTGAGAAATGCTAATCTCGGTTCATGCAGGTACACTTGCATCTAGCAAAATTAAACAAGGTTTAGTAATCTGATCAACGATTGTAGAGCTAGAGGTCTACGTCGATGCAGATGACGTCATCCGAAATTGACACATTTTTATTTTGCTTACATGCTAGATATATATAACATGTATTTAGATGGTTGGTTTGGTATATGGTGTTTAACACCACTTCCGACATTATTTCAGGTGTATCGTGGTGGTCAGTTTTATTGGTGCAGGGAACCAGAAGAGTACACGGAAAAAACCCACCGACCTGCCGTAGGTCATTGAAACTTATCACATGATGTCGTATCGAGTTTTTAAACTGGTTAAGAAGCCGTGAATGGTCATCAGTAAAGTTGGAAAAGTAAATGAAAGTACATTATTCTTGTACTTCAGCAACACATCTTCATAAGATAATTATCAAATATCAACAATGTCACTATTATCGGCTTTTGAAATTCAATACTGCAGTGCTACTAATAAATTGAGCATCCGGAAAATACCAAATTCATTTCCGTTCCGCTTGCTCGATTAAAAAAAATAATTGGAGACATTCTGAGGTTTATGCTAGACAACGAACGATAACTCTGGTAGAAATTTGAAATCGGTAATTTAATTTATCTATATAAATAGATTTGGGAATTCCCTATATTTTCCAAAAATCATACAAAAAGACATTTAAATATGTCAAGGTTTGCAGACGTGTAGCTTCTAATGTAAACAACAAACAGATGTACAAATGTATGTATAAAGAGTAATAGAATATCAACGAACTGGTGATGGTTTGTAAGGCTCAACCCACAGCTCTGCCAAACATGTCCCCCGGCTGGCGGATATTGGATGGTGGGGGAGTTGTCAGATTATAAATGATATGGAAATCCGTGGCTAGAGAGTATCACGCTCCTTGTACGTTTTGCCTACTCCTTTTGTAGATTTAAAAATAGGAAAGATGCATCTGAGCCGTCGCAAGGTTATTATTTCGTCCCTATCAACATATCCATGCTTGTTTTCCACAGGCGCTCGTGGCACGGAATTACCAACTTTTTTAACTTTCGGTTTTCATACAATGTATTTATTTTCATGTATTATTTCATCTCTTTTTCTTGTATATGTCGTGTTCGTGTTGATACATCCATAGTCTTAAATACCCTTACTATGTATAGAGTATAGTGCCGGAATATACAATATATTGTTACTTTAAGATTGTATATGGTTATTTGAACACGAACACAATAAATAAAGGAAAAAGTGATGAAATTTTATTGAAAATAAATATGCAAATAGAAAGCAAAAAAATGTGTGTCCGTGTTTGTGTGTGTGTGGAAATAAAAAAAGGGGGGTAATTCCCTGTCATTAGCGTTTGTGTTCTTTTCCCTTTGTAATCAAAAGTCGTTGCCCAGTTAATCCCATTCCCCGCCCTCTTTTTATGTATTTCTTTTTTTTATTATATATATATATATATATATATATATTTGTCTCACGATTATAGATATACATATTATAAAATACTTTTCCTCAAGGCATATTTTAGTTTTACAATTCAGTGCCCCAGATAAAGATGGCATTTCAGTATATTACACTCCTCTCTATATTGGCTAAATATTATCATTTTAATTCAGAGAGTACAGACACAAGTACTCTACAAAATTGTAATATATTTCCTATGCTAAAATTTGGGAAGTAAATTTTAATTGGATTACCGAAAGATTTTATAAAACGTAATATTTTTTTCTTTTTATTTCTTATGAATGTTGTGAATACCTATTTCTACAAGGGGCCGTCGTGTCCGTCATCTTATGGTAATTGGATTTACAACTACCTATGCAATCAGTGCCTGTCACCACTGATGCTGTGATTTCGAATCTCGATCAGGGCAAGGTGTGCAACATTATGTGATAAAGTTTGTCAGTGATTTGCGACAGTTCGGTGGTTTTCTCCGGGTACTCTGGTTTTCTGCACCAATAAAGCTGACCGCCACGATATAACTGAAATATTGTTGAAACTGGCCTAAACACCATCAAACCAAACCAACCTATTTCTACAAGAGATATTTGTCAATTTAAAGATTATTTCTTAATCTTCAGACCTTGACTATTTTCTTGTGCTTCTCAAAAAGGCAACCGAATTAATTCAAAATTCAAAGCATTAATTTTTGGATTAATTTTTAGTAAGCGATACACCATACGAAAAATCCCCATCAACTTAAAAATTGTCTGGGGTTCTAAAAAAATATAATTTTCCTGAATTTCAAGTTTTTTCTCTTTATAGGTTCTTCTGCCTATTCAACCGCGTCATAGATCGTGATCATCAAAATGTTTAGAAGACTCAACATTCAGTCAGTTCGTAGATCTATGAAAAAAGCACTGAAGGGAGAACGATTAACAAAGATTCATACTGGACCAACGTCAAAAGTTGTACACACAAAAATCGCTGATGCTATTAAATACACAACTAAAATAAGTTCGACGTTTTCACATTTAATTGAAAATGCGATGGGTTCTTGTCTTGGTTCACAGTTCAGAAAAATAACCCCATATCAATGGATGCCTGGCCTACCTCGGTGTGCATTTGTCACAGAAATCTATATGAACAGTGGTATATACAAGACCGTGTACGGTCCGGAAATGAAAAGATCTGATACATATAAATACGACCAATGGCGATGCTTGAATAGGGAAAATGTTGAACATGTCTTGCGTAGTCAACTGTATGCATTTGTCACAGAAATCTATATGAACGGTGGTATATACAAGACCGTGTACGGTCCGGAAATGAAAAGATCTGATACATATAAATACGACCAATGGCGATGCTTGAATAGGGAAAATGTTGAACATTTCTTGCGTAGTCAACTGTCGAATGCGAAAGTTGTACAAGAATTGTACAATTCCGAAGGAAGAAAAAATGTGAAAGTTTATATTTTTATTCTAGATTCAAAAGGACATACCGAATATGTATTACTTACAGATGATATTAAAGAAAAAATTAAAGAATTTATTAAAAGTCCCACGACCAAGAGAGTAGCTATATTTGTATTTAGCTCGTTGATAAACTACACTATTTGTCCTGGTATAGGTACAGTAATCAAATTCGTGTTTACGAATGGAGACGGGATAGAAGCAAGCATAGGAGAAGATTCTTTTGCATTAGTTTGCTTTGGGTTTTGCTTACGTTCATGGCGTGAACAATTTCATGCACAAGGAACTAACAATTCTTCCATGGACGATATATTTACACGCGAAATGAAGCAATTTGCAAAGAGTGTTGTATATAGGTTGGGAGCTAACGCTGTTAAAGATGGCGCAAAAAAACTACATGAACTCTATAAATCGACGAAAAGTAAAAACGAGGAAGAATTAAAGACAGAAAACGTCAGTTATCACGACGGTGATGGTCCCAGCACGGTTAATAATGAGGACGGATCTTCTATAAACTTTATCCTTTTCGAATCCTCCGATGATGATGATTTTATCATAATAGTAGCGAAGGAATTTGCAAAGAGTGTTGCGGACGAAATATACCATGGCGCGAAGAAAGTATATGAAGGTTATAAGTCGACAACAGGAAATGGTAACAGCGAATTAAAAAACGAAGACAAGTAGGTTCGACTACACACTTTATATCTGTTTCAAAATCAGTAAATGATATAATTTATATTGTATCTTATGACACTTAGCAACAACTCTTGATATTTGTTTCTTTTAAGTAGTCTTGTATCAGTTATGAGGTAGTATCTCACAAGACCGGAACTTCTGAAGACAAGTCAGAACATGTCATAAGAATCAATATTACTCATTTAAATAGTGTTGTATAAGTAAGGAGGAGATATCTCATTAGACTGGAACTTCTTAATGATTCTTCATTAAGTTATGTAGCCACACTTCCTGTACTACTAAGTCCTGTGTCATGCTTTTTTTTATTTAATAAAAGAGTAGGAATATGGTGCATTGTCGCACCTATTAAAAACAAACATTGTCGTCACTATCCACCACTTCATATTTTTCCAGAAGCAGTCAAAAGCTGTTAACCCTCTTGTCCCACCCTCCATCATTTCTCTATAGTTCTGTTTTATATATTATTAACATGAAACTTTGAAGATACAAAAGGAGTAACCAGAAACTTTAAATTGAAGAATGACAGATAACAAGTTATTGCCCTTCACAAGAGGGCAGATAACATGTTATTGCCCTCGTAAAATGTTATTGCCCCGGAGGCAAATAACAGGCCGCAAATTGTGCTTTTATTACACATGCAAATTCGGTGTTATTGCAATAACCAAAAGAAAAAGGATAAATAGTGATGTAAAAACACTACACAGAAAACTAAAGATCGAGTAACACGAACCCCACTAAAATACCGGGATGAACTCATGTGCTCGTATTAAATGTTAAGCAACAAACAAACAAACAAACAATTCCATGTAAGTCGTGTTAACACCGGGACATCTGATGGTACTTCTCAACATTTTGACGATTTGAATAATATCAAAAACCAGATATTTGTTTTGCACAAAATATTGAGAAGATTGATTACCTAGCAATAAAATGACCTCAAAAAATTATACCACACTGTTAGAACAATTCAATAAAATTACCACACTGTCGAAAACAATCTCATAATCTATTATTCGAAAAATCGTAGAAACAGAGTCAAAATCATTACCACACATATACATGACCGCTCAATTTACCGGTGATGAGTCCAAGCCTCCAGTCTTAGTGACATGATGCTGATGAGCCCAAACCTCCAGTCTTAGTGACATGATGCTGATGACCCCAATCCTCCAGTCTTAGTGACATGATGTTGATGAGCCCAAATCTCCAGTCTTAATGACATGATGTTGATGAGCCCAAACCTCCAGTATTAGTGACATGATGTCGATGAGCCCAAGCCTCCAGTCTTAGAGACATGATGTTGATGAGCCCAAGCCTCCAGTCTTAGTGACATGATGCTGATGAGCCCAAGCCTCCAGTCTTAGTGACTTGATGCTGATGAGCCCAAACCTCCAGTCTTAGTGACATGATGCTGATGAGCCCAAACCTCCAGTCTTAGTGACATGATGTTGATGAGCCCAAACCTCCAGTCTTAGTGACATGATGTTGATGAGCCCAAACCTCAAGTCGTAGTGACATGATGCAGATAAGCCCAATCCTCCCGTCTTAGTGACATGATGTTGATGAGCCCAAACCTCCAGTCTTATTGACATGATGTTGATGAGCCAAACCGCCAGTCTTAGTGACATGGTGTTGATGATCCCAAACCTCCAGTCTTAGTGACATGATGCCGATGAGCCCAAACCTCCAGTCTTAGTGACATGATGCTGATGATCCCAAACCTCCAGTCTTAGTGACATGATACTGATGAGCCCAAACCTCCAGTCTTAGTGACATGATGCTGATGAGCCCAAACCTCCAGTCTTAGTGACATGATGTTGATGAGCCCAAACCTCCAGTCTTAGTGACATGATGTTGATGAGCCCAAACCTCAAGTCGTAGTGACATGATGCAGATAAGCCCAATCCTCCCGTCTTAGTGACATGATGTTGATGAGCCCAAACCTCCAGTCTTATTGACATGATGTTGATGAGCCAAACCGCCAGTCTTAGTGACATGGTGTTGATGAGCCCAAACCTCCAGTCTTAGTGACATGATGCTGATGAGCCCAAACCTCCAGTCTTAGTGACATGATGCTGATGATCCCAAACCTCCAGTCTTAGTGACATGATACTGATGAGCCCAAACCTCCAGTCTTAGTGACATGATGTTGATGAGCCCAAACCTCAAGTCTTAGTGACATGATGCAGTCTTGTAAGTGTTTTCAACATATGGTTTTTTTAACTGGGTGAGCAGCGTTGTTGTTAAGAACACCGAGTCCTAATTTGTGAAGGATGGATCTTGTTTTCCGTTAAATAGGGCTCAGTGAGTACTAATTTGTGACGGATGGATCTTGTTTTCCGTTGAACAGTGTTCAGCGAGTCCTAATTTGTGACGGATGGATCTTGTTTTCCGTTGAATAGTGTTCAGCGAGTCCTAATTTGTGACGAGTGAATCTTGTTTTCCGTTAAATAAGGTTCAGCGAGTCCTAATTTGTGACGGATGGATCTTGTTTTCCGTTAAATAGGGTTCAGCGAGTCCTAATTTGTGACGGATGAATCTTATTTTCCGTTAAATAGGGTTCAGCGAGTCATAATTTGTGACGGTTGAATCTTGTTTTCCATTAAATAGGGTTCTGCGAGTCCTAATTTGTGACGAATTGATCTTGTTTTCCGTTAAAGAGTGTTTATCGAGTCTTAATGTTTGACGGATGGATCTTGTTTTCCGTTGAATAGGGTTCAGCGAGTCATAAATTGTGACGGATAGATCTTGTTTTCCGTTAAATAGGGTTCAGCGAGTCCTAATTTGTGACGGATGAACCTTGTTTTCCGCTAATTAAGGTTCAGCGAGTCCTAATTTGTGACGGATGGATCTTGTTTTCCGTTGAACAGTGTTCAGCGAGTCCTAATTTATGACGGATGAATCTTGTTTTCAGTTAAATAAGGTTCAGCGAGTCCTAATTTGTGACGGATGGATCTTGTTTTCCGTTAAATAGGTTTCAGCAAGTCCTAATTTGTGACGGATGGATCTTGTTTTCCGCTAAATAAGGTTCAGCGTGTCATAGTTTGTGACGGATGGATCTTGTTTTCCGTTAAAAGGGTTCAACGAGTCCTAATTTGTGACGGATGGATCTTGTTTTCCGCTAAATAAGGTTCAGCGTGTCATAATTTGTGATGGATAGATCTTGTTTTCCGTTAAATAGGGTTCAACGAGTCCTAATTTGTGACGGATGAACCTTGTTTTCAGTTAAATAAGGTTCAGCGAGTCATAATTTGTGACGGATGGATCTTGTTTTCCGTTGAACAGTGTTCAGCGAGTCCTAATTTGTGACGGAAGAATCTTGTTTTCCGTTAAATAAGGTTCAGCGAGTCCTAATTTGTGACGGATGGATCTTGTTTTCCGTTAAATAAGGTTCAACGAGTCCTAATTTGTGACAGAAGAATCTTATTTTCCGTTAAATAGGGTTCAGCGAGTCATAATTTTTAACGGATGAATCTTGTTTTCCATTAAATAGGGTTATGCGAGTCCTAATTTGTGACGGATGGATCTTGTTTTCCGTTAAATAGTGTTTATCGAGTCATAATTTGTGACGGATGGATCTTGTTTTCCGTTGAATAGGGTTCAGTTAGTCCTAATTTGTGACGGATGGGTCTTGTTTTCCGTTAAATAGGGTTCAGCAAGTCCTTATTTGTGACGGATGGATTTTGTTTTCCGCTAAATAGGGTTCAGCGTGTCATAGTTTGTGACGGATGGATCTTGTTTTCCGTTAAATAGGGTTCAGTGAGTCATAATTTGTGACGGATGGATCCTGTTTTTGGTTAAATAGGGTTCAGCGAGTCATAATTTGTGACGGATGGATCCTGATTTTGGTTAAATAGGGTTCAGCGAGTCATAATTTGTAACAGATAGATCTTGTTTTCCGTTAAATAGTGTTCATCGAGTCATAATTTGTAACGGATGGATTTTGTTTTCCGTTAAATAGGGGGCTACAGTCGATATTTTCATTGACGTTATGCGATGAGCTTTTATTTGCTATAAATGGGGTGGTCGTGATCGTATGATAGGTCGATGTACAGCTACATGTACCTCTGCAATCAGTGCATAACAATCACTAAATTTGTGAGTTCGAATCCCGCTCATGGCGAAGTGTACCCGATTCAACATTATGTGATGCAGATTGTAAGCTCAGTGGTTTTCGCTGGGTACTCCGGTTTCCTCCACCAATAAAACTGACCGCCAAGATATAACAGTAATATTGTTGAATGTAGCGATAAACACCATAAACCTGACCAATAATCATATAATTTACAATAGTTTTTCCGAATTAAATTGTTGCCATTTCTAATATTAACCTTGTTAGACTATTCTCACAATGTCGCAATGTAGAAAAGAAACCCTGTCATTTGTATTATTCTGTATTAGCTAAGGCAATAAAATGCTAAAAAATACCACACTCTCGGAACATTTCTAAAATTCAAGATATAAATCGTCCAAAGAGGCAAAATCGATACCCCTAACACAAACATATGACCGCTCATTGTGCTGCCTTGGAACAGGCACTTTAATAAAAACGTAGCGGAGTTTAATTGGTTTGATGAGCCAAAATCCAAAATGTGTAAAGAACAAATTGAATAAAAACACTTAATGTGTCTTCACTATACAATCATTTCAGACATCATTCTAGAGACCGACATCATAAGTTTGTCTAGACATCATTCTAGAGACCGACATCATAAGTTTGTCTAGATATCATTCTAGAGATCGACATCATAAGTTTGTCTAGACATCATTCTAGAGATCCACATCATAAGTTTGTCTAGACATCATTCTAGAGATCGACATCATAAGTTTGTCTAGACATCATTCTAGAGATGGACATCATAAGTTTGTCTAGACATCATTCTAGAGATCGACATCATAAGTTTGTCTAAGCATCATTCTAGAGATCGAGATCATAAGTTCGTTTATGTAGAATTGAATTGTATCAAATATTTGTTGACATATTTCCAAGAATTGCAATAAACGTTAGAGAGAACCGAAGGGGCAATACACAAAAATTGACAGTCCAGAGAAATTGGAGACGAAGACAAACAAAACGTGATGAGCATCACAGACCTCACCAAAGACGAGGGGTATTTGTTTTATTGTATAGTGTTTTATGTCAGACGTGAATAATCAGTGGTCGTGATCGTATGATAGTGTGATGTACAACTACTTATTCAACCAGTACCCATCACCACCAAAGTTGTGAGTTCGAATCCCTCTCATGTCAAGTTATGCTCCATACAACATTATGTGATATTGTTTGTCAATGGTTTTCTTCTGGTACTCCAGTTTCGTTCACCAATAAAACTGACCGCCACGGTATAACTGGAATTTTCTTCTGTACATTTTGCTTCAATTCTTTAGAACGCCACGATATAGCTGAACTACTGCTAAAGTTAGCGTTAGACATCAATCAATCAATTATGTAAGATAGTCGTGGGTTATCGACTTTGTATACCTATTGTAGTTTCATGGTATTATATCTGAATGATCTCCCTTTGTATAGTAACATTCTCTCCCCAAAGCACACACATGGACAATACTAGTATGATCGCCTCACTTCACTAATATGGGATGTTTGGGCCCATCAAGCTAGCTAAGCCCGCAACCTATTATGGAAGTGTTTGCACCAGGCCGAGGTAATGTATTTTTGAGTTTTGGGAATCGATTTAGCTTCTTTCTACTATTTTTCTATTCGATTTTGGAAAATGTTCCGACAATATGGTATTCTTGGTTTTTTCATGTTATTCCTTATATGGGTATTTATTGGTATCAAATAAGTCTAAGTTGGTGTATGGTTGCATTATGCTTGTGATTCTGGTCCCCGTGAATAGACCAATAAAATAGTCTATTTTATTCTACCATCGTTCATTTGATTAGAATTTCAGGTCTTGGCTTGGGAAGGGCAAACAAAAATGTGACGGGGTTATACGGCTTAATGAGATACTAACACTCTCCCTCTTAATAACTGTATCTCAGAATAGAATTCAGATATATTCGAACAAAAAAATAAAATGCCCGCACATATTCATTTCCACTCAAAAAGACCACTCTATCATAAAGATAGAAGAGGAAGAGTTTGAAGATACTAAAGGGGTAATTAGAATCCGTATACCGCAGTAGAACAGACAACACAATTGCCAAAAGAAAAAGTATAAAAAGACAAACAACGATCACCAAAACTTACACATAAAACTAAAGATCGAGTAACACGAACCCAACTAGAAAACCGAGGGTGAACTCAGGTGATAATTACGTGTAATATTTGATTTACGATATTGATTCCAATCCCGATCATAGTAAGGTGTACTCGATATAAACCTATGTGATGAAGTTTTGCCAGTTACTTGTGGCAGGTGGGTGGTTTACATTGAGTAATCTGGTTCTCTTCAACGATAAAACTGACCACCATGATATAACTGAGCTAATGTTGAAAAGGCGTTAAACACCTACAATCATAACCAGGAATAGTGGGTGTTTTAACCAATCAGAAATGTTGGTGGCCATATTGAATTTGGAGCAAACTGAGAAATCTTCTTTGAGTGGTAATATTTGATGAAAATGATACATAAATACACAAGACGAATGCGACCAATTTAAATAATAGAAAATTTTTATTTGGCTCTAATATAATATGTGAGTTCGAATCCCGCTCAACTACACAACATTATGTGATGAAGTTTGTCAGTCACTTGCGGCAGGTCGGTGGTTTTCTCCTTGTACTCCGCTTTTCTCCACCAATAAAACTGACCTCCACGACATAACGGAACTATTTCTGAAAGTGGCGTTAAACACCAAACACCCAATGGAGCTATAAATAGAAACACTACTTTAAAAACTTTAATGTGATTTTTTGTTTTATCAAAATAACCCTGGAATATAGAGCTGATGTTTAATTGTGAGCTCACTGTGACTTCAAACAAGGTAGTTAAAGGGCAATTGTGGTATACAAACACGATAAGAGCCACACATTTACCATATCAGTCAAGTTTAGTTTAAATTGGTTCAGTGGTATTCAAGGAGAAAATGATTATATAAATAAGTAACGACAAACAACGGGCGACAAGTGATTGTAATAGCTCAGATGACCCTTCAGATTTAGCGAGCTTAAAATGTACTTTGTTATTAGATTTGACACATATCTTTTTGTCATAGAATCTTTTAAGAAACAATTAAAAGTTTAATTATGATACAAAATCTCACACTGCATAAGATACTGGTTGATACCTTATGTTGAAAACTGTGGGGGTGATTGAGAACACAAAATACTGGTTGATGCATAATGTAGCCAATTGTGGGTAGAAATCTTGACAGTTGATCATAGAAGGTGCCAGGTTTGGAGAGAGTACGCTCCTTGTATGTTAAAGCACTTGTATGAACGCATCATTACATTAAGAGGGGAGGTTTAGTTCTATAAAACTAGCTTAAGCCCGCCACTTTTCATTGAAGTGCCTGTACCAAGCGACGAAAGTTAGTGATCGTGTATTTATGTGCTATGGTATCGATTTTGCTTCATTGTACGAATTTGGAACTGTTCTGACATTGTGGCATTTTTTGTTTTTCCAGATTTTGGAACTGTTCCGACAGTGTGTCATTTTTTGTTTTTCCAGATTTTGGAACTGTTCCGACAGTGTGTCATTTTCTGTTTTTCCAGATTTTGGAACTGTTCCGACAGTGTGGTATTTTTTGTTTTTCCAGATTTTGGAAGTGTTCCGACAGTGTGGCATTTTTTTTCTCTCCAGATTTTGGAACTGTTCCGACAGTGTGTCATTTTTTGTTTTTCCAGATTTTGGACCTGTTCCGACAGTGTGGTATTTTTTGTTTTTCCAGATTTTGGAACTGTTCCGACTGTGTGGTATTTTCTATTTTTCATTTAGCAAAACTGTAAATTAAGTTTTTCCAGTGAATATAAATTCTAGTAAGTCAGAATAGGAACTATGAGGTTTGAAGTTGTAAATCAGCTGGTAATGATATTTCCGTGTTTTTTGTACAGGACAAATAGTTTTATTTTCTTTATTTTAGTAAAAGATCAATAATTGTTGAATGCATAAAGACATTTATTAAAGAAATGTAGCTTTAGCCTTATTTCTTTGAAATCATACAAATAATATGATACAATACATTTAGTAGGTACAGAATGAAATATGCATACAGCTGATGTTATAAATGTTCATGTCATGTTGAGGTTTACTTTCCGTTTAGCCGCCGAACGACATATTTGATACTCATTCTGTAAAGCATGATCATAAAAATAATAAGCTGTTTCTTTGTCACCTGCTATCTCATTACATACTCCTAATATTGTTAATGAATTAGATAATTGATTTGCATTGACAAAATACCTCTCTTGTATTGTTAGATATAAATCACGTAATGACTGTTGTCTATTGACAGTGTTATGAAGATGATGATGACATAGAAACCGTAGACAATGTGACATAACAACAGGTGGTACAACAAAGTAACCATCCTGGACTTCTGGTTGTAGTTCATCAGGTATCAGTGGTGATTGTGTTACATAGCACACATTATCTATCGTTGCCAGTCTCATCTTCTCATTCAGTGTAATATATGAAGAACCTACGTTCTGCTTGTAGTATTTAATATCATCTGTAGTGTAATTGTTTTGACGTAACATTATCATATCGGGTGTACAACGAGACAAAACGTGATCTATAATCTTTAACGTTGTATTGTACTGACCTAGTGCATAGTAAAATGAGGCATATAACAACCATCCAGTCACAGCATTTGATTTGGTACCGTCATGTAAGTGTTTATGATAACGCTGTATTACATGTGCATAACGTATATTAGTAGTAGGAAACAGCAACTTCTGAACAATTATCTGACTAGTCGATGCATAATAATATTTACATATTTCTGACAAAATACTCGAAGACTGTGACATTGCTAACGATTTTATAAAACTTAGCAGTGTGTATCCCTTTTCTATATCAAATGCACTATTAATGTTAATAACCCTATACCAAAACAGTTCTGGTTTAACACATGAGGCGTGTAATACGGCTTCACTATTAAACAATGTATTAACTGTTAAAGCCGCATGTTCACCATTTCGTAGTCTTTCTAATACATTTATCAACAGCCAACTATTAGCTCGATTTATTTTTCCACGAAACATATTATGTTCAGGAATAAAATAGTTGGGACAATAACAGCACTTCACCCATGTAATTATTTTATCAAGACAAAGGAAATAACAGTGGAATAAGTTTTGTAGCTTAAATGTGTTAGTGCAAATTTCTTCTGACAACCAGAACACAGCCGTTTTCATGAAGTAGGAACACAATAAGCCTTTCACTTTATCATTTCTGTCGATAATGTTCTTTAGAGACAGCTTAAGAAGAGCGTAGCAAAGGATTTGTGTGTAATTCATAGAATGTGACAATTGTTTTTCTGCCATAGAAAATGATATTCTCCATAGTAAATCATTATTGTCTATTTCTTTGGGTCCAATAGGTACAAGAATACAGCCATAATTAACTATTTCGTTGATTAATATATCTGTCGGCCACTGACCAGGTCTATGACGATATATCCATTGTTCTGATTGTCTTGGCCAGGTATGCACGTGAAAGCATACAGCCAGATCCACCATCTGATATTTGTCAGACAAGCAAGGACCATGTACGGATCTCTTACTATTAATAGCGGGTTCTATAAATTTACGAATGAACGAAATGTTTGACAAAAATAGTCCATTTATTGTTTCAACAAAACATTCGTGTGAGGTACATGGGTATTCATCATTACCCTCAGCTATCAACTTTAATCTAGAAAATCCTGGAAATTCCATGTCATCTTCCATCAGAAGAGTAGTGTATCGTGCTGAACGATTTATATGTTGTACATTCTGTATAACTTGAACATAATTAAGTAATATCATTATATCAATATCACTTCCGGGAAGATCTAAACCTTCCGCTAAGCTTCCACTTGATAGTCTAATTCGTTCTGTATTCACTTTATTATATATCTTGTCCATTATAAGAAATATATTTTGTCTTATTCTTATGTCCATCTCACTACCAACTACTCTTATTAGCTTGTTATAAATCTCTGTCTCGTGTGATGAAAACAATGATGTATAATCTATATAAGATAGAAAAAAAACAACATTTTAAGGGCTTGTATTTGATTTCATGTCAACAATATTGTAGTGAATGGCATATGTTAAATAAATTAGTTAGTTCAATATAAATATAATGTGGTGGCATAAATAATAATTCAGATTTATTATCCAGACAAATTGTCTATGTTGTGGTGTTTAACGTCACTTACAGACGTGCAAATCAATATTGCATTTCTAGATGTATGTAAATATATGACACCTTGTTCGTCCACGTCATTTCACTAAGAGGGTCATTATTTGTGTGTTAACGGTATCGATTTGTCCTCTTTTTGCGATTTTAATATTTAGAGTTGTTTCAACAGTGTGGTATTTTGTTTGTTTTTTTTTCATTTAATTTTGGACATTTAAATATTAAACAATTATTCATCACATAATACTGCGTCCAAAGTCCACATGGTATAATCTAATTGATACCAAAGGCTAAATATTGATGGGGAAGCTATTACACTATTTGTACAATAATACCCATTGCAAAGTTATTGTAAATTCGGCCTCTAATATCACTTACAGGATAGAGGCCGTTAATAGGGGCCGATGATACAGGCCGCTGTACTTTAATAATTTGACCCATTTTTGGGACAAGGTTGATATCGTTTACCTGGACTGGGTTGCACAACAGTCAATTAAGTTTTAATAATCAATTAAATCGCTAATTGTGAATTAGTTAATAGTATGAGTTAATAGCGTTGCTTGTCGTCAAATAGTTAATAATAGATTAACCTTCAATTAAGTTAAAATCGACCCCATAATAGCAACTTCTTTTAAATCTCTAGAATTTTTCTGATAATAGCTGTAGAAATCATGCACGTTTCTTTTTAAGGACGATGTTCAATGATTTTCTTAATATGACAGGTTGCTGCAAACGTAGCTGCGGAACCGTAGCTCTTTATGGTCCTTTTGGTCTTTCTAAGATCTATGGTCCGCCATATCTTATAAAAAAGAAAAACAACAAAAGCACCATAAAGAGCTACGGTTCCACAGCTACTGCAAACGTAGCTGCGGAACCGTCCTACGTACAGGTGTGGTCACACGATACGATTTGCCATCCGATAGTTCCTTGCGATATGCTTTCGGCAAATAATCGTATGATGTTAACGCGAAAATCGAATAAAAAAATCGTTTCAAAATTGGTTGGCATTCTTTTTCCATCTACAGTCTGATGAGAATCGTATCATGAGAACGGTAAAAGAAATTCGATCTTATTTTAATTGAAGTATCAATTTGGTGAACATTGTAATGTCTACCTGTTCTCTGATTAAATCAGTTTCTGTCATTTGGTTTATTTCCTTCCTACCCTACTGTTCCGTTTCGGCTATTGCAACATTTCAAAACAATACAACAACAACAAAAAACAACAAAACAACAAACAAACAAACAAACAAATACAAAAAACAACAACATAATATTGTATATGTCTTCTGTAATAAGTATTCTGCCGAGCTCATGCGTGACGCAGATATCTATCTATCTTAACTAATATTCAATTAATTGACAAAATAATCACCAGTTCAAGGATTACAATACAAGTATCCGATGATTTTCAATTAAATATGCCACCCCGTAATCATATATACATTTGTAAAATGTAAGAAAAATCAATGAAATAGTTATTGTATAATAATACTTTTCTCTGACGTCACACTATTGTTCGAACAGTGGATTATTTTTAAGAATCTACAGTTTATTCTTTTGTTCTTGAATATATTAACTTTATCCTTTTACTGTTTAAGGCTTAAAAATGTGACATACATATTTTTGGATTTTCGTGTATCGAACCACTGCTAGGTTAGTCTGCTTAGACTTTCAAAAGTTCCATCTAACCACTCGGCTACGATGACCACACTACTATATTCTATAATTAGTATATATGACTCTTGGTAGTAAGCTTTGATAAAAAAAAAATATCAACAATTTGCATAAAAAAGCAATTGATCAATATATACAAGGCACGATACAAGTATTTCAAGTCTGGCATAATTGATGTTCAGAACTGACGAGAATGTGAACTTTTAAAGTGTATTCTCGCAATGCAAAAACAACTAACGAACCGACCGCAAGTAATAGCAAATCAGACAGACCACAGGTGAACATTTGGGACAATTGAAAGACCTTGAAATATCTAAATATAAACGTGAATCGAAAGTACGAATGCCGATAAACAAATTTTGTTTTATGTATGTTAATTGTTATTTGGCTTTTTAAGCATTAAAAGTGTAAAAATATAAAATAAAAACACTTGTGTAGATGGAAATATATTATGTAGGAGAATACACACCAACTTGTAAATACCATTTTTAAGAATCTACAGTTGGAGTGTATTCTCCATTACTTAGAGTGTTGACGAAAAAGACTACATTGTATTTTTTTTTCTGAAATGTCTCTTTGAACATCCAGAATATATGTTTATTTATTTAGAAGGAACATATACATATATTCTCCTTCAGTTGCACGTGGGTTACGATATTTCTCCACTATCGAGAGTTAAATTTGAAATTTTAACCACAAGCCATCACGATATTTCTCCACTTAAGAGAGTTAAATTAAAAAATATCATAACCCACATGGGCAACTGAAGGAGAATTTGTTTCTCCCATTACTTAACACGAACTTTATTTCAAAATTTGAAATTAATGCGTTTGAAATTAATGCGGGGAAAGGCACGAGACATTTTAATCCTCTAGAGGATTACAGATTTTTCCACCACTGGTTCAGCGGGGTTAAAACGCCGTAATAATGGGAGAAAATTCTTTAAAAGGAAATTAAATAATTTTAGGGACCATATAATGGTCATAGATGCACATTTGAAACATGTCAGCTGTGTCAATAATATGAAGAAAAAAAATACACTTTCGCTTTACACATGAAAAGTGGTGGTTTTAAAATCAAAACAGTATATTGATAATTGTGTATTTCATTGGAAATCTTTCTTTTAATAATTTGTACACTCTTTGTCACCTATCTTCCGATCCTTTTATGTAATCTACACTGCAAAATACTTAAAATAATATTACACCAGTTTTGGGTGAAGAAAATGTTTCCCTGAAAATTCGATTTGGAATACGGCGGTACCTTTATTAAGCTATTCATGCATGTTTCAAGTCGAATAATGTTCTCAACAAGTAGAATTCTGCAAGTCCGTGTGCATGTTTATCGTCCTCGCCATTATGTGGAGACTGATTAACTTTCGTTGTTTTGTTCCGCTGATTGCCGATCATGACCTCGTGAAGAAAAGATAAACAATCATGGATGCTGAGGTAAGCACGTACACATTCCTGACAGTAATTATTGAGGAATCTGTCTGTTTCATGTCATGTGAACCAATTGTTTTTTGCAATTATGCTCATGTGGTACACAGGGAATATATATATATATATATTTTCATCAACTGAACATTGCGCATGAGCGATAATCAGAATTATCTGCTGTCAAATATTTTGCGATCTGCTCTTAAAATCTGCTTTTGAGCTGATTTTTAATGTTATGCAGTTGAATTTAGTTAACATTAAGTGACATATTAAGTGAAAATATTGAATCCAAAAGTTCCACGATATTTACCTTTCATATTACTTTAAATATATGTAATTTTAAGGATAGTGAATCAAAAATGAATGACTTATTTCAGTTATGACGCCAGGTTTCTAGACCAAGGAGTAAGTGAGTGATTGTTACTTAGCGCCAACTCAGCAATTTGTCAGCTATATCATGGCGAGAACAAGTTGATTTTCAATGAAATGATGATAAAGTCCGCTTTCTACTAGATCAACACGCTCAGTTGGATGTTTATAGTGATAGCTCACTGAAACAACAGTACGCAGGTAAACATGTCGCTCCACTCGGACACAGTGTCCTGATTCCGAGCCAACCTGTCTTTGCTCTTTCTCCTTAATGCTGTGTGCTTAGCGGAAATTGATTTTTGGTGTTTTAATGCCACTTTCAGAAATATTACAGCTATATCATGGCGACCAGTTTTAGTGGTGGAAGAAGCCGGAGTACCAGGAGAGAACCACCAACGATGAGAAAGCAACTGGTAAATTTTATCACTTGCGGCTGCGAGTCGAGTGCACCCTATTTTGTAACTTACAAAGCCGGGTGCGAACCCACACCGTATTTGTGATAGGCTTGTATGAGTTATTAGGTAATCCAACTACCTAGCTCATTGAGTCACCCGGGCCTGCTTAACGGAGAAGCAACAACCAGACCAAGGAGAAAGATTCGTTCATAATACTTTCATATTGTTTGGTTTTTATTTATTTACAGGATTAAATCCCGTTCATATTCATACCCTGACTTGTTTTCAAGAACCTGATGATTGCTAAAAATTATTGAAATTCATAAAAAAAAAGTATCATATCAAAATTGAATGGAAAGTTTGATGTGTGATCACCATGGCCATTGAACATACCTGTGTCATCTATTATCATGTTTGTTATCTTACTTTTTTTTTTAAATTTATTGTATTTCTCACAAATCTAAATCGGGTAAAAGATTCCCGTTCTGTCAAATCATTCACTGTAAGTTGTCTATAACGGTGATTGTTGGTATGAAGCGACATTAGTACTTGCATGACATCCTTGTTTAATTTACAATTAAGAATTTAGTAGTGCTCGGTTGTCCAATTATATATCGTCGAAAGTTAATAGTCTATTAACGTTAATTGACGTTTGTGCAACAGAAATAATTTACTATTAACCTTAATAGTACTTTTTACTTTTAATAGTAAATTAACTTTAATTGTGCTTTGTGCAACCCCGTCCTGATCATTTAAATGGGAAAATTATTTAAACTCGCTCTCAAACAAAACAGTTACAAAAACTCCGCGACCGTCAAATCCACAATTAACACCGACAACTCTTCAAATACAGTACTGTTATTCCTATTCTTATGAAATTCTCCCAACGTGTACATACTAGATTGAAAACATACAAATAAATGACGAAATATATGGACTTTTCAAATTCCTTCCTTTAAAAAAATAGTAATGTAGTTGCTCAAGGATCCACCATCTTGAAAACGTGTAATCCTACATGTCATGCCTTCTGATGACATGTTTTTTGATGACGCACATCTGAACACCAAGAAAGGCATACCATCTATAGTTAAGTTTTTAAAAAGAGTTCTAAACATACCGAACACTCAAACGAGAAGACCTTCGTTATTCGACTCGTCAATGCCAAGATTAAAATTGGAACCACCACCTTTCTATGGATATCCGAAAAATGGACCTCTCGATGTAAACAATAACAGGCCATCTCACCCACCTCTGGGTGACATAAGCAATAACCAATTTCGTCCGCTAATGCCACCGATTCCGCCATTCAATGGTTCACCGATGCCATTCTTACCGTGATGTGGGGTTCTTTTAACCCATACAATAACCAAAGAGGCTTTGTGAACTACTGTTGATTGCAATTATCATGATTACATAGTAATTTGTCAGATTTAGACTTTCATAGCTTTTTATCCCGTTCGTTGTATTTTTTCTGTAATCAGGAACTAGGGTTGTTCTGCAATTAGTATAGTTTTTATGAATCTCAATAACTATGCATCATTGCATATTTCTTGAATTGATATGAAATAACCAGAATCTGATTTTATAATTGTCATAATGACAGACATTTCTTTTCTTTTTTTTTGACAAATTTTCTATATCATTTATCTAATCAATAATTGCTTTTGGTTTTTTCCCCTCATACTTTATCCATAGAACACTAAACCATTATCATTTAAAAAAAAATCATATTGAAAAAGATTGAATATTAGTCTACACACAAATTGTACTAGAGTTACCTCTCTTTCCTTATCAATAATCATGAATATTGTATGTATAATTTGCACTCTTATATTAGTAATATACATGAATGAATATGCCATATGAATAATATTTACAGATATATATGGTAATTCCACATCTACCAGGATCGTTATAGTGTCCCAAACAATAGACTAAATATTTCGACAGAAACCAGAGAATTGTAGATTAATGATTTTCTCTCTTGATATTTCAATCATCAAAGCTTATTTTGCTATCATTAATTGCAAATTAGTATTTGACAAATTTATGGACTATCCAAGCACAATTATCCTTTTAACTTAACCGTCATATATTTTCTAGAATTTCAATATAAAAATGCCAGAAAACAAATTCTTTTAATAATAATCTCAATATCGGCATGTGGAATATGCAAGGTCTAACTGAAGAAGAAACCTAGGAACATGTATTCAAAAACTTTGTTAATAAATTGTGTATTGTTAGTTTTGTAGAAACATGGAATGACAGTGGTTAATAATGTTAATAATATACCTAGTTTTACTTGTATTTGTAATAGCACTAGGAAAAAACATCGAAGAGCCAGGCGAGGATCTGGTGGTATTGCAGTATATGTCAAAAACTGTATATCTAAAGGTGAATCTAATTTGTCTAGTCGTCATAGAGATATTGTCTGGATTAAACTGGACAGCAAATTATTTAACTTAAACAGGGATGTTTTTATTGTTGTAGTATATTTTTCACCTGAGAACTCATCAAGTTGTACAGAGGATAAAAATGTAATTTATTCACGTTTGCTTAGAAACATTGAACACTACAGCCAACATGGAGATATTGTAATCCAAGGTGATTTCAATACTTACACAAACACAGTGTCTGACTTTGTTATTTCAGACAACACTGAATTTCCTAGGTCAATTGACAATGAGTACTCAAATGATTTCCATATTTCAAGGAATAATCTTGATAATAAGCCTACAAGCAAAAGTGGTAAATTGTTAATCGATTTATGCAAAGAATCTGGTATCAGAATACTTAATGGTAGAACAAATGGAGATATCAGGGGGAAGTGCACATGTATTACCTACAATGGCCGCAGCGTTGTTGATTACACATTAGTTTCCTGTAATTTATTACATGGAATTGGCAATTTCATAGTAAATGATTTCACTCAATTATCTAACCATTGTCCAATAAGCTGTTCTATCCTTACTTGTTTTCAAGGAGATAACAATTTTATGAATGCAAATCTAGATCCTCTGCCAGGTAAGTTCATTTGGGATGAGGAAGCAATTAGTTGGTATAATACTAATATTCAGATTATACAAGTGAAACACAAACTTGAAGATGTTTTGAGTGATGGGTAAACTGACTGTGAAACTGCTGTAAAAAACTGGAACTCAATATTATGTGATACTGCTCTTAAATCAACAAAGTTTGTTAAAAAGAAAATGGGGAAAAGGTCAAGTAAGCAAAATAAAAAGCCTTGGTTCTCTGACTCCTGTCATGACCTATATATAACTGTTAAAAAATACTGTTCTCTAGTAAATAAATTTCCTGAAAACGATTGCTACAGCAAATTTTTTTATTCGTTTCGTTCTAAATTTAGATGGAAATGTAAACATGATGAATAAATCTATAAAAAACCAAATTTTCAGCAAAATTTCCCAAAACATGAAAAGTGACCCAAAAACTTTCTGGAACTTACTCAACAAACTATGCTCATAAAGGATCCAAGATGAATGCTTTAATCAGACTGAATTTATTAAATTCTTAATGTTTCCTCTGAAAATATTCCAAATAATGAATTTCATGAATTTCATGATAATATTATTCAAAGGTTAAAGCATTTAAAAAGTTCGCTAAGTACAAGTAACTCAGATGATGAGTTTCATATACCAATCAAGTCTGATGAAATTTTAAAAGCAATTAAAACTCTAAAAAATGGCAAATCAGCAACCATTGATTCAGTTTCAAATGAAATTATTAAGTATGGTATGCCATTGTTACTAGACCCCTTGACTAAACTTTTCAACTTGATATTTATGAAAGGAACTTTCCCTAAAGCATGGAATGAAAGTTTCATCACATTAATTCATAAAAAGGGCAACAAATCTGATCCCTCAAACTATAGAGGCATCTCTATTATCTCTAATTTAGGAAAGCTTTTTAAACAAAATCTTTCACGCAAGACTCCTAAAATTTATTGGTTCTAATAATTTAATATGCGAAAATCAAATTGCATTTAAAGAAAATTGCAGAACTGCGGACCATATATTCTCGCCTAAATCATTAGTAGATCATTATAAGGCTAAAACAAGAAGGTATTTGCTGCCTTCATTGATCTACGAAAGGCTTTCGACACTGTTTGGAGGGAGGGTCTATTCTCTGTGCTACTGCAGCACCACCTCCCATATAAATTATTTAATATTATTTATTCTATGTATCATGAGATTAAATGTAGGATTAAATTCCAAAATGGCATTAGCCATGATTTCACATCAACTTGCGGAGTAAAGCAAGTGACGTTCTAAGACCCACTTTGCTCAATTTGTATATTAATAACATTGTAAATTATCTTAAAATTGGACATACCCATCCACTTGTAGTAGGTGATGTCACAGTTGCATTCCTATTATATGCTGATAATATTATTTTAGTATCAGAATCTGAAGAAGGATTAAAAAATGGGTTAAATGTGTTAAGTAAATTCTGTTCCTCCTGGAAATTAGAAGTTAATACAAACAAATCCAAAATAATGATATTTAACTCTAACGGTAAATCATTCCTCAATCTCTTTAAATTGGATAATGAATAATTAGAGACAGCTAAATCATACTGTTACCTTGGTGTTACTGTAATCTACACTCGCAACTTGAGCCAAACCAGCAAACACCTAATGGAAAAGGGCAGAAAGGCGTGGTTCAAAATTTAAAAGACAATTACGCTAAGCAATCCCTGCAATCTTCTTGAAACACTTTTTGATTCGCTGGTTATGGAAGTGAAGTTTGGGGTGTAGGTAATAAGTTCAGAGATTCTGATCCTTTTGAATACCTACATCTAAAATTTATAAAAGAAAGTTTAGGGGTACAGTGTAAAACTACTAATGTAGCTTGTCTAGCAGAGACAACAGAACTCCTTTGCATCTAAAAATCAAACTTTCGGCTATAAAATTACTTGATCACATAGTTAATTCTCAAAATACACTTGTAAATAAAATTTATATAAATACAGAAAAAAAAACCAATAAATAGGTAACCACTATAAAAGAGTGGATTAATACGTTAGGAATTGGACATCTGAACATTCAACAAAGATTCAAGATCAGGCTAAACAGAATATGAATAATTTGATTAATGTGTGTGAAAAGTTGAAGTTTTATCGAGAAATTCATGAAAGTGGTGAAAGAACCCCATACATTGATATCTGTAAATTAAAATCAGATATATTTTTGCTGAGCAAATTTCGGCTTAGTGCTCATTCTCTAGCCATTGAAAAGGGACGTTGCTCAAATATAGAGAGACAGAATCGTATCTGCCTGTCTTGTGATACAGGAGAAGTTGAGAACGAATATAATTTCTTTTCAACTTTTCAACATTAAAATAGTTTACTCAAATATTTCATTAAGACACATGTCTTTACTTTTTAATAGCAGTTTGCCGGTCACTATTAAAATTACAGTCAATTTTTTAAATGATTGTTCCTTAATGAGAAAGGCCATTTAGAAATTGTGGCTATATTAATATAGCACTAAATACCACTGTCATTCCATGGGTCTGTTATTCTGTATTGCTTCAGTTTATGCCATAGTCATTTATTGTAAATGTGTTCGTGCAAATAAAATATTGTTTATGTACAACAATACATACAAATAATTGTAACATAAATACGCAGCATTTTTCCTTTGATGTTTGTATGCAGTAATCAACTTTAAAATAGTGAAGGTTTACAAACCATGGTCTAACATGAAGGTCTTGATGTTATTCCATGATTTTGATGTTATTCCATGATTTTCCGGACCTCGACGAAAGCACCCAATATTGATTTCTGTTACAAATCATATATACCATAGATCTTACTCATGAACTTATTTAAACCAACTCATCCCTCGGATTCGTTGGTTTAAATAAGTTAATTCGGAAGATCCATGGTATATATAATATTTAAAATGTCTACCTTTAAAGCTTATTTTAGTTAAATTATATCTAAACTTAAGCGCACACAAAGCCAAGAAACGTCTGATCTTTACATTTTAAACTGGAAGTCTTCATATGACGTCACGTTGTTTATGTGCCAAAGTCGTTCAACAATATTTCCCGGAATTTTATTTTTTTGTGATTTTTAGACCAAGGGATATGCACGAATACATTTTTATGTTCAGTATTGCATTCGAATGGACAGTAAACTCGATTTGCAACCATCAAATCACCAATTGATGCCGTGGAATTTTCAAATACAATACAGTTATGGTCGTCAGCGTCAAATTCATAGTCGGAAATATCTGGATCAGCAATATTGTTTACAAACAAGTGCATTTGGCGTAGGAATATAGCATTCCTTCAGGCCTGTCAACTGCAGATTTGACGGCCCTCGAGAGCCAATGAAAATACGCATTACATTATAATTGCATTAGAATATAAGTTATTTACGTTCCTATCCGTAGATATGGAGATTTTAACACCCTGAAGTAGTAATGTATTTGAGTAACTTATTCTTAACAAAAATAGAAACGGTAAGTAACGTCACACTGCTGTTAAAATGACGTCATGAAATAACGTCAGGCACAACACCGCACACGACGTTCGATTATACACGAAACGTCGCAGTCAAAGGGTTAACGACCCTTTCAACAATATATCAGTTATATCTTGGCGGTCAGTTTTAATTGTGGAGGAAACTGAACTAACCGGAGAATAAAACCGACAAACTGCAAGCCACTGACAAATTGTATCGCTTAATGTTGTATGAAGAACACCTCGAAATGAACGGAATTGAAGTCACGACATTAGTGGTAATATGCATGGATTGCATAGGTAGTAATGTAAGTCTAACTGCCATACGATCACCACGAAGATAAATGCCCTATTATGGATAGAAATATATTTTAATCATGTTGTTAAATTTTCAAAACTGTATGTCAAACGCTAAAATTCAATTTAAACTTAAAATGGTTGCCATGACGAAAAACAATTGTGATAATACTGCTACGTTAAGTTTTTACAGTTCCGTTCATTATTTTTTTATGAATATAACTAAGCTTATATCTTTATTTATTTATTCATTTATTTATTTATTTATTTATTTATTTATTTATTTATTTATTTATTTATAATTAATTGTAAAATATCGTAATTTTCCTAATCTTGTCCCAGACTTTCGTGTACGTTTGCTTTTTATCTTTAAGTTCACGTAAATTTAGTTATGATATTCACGTAAATATGGAGGCAGACAAAAAAACGAAATAATGTTAGCTTTTTAAGCTACTAGAAAAAAAAATGCTTTAACTTAATTTAGCATATCTTGGGCACGCATCTGTACATTTTCTGGATAAACGAATCATAAACAGCTATTAATTGGGTATGTTAAAATGAAGCAGAAATTATCAACCGAAAAGGCAGCTGCCATATTGACAAAAGTAATAACGTCACTCCTTCTGCTATGGTCAATTCAAGCATCAGTTATCAACACTATACACATTATCAACATATCAAACACTTTTATTTTATGGAGTGTTTTCATTCAATATGGCCTTATTTCCGTATAATTCCGATCCAAAATATTCCGTATACGACATTAACAACAGTCAAGACTTAAGGGAAACAAGTAAGAGATGTGATTACATTCAGATTGGGTTACGTCTATACTCTCATTTATTTTGTAGGGGCTTCATATTTCATTATTTATGTATTTATTTATCTATTATGTTGTCTATCAGTAGTCGTTCAGGAACTGCCTACTCTTCCAGAGTACAAGATTCACCCCTTTCTTGTTGATCAATCTTAAGTTTCCTGTCGAATGTGTTTTGTACATCTGTTCTATAGTCCGGTTTTCTTTTGGCAATTGTATTGTCTGTCCTTCGATTTACACCATACGATTACCCTTTGGTATCTCGAAACTTTTCTCATAATAAGTTTGTATCAAACTTTTTTTTTCTTTCAACCATATTTTCATTCAAAATTCAAATAAATACCAACATATATTGTTCCAAATCTCTCATAGCAAATATAAGAAGAGCTTGAAGAAACCAAAGGGGTAATCCGAATCCGTAAATAGACGAAGGATAGACAACATAATGACCAAAAGATTAAGGACAAACAACGATCTACAAAACACTACACATAAAACTAAAGACCGAGTCATACGAACCTTAGCTTGTTGTGTAAATGAATTGAAATGTCTGTATTGTCTGTAAATATAGAAAAATACAACAATATTGAATAACAAAAAAGCAAAAAAAAACCAAAAACATAAACAAAAAGAAACCGGGGTAAACTCAGCTGCTCCGGAGGTGTAGGTCATTCCTTCTCCACTAGTCGCATCCATCGTGTAACTTCAATAATTACTGATTGTAGATTTTAAATAATAAAATGTTATTTACCTGTCTGTTGAGATTGTGTATTCTCCAAATATTCTAAATATATGTTGTCTGTTTTGTTTGGGAATAAAATGTTCAAGATATACGGTTCATTCTGTTTTCTCCGTTCTAGGCAAGCTTTGAATTCCCGGTCAAATTGGAATATAGTCAATCCAAATAAGTCATTGTGTCGATCTGTTTTGTTGCCAAGTATTTGTTTAAGGCAAGAAAAATGTGTCCGCCTTCCGCGATAGGGAAAACTCTTGGCACCATGACTGTCAACAAACAGCACTTTCTTCGTTTTATGCACCTTTTTGTCATGATCTTCTTTGTCTTCGTCTGTATGGCGTCTTGGTTTAGCAGCCATTATGAAGTTCCGACCTACAAATATATTTATCTACAATATAGCAAGAGATGATTTGAAAATGAAAGCTATCGAGAAGATTTTTTACATTTAATATTACTGTTGCACTTGTTATCATTTTTATATAATTTGATATGTGTTGCGTCTGTGCTGAGTAAGCAACCAAGGATAAAGGGCAAAAACTGGTTGGCTAAGAATCCAGATAATGTGTTACTGATAAGCGACATGTTTACCCGATGACTGTTGTTGTCTAGTTATATACTAATCCAACTCAGCATTTTGGTCTAAAACAATCCAGACATCATGATCATTTCTTGGAATGTAACATGTTGTCCTGATCATATAGATGAACACTCATAATTTGACGTTAAGGGGGTACCATACACTACAGGGGGATAACTCTTTAAAATCAGTTGAACGTTTTGATCATATGATGTTTGTATGCAGATTTCAAGCATCTCGGTGATTGTAACCACAGAGAGAAAAGCTGCTATGTGGCTAGTGAATTGATAATGTAGTCATCCATGATACCTATATTTGCTCTCAAACCTTTTATTTATTTATTAAACTGTACCATACCCACAATATGTTTATTTTCTAGATTTTGTGTATCAGAAAGAGGGAAACTGTATCATACCTATAGTATGTTCATGATCTAGATTTTGTGTATCAGAAAGAGGTAAACTGCATCATACCTACAATATGTTTATATTCTATATTTTGTGTATCAGAAAGGGGGAAACTGTATCATACCTACAGTATGTTCATGATCTAGATTTTGTGTATAAGAAAGAGGGAAACAACATCATACCTACAATATGTTTATATTCTATATGTTGTGTATCAGAAAGAGGGAAACTGTATCATACCTACAGTATGTTCATGATCTAGAATGTGTGCATCGGAAAGACGGAAACTGTATCATACCTACAGTATGTTTATGTTCTAGATTTTGTGAATCAGAAAGTATCAGAAAGAGGGAAACGGTATTATTCCTACAATATGCTTAGTATCTAGATTATGTGTGTCTGAAAGACGGAAACTGTATCATTCCAACATAATCGGAACATTTTGGCAAAGAAAAATAAAAAGCAATTATATTCATATATGAGTTGTAGAAATGGAGGAGATTGTATCATATATGAAGCTTGTCATTTGGGTGGTAGGTTTTGTTTGCATAAAACCCACGATTAATTGTAAGGTGTCATATTCCTTGACATAATGTTGAAGCATTTTTATATTGTATGAAAACAAATCCCTTAAAATTGATACAGTAAATATATAATATCCATTTGATATGACGGCATTCAAGTTGACTTGATATACTATGATAAAATATATATTTAAAGAGCCGCAATGTTGTTATTTAGAAATAATTGACCATATATGCAAAACATTAAATGTTACTAATCAGTATTAGAATACTTTACTTTGATTATCTACATAATATTCTTATTTTTAATTAAGAAACACTTACCCGGTATATTTGACCTATACCACAATCATTCATTCCCAACTTCCTGACTGGTTTTGATATGCATCAATTCTATTGGATAAGCTGTCAATGACATATCAAAGGGAATTTTAAGTCTAAATATAGAACAGGTTTTTCTAATTAGTTTCATATTCATTGTCGAAAATATATAAATAACATTACCCCACATTTATAGTAAGGACATTTAAATTGTGCTACGATAAACCGTTCAACAATGTTTAAATCTTAGGACATTTACGTATTAATATTCATTTCTTATGTTTGTAAAAAAATCGACAATAGTATAGCAAAATATACATAAGAGGTTAGAAAAGTTAGGATTGTTTGTCTGTGTTTTATCACATGCGCTAATAACATGGACCCCCATTTTTACGGTTCGTTTACATGTTTATTGTAAATAAAAATCTTTATTATTTCATCTGTTTCTTTTGCTCTGCGTGTTCGTTTCCATACCCACACAGTCTTATTGTAACAGCAGCATACACGTCCGTTCCTACTATACATATATGAAAGAAAAAAAAGGGAGTACATGTGGGGTCAGATCATTTTTCCGACAGCCCATTATTCCGACAGCCCATTGCTCCGACAGCCCATTGCTCCGACAGCCCATTTCGCCGACAACCCATTATTCCGTCAAAAATGGTCAAAAGTAGCATAATTATCTTAAAACCTGTTGTTTTTCTTCTATTCCTAACGGAAGACTGACTTTAATCTTTATACTCATTGGGCGGATTGTTTCTGTATTAAACTAAAGGGTAAATATAGGGTCAAAGTCAAATGTCATGGTGCTAGCAGATTCTTTACATCATGACAACATGAGAAATATCAGTACCAATTGCGGATGGTCTAATACTGCTAGTTTTTGGATTTAATCATGAAAAGTTTACACCGCCACAGGATTAATTTCTTGCCCTGTTTTTACCGAAAAAAAATCTGTTCGGACGAAAATCCCAGCCCGCGCCCCCGTCCGTCCATAAACCTTGTAACCCTTCAAAACCGTCCAAAGTATTTTTTTTATTAAACTTTACACAAAGGAGTACACCATATGTAGATGTGCATGAACTAATTATAAAGGTTTGTTCTGACATTAACGGTTGCATTTAGGATACAGAGGGCGGAGGTAACCATTGTGAGTGAGCTAGTCTAGTTTGTTCCTGGATCTGGAGAAAAACAATGCCATTACCGTACATTATGATTAATACAATAACAAATTTCCATAAACTCCAGGAGGGGGATGGGGGGGGGGGGGGGGGGGGGAGGGGTAAAATTAAATAATAAAGATTTAATTTAAAGCAAAATTCGGTTGTTGTCGGGAGTATCACGTCTAGACTCCCACAATTTGTGACCGGAGAGACACTGCCTTATGCCGTTCAATCGTATTGCGTTTTCTAATACGTTTTAGATACATTGTAAACCGATGAATGCCCCCTTCACATGTACATTTAATGCCCATTAAATGCACATCGCATGCTCTAAACGCTTCACACCTATGACAAGGAGTTTTCAGTTGGCATAAGTTACGACTGTAATAATACTATTTTTTGCATGTAGAGAAAATGTAAATATTTTCACGTAAATAATGGAAATCGCAAACGTTTTGACGTACGTGTGAAGGCATTAACCGTGTTGGATGCGCATTCAATTCGCATTTAACGTACGTGGGAACGCAGAATAAATGAACGTGTGTGGAAGCGGCATAATGCATATGGAAGGCGTTCTATTAGCCGCATATTTTGGTTGCCAATCGTGCTTCAACAGAAGTGATCGATATATGTATTGACCTGAACAAAGGAACTGTCTACCTATCCTCGGAGCTTTTTCCATTCTTCTGCATGTACATTCTGCTCCCTTTCTTTCCCTTTCTACTATAGACGTCCTTCCTCAATTCTTAACTCTCCTCGCTTCCATGCGTATTGCTATCTTCCGTCATTTTGTCTTTCTCATGCTCCTACCGGTTCACATTTTTTTCATTCACTCCTCTTTTCTGGTCCCTTTGTGCAATGTGCACAACTTTTTTTTCAATTTGTAGCTTTCCCCATACCAGGTCGGTCGATCATAATTGCATTGATCGGGGATGTACAGCCTAGGATAAAAGCTCCTTTTCCTTTCCTTAGGCCATGGTCGGTCAAGATTAGCCTGACCGACGGACCATTTTGTTGGATACACCTGGCTAAACCATGGATTTGTGGATTGAGTTCTATTTTGCATTGTCGAAAAAATGGGCCGTCGAAATAATGGGCTGTCGGAATAATGGGTTGTCGGAATAAAGGGTCGTCGGAATAATGGGCCGTCGGAATAACGGGATGTCGGAGCAATGATACGCACCCGTACATGTAAAGTTGGATGTCGTGGCTTTGTTGGATCCTATCATACAAACCCATTCATATAAAATACTTCATCATGAAAATAAAAATGAGAATTTGAAAAAAAAATGTATCGGCAATTAACAAGATACTTGGTATGCTAGAGACACGTAGCTTAACAGTCACTACCAATGGAGGTGAAAAATGTACGACACAATTATATATTTGAAATAATCAATCAATTCTAACTGATGTCTGACAGGAAGTGACCCCGTGTTCATTTGGATAGTAAGAACAGAGAGGGAGACACATGTAAACTGTTGTTATCAACAGACAAAATATATATGGACGCGAAAACCTTAAATAAAATAAAAGGAGGTGAAGTAATAAAGAAATTAGACAGTTTACTCACAAGGTCTAAAGAGAAAACATGTTAAGCATATGCATCAAGCTACTTAAGATGAAAATCGAGTACAAGCAATGAATACTCAACTGCGATTAATAGGGTCGAGTAATAGGATGAAACGCTACAACAAAAGAGATGATTTAAATTTACAAATTATGAACTCTCTATATTTGTGTAGCAACATTCCAAAAACAAAGGAAAAGCAATGGCCACAGTACTGATCCAGACACTCCACTGACCACACGGGTTTGATTCAATACATCTCCATAATAATGAAAATATTTTCAAGTAAAAATTCGTGTCTGTCCTTCACATTAAAACACATTAAATACAGTGGTTTTCACTGTTTACATCTTTTTATTTTGTTTCATCTACTAGCAAAACCTCAGATGTAACAATCCTGGGCTGTTGATTTCTGAATCAGTTCCATAACTTTTGTGTTATTGTGCAGTTTCTAAGTCTCCATAATAATGAATCATATTTTCAAGAAATGACATATTATTATGTTCTATTTGTTTTGTTTCTTTGCTGGACATAAATTTGTTGTTTGTGTGGTGTTGTTTTTTTTAAATATTTGTTCCCTTTTCTAAAGAGAGATTGTATTTATCAATTGACAATTTCTGTATTGCTTTGAAAAGAACGCGTAAATTGAGAGGTCCAACAATTCCACCAATATCAACAAAATGAACAAGCACATCTCAAATCGTCAAACATAGACCATTCCACGAGATGTGGGATATAGGTTAAGAAAAGGTACAGAAATGCGGCATGGATAAACCGGTGGTCATCACAATCTGGTCAACCAGTAATAAATACCAATATCCCAAATGACAATGGAGCTAAATGTGTTTCCTTATACTAGCGACACAATTTTATCAGACATGACTATAAGTAACACAGTAGGTGTTTTATAAGAAGGAGGAACTGATTACCCATCAATAAATTCCAACTCAGCACATTGTTCTAGTACAAAGCGACCTCACCATCCTTTCATTGAAAATTAACTTGTTCTCGGCATGACATAGCTGAAAAATTGGCTGAATTGGTATTAAAACACTCACTCACTCACTCACTCACTCACTCACTCACTCACTCACTCACTCACTCACTCACTCACTCACTCACTCACTCACTCACTCACTCACTCACTCACTCACTCACTCACTCACTCACTCACTCACTCACTCACTCACTCACTCACTCACTCACTCACTCACTCACTCACTCACTCACTCACTCACTCACTCACTCACTCACTCACTCACTCACTCACTCACTCACTCACTCACTCACTCACTCACTCACTCACTCACTCACTCACTCACTCACTCACTCACTCACTCACTCACTCACTCACTCACTCACTCACTCACTCACTCACTCACTCACTCACTCACTCACTCACTCACTCACTCACTCACTCACTCACTCACTCACTCACTCACTCACTCACTCACTCACTCACTCACTCACTCACTCACTCACTCACTCACTCACTCACTCACTCACTCACTCACTCACTCACTCACTCACTCACTCACTCACTCACTCACTCACTCACTCACTCACTCACTCACTCACTCACTCACTCACTCACTCACTCACTCACTCACTCACTCACTCACTCACTCACTCACTCACTCACTCACTCACTCACGCACGCACGCACGCACGCACGCACGCACGCACGCACGCACGCACGCACGCACGCACGCACGCACGCACGCACGCACGCACGCACGCACGCACGCACGCACGCACGCACGCACGCACGCACGCACGCACGCACGCACGCACGCACGCACGCACGCACGCACGCACGCACGCACGCACGCACGCACGCACGCACGCACGCACGCACGCACGCACGCACGCACGCACGCACGCACGCACGCACGCACGCACGCACGCACGCACGCACGCACGCACGCACGCACGCACGCACGCACGCACGCACGCACGCACGCACGCACGCACGCACGCACGCACGCACGCACGCACGCACGCACGCACGCACGCACGCACGCACGCACGCACGCACGCACGCACGCACGCACGCACGCACGCACGCACGCACGCACGCACGCACGCACGCACGCACGCACGCACGCACGCACGCACGCACGCACGCACGCACGCACGCACGCACGCACGCACGCACGCACGCACGCACGCACGCACGCACTCACTCACTCACTCACTCACTCACTCACTCACTCACTCACTCACTCACTCACTCACTCACTCACTCACTCACTCACTCACTCACTCATCCACCCACTCACCCCACCCCCCTCCCTCCCTCCCTCCCTCCCTCCCTCCCTCCCTCCCTCCCTCCCTCCCTCACTCACTCACTCACTCACTCACCCACCCACCCACCCACCCCCCTCCCTCCCTCCCTCCCTCCCTCCCTCCCTCCCTCCCTCACTCACTCACTCACGCACTGACTCGCTCACTCCCGTCCGCCTGGCTCTGAGCTTATTTCATGACAATCATTTTCGAAATGTGTCGATTGCACTAATTTTGATATCTGCTATTTTTTTATCAAGCATGTGCGACTCAACATTTAGTATCTAGTGAACAGGATAGCATAGGATTCAATGTCGGCGTGACTAGTGGCTCGAGAAGTTCTTGCGATTCCGGAGCACCTAGGTTCACTCCCAGATTTCCGTCAGGTTCGCAATGCTCGATATTTAGTTTTCTGTGTAGTTCTTGTAGATTATTGCTCGCTATTTTGTCCGTTTTCTGTAGGCCATTGTATTTCCTGTCTTTCTTCGATTTAAAGCTTCTGATTACACATTTGATATGTTCTTTTATGACGGTACTCTAAAATCTTGGCGACATTTTGGGTATAAATGTTGAGCTTTGCTTCAGTGAGACATTTATTTCAGAGCCTTAACCAGCGATATTGATGCATGCAGATTTAGTAGGACTTCCAAAATGTACGAATGTTCTTTGTTCAAATGAAGAGCTCCTCGGTCTATGTGCTATGTACTGGGCTGGGATAAAACAGAGTGTGTAATGAAAGAAAGGAAATGGTGACCTTTCTCGAGCACAGATGGAGGTTTATTTCCCATTTTATGGAATATGTACCGCAACTGGCTACCCTTTGCGAGCATATGAATTCATCCTCCTTTTCTGGTGCGTTTTGTATTTTTAGTGTTGTCCATTCGTGGTTGCCCCTTCTGACACTTATTTATAACAGTTCATGGTGCGAGTCCCACAATTTAGAAATTGTCTCTCTCCAGAAGAAGGGTGTTACTCATATAATATTGTATTATTCCTTGTTTTATTTCAATATGTTAAATGTAAATTGTCTTGCCACAATATGCATGAAATATTGCCAAAGATGGCGTTAAATAACAAATAATAATAAATACAAATGGCCCGTAATATGATAATGAAGTAAGTACAATATGGAGTGTATATTTTAAACAAATTTACATCAAACTTTTTTTATTATACAAGGAAATGGAGAAAGTAACAACAGCATTAATGTAGTTAATACAAAATTAATATAAACATCTGAAAATGTACATAAAGTTCATCAATACGTTGTGTTTTATATCACACTGTACGAGACGAAGACTGAGAATCTCAAGTCTGAATTGCTATATTATAATCTGACGATTATCCTCATGAATGAATCATACCGGTATACTCCTCCTGTCCAGATCGAACGTGTACGATCATAAGACTAATATAGTCTGTATCATTTATAAATAAAGCATCAAAATTCACACAAAAATATCTATAAAGTTCATCAATAAGCTGTCTATAAAACCACACAATACGAGGTGTGGACAACGAATCTGAAGTCTGAATTGTAAAATTATAGAATCGTATTTGTAAAGGCTTCCAATCTCTACCCAGAGTTGTCGGTCCTTACACTCTCTCCTATCTCTGTCAACGCCTAAATGTCAAGAATCTTGGCAAAATCCGTTTATTAAAGGGTAACTTGATATAAACCGGTGATAATGACCCTATCTATTGTAAAATATACCATATAGCTAATATTTGAGAAGCTTCTTTGTTTATTTTTAAACGAAGATAAGGGATTATTTTTTATACGGTGATCAGTCATACAGCGCATGTTCTGGTTCCTTGTTGTAATAGCTTCTATAGTTGCTGAACATTACACTGGTAATATTTTATTAAAAGGAAACCAGTTTAATACAAAGATAGACTACTTTATAGGCGTTGACAGAGATTGGAGAGAGCGTAAGGAACGACAACTCTGGGTAGAGATTGAAGCGCCTCCTGTCCGGATCGAACTCTCAAAATTATAACACTTTTTATAATATTCATAAATATGAATAAATACATTTAGATATACTCACCATTATAGGAATACGATTCTTCAATTTGCAAGCCTTGTCCGAACAAATTGAAAGCATATTTTACAATTTTAATTTTTACAAACGATAACTACCTTCGTTCTAATCAAATTGACCTTCAACTTCCATCGTATGCAATATTTTTCAAAGAAAGATAATGAATAATGCAGAACACTTGGACTATCTGCCATTGTTATTACTTTGTCTGCATAAAGTAAGAAATTTTTTTTTCCTATACATGTGTACATTAAGGTTGTCAATACACAAACTTTATTTTTTTTTATGAACGTTTAATATTATCATGAAAGAAAAAACTCTAGGTCATTAAAATAAAGTGAAAAAAGAAAAGGATAAATGTTTACATTGTCTTGCTCAAATTTCACAATTGAAAAATGATGAAATTTCATCTACATTTTAAGCACAAGATCTGACATTGACTGTTATATATATTACAGAGAACAGTACAAACTATTCCAGTGATATTTTTCTTTTGTAACTTTTGCGACAATGAAGCACGTGATATAAAAAAGTATGAACGCTCTTGAAAAATCATCAAAAGTGCAATTAATTTGTTTCCAAGTTATAATAAATTGATATTAATTCATAAAATGCAAAAAAATATCATCCATTGCATTATACTCTTTTCTGAACCTGTTTGAGCCTTTGATAATAAAATATGAAATGGAAGTAAATGTTTGTTTTTCAAACATTATAGTAATAGGGCTATTAATCCTGCAATCAGTACATTTGCTGTACAAATATGCTATACGAATAAATGTTTGTTTTATTCGTACTAGACGAATAAACTTTTCGTACTATACGAATAAACTTTTCAGCCTACGAATAAACTTTCCTGGTACCCTGTAGCTATGTACAGCGGAGGGCGCAGACAAGTATGAAACTGGTACTAACGTAACACGGACCACGGAGAAGACACCCTTGCAAACATTTATGAAAGGCGAGGAATGACCCTTGTTTCTGTCCTTTTTGTTTAAATTTGACAAGTTTTCCGACTTTTTTGACATTGCAGGATAAACACAATATACGTACATTGTCGTTAAATATAAAATTCATTTGTACTCGCTGCGAAACAGGCCTGAAAAGCTCGCCGAAGGCTCGCTATTCTGCCTGTTTCTAAAGCTCGTACAAATAAATTTTATATTTACCGACAATGTATGTATATTGTATATATATGAGTAGGGGAGATATTTATTACCTTTATTTTTTTATTATTTTTTTTATAAATGTATTTATTTATTTATTTATTTTATAATTGTTAATACATGTATGTAAGATTGTTATTATTAACAATTATATTTTCATAGAAATATATCGATATCTTTATCAATAAAAAAATATAAAATATTTGTTTTTGAAATCTAAATATAACCTGTCAATAAGGGTAATAACAAAATTACCGAACTCCGAACAATCTAACAAAGGGAAAGTCAAAACTTATAAGTATATAAACAGACAAAATCAGTCAACAACCGGAAAACTAGTAAGAAAAACAAGGAAATTGAAACTTTACAGAAATAGATTATATATATAAAGCATTGTTATTATTCGATAAATTTACTTAAAGACAGGATCAAACTGGGCAAAGCGAAGGTAACATTATGTTTATTATATCACAATGTATTATCTTTTAAAAATAGAAATACAAACGTATGAGGAAAGGAACTAAACTTCTTATTGAGCTGAATCAACAATCAACGTGTCGACAATGTAAATATATTCACTGCTTGATATTCCTGTTTGTTGTTTTAGGTGTAATTGTGTTTTGCGATCGGTCTGTTGGGGATGAGATTCATTATTCTATATTCTCTCCAAAATAAATTATTTTTCTAATCCAAGGAAATGATTTATCATAGATATCTAATTTAGAATTGTTTAAATAACCGATCAAAAATGTTGATATTAAATGTCAGAATTCGCATGCATATCATATATTAAGATGCATTTAGAAAATAAAATGTTAATTTGACAAAAAGAGTTTTTGATAAAAAAAAAAAGAACTTCTGAAAATTTATTGAAGTCAAGGGACTATGAAAACAGTTTAAGAATTTTCACCAATCCAATTGTTTCCTAGGAAATCAAAATAAATAATGGGAATGATTTAAATTATTTTAAAAAGTGCTGGAAATAGAGTAATATAGTATATTAAGGAATCTGAAACACAGGAGTAATAATAGTAAAATTTAAGGGGGAAATATCAAAACATCCAGGACACATCTCATTATCACGTGAATTCTAAATAAAGCTCTTCTATAAATATAATTACATTAGTATCTAAGGACAATCGGGAAATTGAAACTTTGCAAAATTCCCTTTGTTTGTTTATATGTATATGTTAGCGGCAATAAGTGAAATCAGGCATTAAGCTTAAATCCTAGGCAATAAGATATTGCCTGGGCATTAAGCTTAATGCATAAATTGTGTTAGGCATTAAGCTTAAATCCTAGGATTTAAGCTTAATGTCTGAAATATATGTCCAGACATTAGGCTTAATGCCTAAAACATAAAAAAAAACATAGATATAATACATCTATTAATATTATAAGTCAGTAAAACATTGACAATTTTATATTAAAACGAGATATTTAAAATGTCAAATACCTGAAATAAAAATCATTTCTAAAACGACATAATTTACTTAAAATGCTAAATAGAATAACATATTAAAAAATAAAGTTTTAAGGACATATTTAAAGTCATATATTAAAAATCATTTGTTATCACATGATCCAGAGCTATGGCACCGACTATTGCACAGTACTCCATTTTTCTTACACTTGCATCTGTTACTTGAGGATTTTGATTTACACGAACATTTAAAAAATCCCTGACCACCCGATAAAGACTGCTGAGATGCAGCTTCGCGAACATTGATAGATGTTTCACAGTTAAGTTCCTCTTGTAAAATCAAATCCTGCTTGCAGATACTCATCTCATTAGCTCCAAACATGCCGTTAAGTCGTCCATATCGCGTACCAATAACTGCATTTCCTTTGTCGTTCACCTGAAAAACAAATAGGGAAACTCGTACCCAAAGAATAGAAAATATGAAGAGTCCAAATAACTTCTCTTTTTGAGGTTTGTTAATCATCATTTGGCTTAGGCCAAACAAAATATATATGTTATTCTTGTCCCCAAGCTATTGTCCCCAAGCTAAGAAAAATAGGTAAGGTAGGTATTTGCATTATTTTTTGCCTTACAGTGTTTTACTGATTTGTGCACTGTGTTGTGTTGTCGGGGCAATTCAGAGCTCAATTCATGTTTGAAGACCTTGAGATGACCTCTGGATGACGCATTTGGTGTCGTTCTTAGGAGAAGGGATTTTGTCTCTCTGACATTATCAACATCTCTTCTTTTTAAACAAACATAGCGATTTAGTGGAGTAATTCAGTTTTAGGCTGTTGTCTCATCAACAAATACACATGTTATCCTATTGCCGTTTTGAGCTATTGTTTTTAAATGAATAAAAACTTTTTAAAACTTAATAAACGAATAACGATCATAAAAAAATGGTTAAATTAAATACCTCAATAATTCTTCCTAGTAAATTTCTACTATCGCCCTTCCCTCGATCAAATGTAGGTATTGGCACTGCAACTGTTTGGTAATTAGCCTTTCATAGCCTCCAATAATAAAAATGTCATACCTTTTCAAATTGTAATAATCTGTAGTTGATTTCTTTTTTGATGACTCCAATAATTTGATCTTAGCCAAAATTTCATTGTACTGCTCTCTTGGATATATAATCTTAGTTTTATTCGATTCAAACTTATTTCGTAAAGCCACAAAAAAATTTTACTCAGAAGAAGTCATCTTTTCGCATGTGTTATTTAACTATACTTATAATCCAGATCAAGAAATGAAGAGGTCTGGGGGCATTGAGCATTTAAAGGCATGTTACGCAAAGAAATTTTACTTATCCAATAAAATCATTTGAACAAGTAAGTGAGCAAAATTCAAATATAAATGTGTCCAGTTGAAAGCAGCCAAGCCACTGAAGGAGTGCATTTTATTTTGGGAAAATATCTTGAAATTATTCTATTATAAAATAATTCTGTCATCAACCTTTTTTTCATTTTTAGGCAAAACAATACTTTTTTAGACAATATCTAATTTTATTCAACTTATTAAACAGATTGAAATACAGAATAATTTGAAAAAATGAGCATGCATTTGTCAGAATTCATAAAACTGAATTTCACCTATTGCCTAAAATTGAGTTCGGCAATAGGTGAAAAATTCGTCAATTCATTTCAGGAAATAAGCTTAATGCCTGAAATTTTAGGCATTAAGCCTAATGCCTAGGCATTACCTTATTGCCTAGGATTTAAGCTTAATGCCTGATTTCACTTATTGCCGCTAACATATACACATATAAATGTTGGGCTAATTGTCAGAGAGATAGGATCACGTTTTTTTTTTTTTTTTTTTTTTTTTAATTAATTGACTTGAAAGATACAAAAAGGAAAGAAAGAAAAAAATGTTACATGTCATTAAAAGTTAATAATAATCTGATTTTTGTTTCGAGGTAACAAAATATTCTGTCTTAGGGAGGAATGTAGCCCTCCCCTTTAATGATTGGTCCCTTACCGTTTACGTAGGCGGAATTACATATGTCGAAACTGTAATAATTTTAGGTTGCTGTTCCTGTTTGTTGTTCTGTCTGTTCTGGAATGTCATTCTTTATTATATTTTACCTACTCTAATTACATTATATATGCTTAGAAAAAAAATAATTAAAATATATGTAAATTTAGCGTGCACGACGCATTTCTGCAACACTCCTTACAAAGCACGCATTTAAAATCAAAATAAAGCAAACACCTCTGAGAGCAATAAATCCAAAAGGCCAAAGCATAATTCACGAAAATATTTTAGTGCACCTAATTAAAAAAAAAAAAAATTGAAAATAAATAGTGCAATTCAAAAGACCTTCAAATAAAAATTAAAATATTTCTTTTGAAGTGAAAAACAGGAATATATGGTTATGTTTATATTAATTGTTGTAGTGCACGCGAGTACAAAGCTTGTCAACTTAATGACAACTTGATGCAGGTCTCATTGAACAGCAGTGTCTACTACAGACACTGCTGTTCAATGAGACCTGCATCGTTACTGGTCTGCCGCCAAATTATATAAAAATCAATTTCATGACCTGAAAATGTAAGAAAAAAATTAATAATTCAAGAAAAATGTTTGGTAAAATGTGAGGAAATATTACTGATTGTTCAAGTCCTTAAAAATAATCTAATTTTGTTTCGTGCTCGAGGAAAAAAATTAGATGGTCTTCGCGTAATGAAAAAAACAATTAAGATACGAAAAGGGTAATCAGAAGAAGGAAAATCATGGTCTAAAGAAAACGGACGAATGGACAAACAACGATATACAAAACACTACAAAGAAACCTAAAGATCGAGCAATACGAACTCCACCAATAGTCAAGAGGGTAAGCAGTTCCTGCTCGACATTTTTACTCTTGTTACAAAACCGATGATAAGTCATGAATGAGAAAAGGCCCGGATTACGATTAGGACAAACGAACATGTATGAGGTCATTTGTGACACAGATATTCCGTAATGGTTAATCAGGTCATGGTGGGGATCTTAAAACTTCCGAAGTGATGACTTCAACTTAAGCACTAGGAACCCTTGGTTCACCAACTTCCTTATTAGCAGCAACCCTCTATCAAGGAAATCATGATAGGTCTGGAATATCGGATCAACTGAGAGACATATACTCCATATGCAGTGGTTGTTGGAATAAAATTTCGATATCTATTCTCATGCTCGTTATTTCTTTTCAGAAGGGTCGAGTGTTAAATGTTGCTACTCATTTTGACCTTGCAAATCGAATTAAAAGTATGTGCTTATTCCTTGAATGTTGTATCTTGTATTATTAAAAAACGTGTGATAACAGTGGAATAGGAACTGCTTACCCTTCCGGAACACCTGAGTTCAACCCCGGATTTTAGTTGGTTCATGTTACTCGATCTTTAGTTTTATGTGTGGTGTTTAGTAGATCGTTGTTTATCCTTTCATTGTCCCTTTTTTGGCCACTGTGTTGTGTGTCCTTCTGCGATTTACGGATTCTTATTACCTCCCTTTGGTATCTTCAGACTCGTCTTACAGGATATGATACAATTACATTTCAGCATTTTATGCCTGATAACTCAACTGATATCCATTTGACGTCTTTGACATGTCTACTTTGAGCGCAAGTCCTGGAAATGCCTATGGAGATGATGGCATGCCAGGCATGAACGCAACGACAACAGAAGTACAATGGTTCTGTGATAACACTCATATGTGTGGCCTACCTGCTTTTGTTACAGGAGTAGCAGGGATTCTGTTCTTTTCAATATCTTGCATAGTATGGTGTTGCATATACCGTACACGAGTGTATCTAAAGATCCATCACACAGCAGAAGAGGTAATTTGGTATTACTTTGTATTCTAGCACCCATCTTCATCGAAATGTTGTTTTATATTTTGGCTATTCCATGCAGCCTATGAAATTGATTTGATAAAAACGTAGATATCTAATTTAGTGAGCACGACACGTTAAGTTGCATCAGATGCGCTCAAAGTAAAAACAAATAGAAAGATAATAAATTAAAAAATATTTGGGGCTGTTAAATCAAAATGACTTACAAAGAGTGGCCAACATCGTTGATGGAGGCGATCCTTAGTTTTATTATTTATAACATTATCTATGAAACTGAAAATTCAATAATAAATTTAAATAATAAACAGTGATAGTGCTGATGCATATAGTTATGTAGATTTGTATGACTTTATTTTGTGCTTTAACATTATTTTTGTCGCATCTGTATTGCTATGGCAAAGATGCTCGCTTCGAGTGGGGTAGATCGTGGGTTCGAGCCCCGGCCCGGACAAACCAATAACTATGACATCGGTACTTGTTGCTTCTTCACTTAGCATGCATCAACAAGGAGTAAGAGCAAAGACTGGTTGGCTCGGAATCAAGATACTGTGTCAAAATGGGAATACATGTTTACTCGCGTACTGTTGCTGCAGTGAGTGATCTAACACAATAAAAATCCAACAAAGTGTGTTGGACTGGTACATTATAATCTTATCGAATGCAACTTGTTCTCGCCATGATATAGCTGAAAAATTGCTAATTTTGCGTTAAACAACAACCACTTACTCACTCACTTATCCAGTACTAAAACACGTAATTATAATATATCTCTCTGACATAGGACAATGCTGAAAAGGAGTATCTGGAAGTCATAAGAGACAATCCTACATTCTATGATGAAGCTATAGGGTATCAGATTGAGACGAAGAGACGCTATCAAAAAGATCCCACACAGGTATAAATACTGTCTGTCCATATAAGCATGTCAATATGAAATAAACAATGGTAAATAAATGCAATTCAATGTGAAATCGAAGTCAAATGGACATTGTCTGCTGTTTTTGCTGATACAGACAGTTGTTGTAGATTTTTCAAACGAAACGTCTGATATGAATGATGGGTCTAATTTAAAGAAACCTTACTAACTACTAATTATTTGTTGGCTAAGATAATCAAAATCCTATTTATCCAATCCATTGATTTTGCCTTTATCTAGTCGAGTTACTCGGAATACATTATGCTTCGATTATCACAAGAAACGTAATATCCACATTCCACTTTTTAGTACATCTTTGCCATTTATGTAATTATTGTTTCTCCCGATTTTATGGAGTTTCATCAGAAAATGTTATAGAGGGTAATTCTACAACTTCAAATGGAACAATTTTTGAGTGGAAGCGAATCTGTGCAGGTTGTTTATTGCTTGCTTATATATGTATTGCCGTTGAAGATTTAGTTATCTAGAGAGGAAGGTTGATATCCCATTAATCGGTTTAACTCCGTCATATTTTTGTGCCTGTCCCAAGCCAAGATCTATGTTGTGGTCTTTTCTGTGTTCAGTAAGTATAGATGAGATGCGATTGTTCGTCTGAATGATTATTGAATTGTTAACCATCACTGTTTAAACCTTCTTTTCATAAAAACTTAGAACGCACAAGACTAACTTCCCTTTTGCACACACACACACGCGCGCGAGCGGGCGTGGGATCATCATAAAGTACAGGAAAATAGGCCTTGTCGGTGACATCACAAGAGGTATCTTCCTGCTTTGTCATTTGTTTTTCGAAGAATGAAAATTCACATATTTCTTGCAATTGGGAAATACATGATTATTTCATTAAATTATAAATAACCTGTACAGAGCTGAGTTTTAATGGTTGTGTACTATATAGTTCTTGGGATTTGGTCACCTATAAGTTGTAATAAAGTCTTATGGAGCAGGGGACACCGAAGAGCATTAACTTGATAGGCACAAACAAAACAAACAAAAAAAGACTAGAAGCCTTATTTTGGTACTGTAAATTTCTATTATAATAATAATAATAAAAAAAAAAAAAAAAAAATAATAATAATAATAATAATAATAATAATAATAATAATGATGATAACTTAGAGATATCAATATGCGATATTTTTAATATTAGACAGAGAACGAGAAGTTTCTGTTTCCAAACTTATAACACGCAGTTATCTAATTTAGTGCAGTTACACGACTGGTGCCAGTAGTAAAGCAGGAGCTACCTGTCCTTCCGGGATACCTGAGTTATTTCCCAGTTTATTCGGGTTCATATTGCTAGATAATTAGTTTTCTGTAGCGTGTTTTGTGGATAATTGTATTTAGAATTGTTTGTCCATTTACCTTCGGCCATTGCATTTTTTGTCCTTTGATTTACGGCTTCTGATTATCCTTTTGATATCTACGAACTTTAAATAAACCACATTTGTATACAAATAGGATTGGGGTCATATGACTTTTCTGATGGGCTGTGGTATGTTTGATAATAGATTGCTTCCTATTATTATACTTTTAATTCAGCAATATCACAACAAGGAACTTTTTTTCTAACAATAGAAGAATGGATGTGCCCACGATATAATGTACGTCCTGTTTACAAAATTGTTATTTATTCAATGAATATTTAACTGATCTTCAATTAGGATAGACAAAGGCCGTCAAGTACACTTTCTAAGAAGTGTTTTCCTGTTGTCGACTCATCATAGCATCAAGGATGGCTTTGTTGGATATAAATTGGAAACTTTGATTTTCTGTATATAGACAACTTGGTATTCCCCTAGAAATTTGATATAATTTTCAACTTAAAATCTTTAATGGGGGAGAAACGCCCCACATGCTAACCGTTTTCGAGGTAATTTAAAAATAAAGATGATGTCATTTTAGGATTACAGAAATCTATATATATAATAAATAATTACTTTATAATGTCAGCAGGTACAATGTAGTTGTGTCATACGATCTGTTTTTCCATGAATGGAGGATTTTGTTCGTCCTTAGGGTTAAAATAAAATCTTAAAATAGATTTAGTAATGACCTTTATGCATCGTTATCTCATTTGCATGGAAAACACTTCTTTTTCTATAATAGTTATCTGCTACATATTCTGTACATACAAGATCATTTTGTATATAACTTGGATAACAAGATAGACCAAGACAATTCAGCGAAGACTGTCTAAACCGAACACCGATAAACCGAACACTGATAAACAGTACCTTAAATAAAGTACCATTGTAGGAAATGAAATCTTTGATAATTTAACCTGTATAAACCGTACACCTGTCTATTGCGAGCACAAAGGTTGGTATCAATAATAACTGGTAGTGTACTGTTCTAGAAAAGAACAATCAAACTAGTGTTATTATAATTGGGGTTAGGGTTATGGTATTTAACAACACTTTCAATATTATTTCAGTTATGCCGTGGCGGTCAGTTTTATTGGTGGAGGAAAACGGAGTACCTCGATAAAACCACTGACCTGTCACAGGTGACTAACAAACTTTATCACATAATGTTTTATCGGGTACACCTCCCTATGAATGAATTCGAACTCACAACTGTAATGGTCATAGGCACTGAATACATAGGTAGTTGTAAATACAACTACCGTACGATCACGACCACGACGCCCCTTATTTTAATTGGTATGCACGAATTTTAGTATAATTTCCTATGCTAGATATTTTATAATAAAGATGTAGACATTCAGTTTAGTGCGAATAAACTTCATTAAGTATTCCAAAATGTCAAAAGATTGGAATGCCAAATAATTTAAAAGCCTCCTGGTGCATTAAAACCATAGGATCTAAACAAGATGGCCAAAATCGGCAATGGCCACATATATGCCTTAGTGGAGAGAACCTTACATATAAACTACCTTACTACTTGAATATTTCTATTTACAGAAGTTGTGTACACAAACAAAATCATGTGATGAGTATGACTATGTCAGAACAACAGACGTTACCAGTGGTGGCAGAACAATATTGAAAGAGGTAATAATAAAATAAAATCATACAGATACCTCTAGTTCCTGCTTCTCCTCACGTTATCTCCGTTGCTTAGTACAACGCCCTGTAAAGTTGCACACCTGTTAATTATGCTGGACATTTTGAAAATGTCAAAAGAAGTCGTAAAGTGAAGGACATACAATACAATGAACAAAAGAAAGAGGACAAAAAGACAAACGATGGTCAACGAAATCCTACAGAGAAAAATAAATATTTAGCAACACGACTCCCATTAAAAGCGAAGGTGGATTCCGAAAGGTACACACTTCCTGCTCTCATCGGTGACACCATTAAAACTCCGATGATAAGTTATGAATGAAAATGGGACTGTGATTGTGAAAAGATATCAGAAAAAGGCAATTTTTAACAGCGCACAATTGTTAATTGTTTGTTGGGGGTTATGTTTTCTTGAGCCGTTGTGAGGTACATCCTTTCCCATTTTGTACTGTAGGCCATCAAAACAGCCGTATTTAGGTCCATCACAGTGCCAAAGTTTTGCCTATATTATAATTAGTATTTATGTAATATTCATGACCAGAACAAGTTTAAAAAAAATTAATTTTGTACGTAGAAGTGATGACCATTTAAAATTAGCCCCAAGATGATCGATGCTCATATTCTGACAGAGAAATCCTAGTCCTCATGAACTATGCATGAGTCATTTTAAAACATTTTGATTAGTGCCGATCCACTTTTTCGTAGCCAAACAAACCACAATTTCCTTGCAAATTTAAATAATTAGAGGAGACAAACGGGTCGCAATGTCTTATTGTTATTCACGATTAATGTTTTATCAGCCATGTGTTACCGACGATGCCATGTCCTCTACAATATATATATATATATATATATATATATATTACATTTTATAATTTTGTCAGTAGGGCAAGTATTTGTACAAGACAATATATTGTTACTGATAGGTAATGTACAAGCCACCTTACTATTTTTAATTTTCTACTTACAGAAGCTAAGTACACAAACAAAATCAAGTGATGATTATGACTATGTAGAGTCTAGATGTATTACCAATGGCAACGGAAGTACTATAAAACAGGTAATGTTAAGTTGAAAATGACGGGTGACAGAATGATCATGGATGTCTAGTCTACTTATACAAGCCTACCACTCCTGCATAGTTGTTTAACGCCTCAATACCTCTTTTAAGTGTTAAAGCTTCCACACATCAATCCAACGCCATCATCGTGACTGGCCAGTAACTGTAGCTTTCTTAGAGAGGTTTGAGATAATAGACTACTAGTATTTTAAATCGGCCACTTCAAATTTAAGTTACACATCCAAGAAAGTGATAGGTCAATTGTATGTGAATTGGGGCAATCGATTTTGCCTCTTTCTGTGATCATTCTATTGATTTTGGAACTGTTCCGAAAGAGTGTAATCTTTTTTGTTATTACACTAAGAATTTAACAAAATCCACAGCAGATCGGAGGGAACACCGTGGCATAGAAAGATGACCTAGATTAATTTCTGTATAGTACAAATCCTCGGAAAGGCGTGTCTATTATAAAGTTGGCCGGGACGAATACAATACTTACAGTACATATTTCGTCTCTCACATGAAATAAACAACTTGCAGCAGCTCTTAACAGCATATTGAATGAACGGTTTGGACTGTAGTGACTCGTGTCGACGAAACCTTTCCCCGATTTATCCACTATCTTCTCCCAGCAATCTTTAGTCAAAGTGTCTCATTTGTTAAAGTTCACCTTATTTCATTTTTTTGGCTACATGATTGTTTTTATTGTAATGTGTTCTCATATATATTTCTTGCTTGATGTTAATAAATAAGGGTAATAGCAAAATTACCGAACTCCGAACAAAGGAAAGTGAAAGACAAATCTTGCCACAACCTTAGAACGGTTCCATGACAAATGAGAAAACCATAGAAACCAAGGCAAAATCTATACCCCTAACACACCATATACATCACCACTTACGTTCCTCACTTGGTACAAGCATTCGAGGTACATTTGCGGGATTACATTTGTTTTATGAACTCAAACAGCAATCAATCAGTAAACAGTCCACTCATATAAAACCAATTTAAAGTAGCAGTGTTTGCATATGTTAAGCATTGCTGTAGATCATTTTAATCTCCATTACAATAGTAAAATAAAACATGATTTTCATAATACTAGCATTCCTTACATTTCAGTAAAATATTAATGTCATATTAAAACTTTCAGTATGTAATTTCCAAGCATATTTTGATTCAACATTTGTCTGTATGCCGTTTCTGATACTTGACCTTAGTATGCGTTATATTATACTTAGTAGTGTACATCGGTACTAAAACCAGTTATGTTTCCTGGAACATACACTGAAGGTGATAATTACCTTTACTCAAGAAGTTTAGGTTAGGACATGAGAAGCTACAGAACCAGGAGTTCCTTAATGGTAAATTTGAAGTCATCAGGTCGAAAGATTTAAGGTCGCCATCATGAATTGGCTAACAGTAACGGAATGTTTGTGTAGCAGATTACCTGTTATAATTTCTGTTTGTCGTAGTCTAACCTCGTCCTTTCCTCATGACTTGTCACAGGGTTTTTGACACGAGTAATACTCCGGGTGTCACAAATGAAGCAAAATCTGCCTTATCTTCTGGAACATTTGAGTTCACACTTGGCTCTTGTGAGGTCTTCTCTCTTTTGTCCATTGCATTGTTTGCCCCTGTAGTACTATCAATTTTCTTATTGGTGCTTAATTCACTTTCTCAGACTACCCGGAGGAAACCATCGACAAGTAGCAAATGTTATCTCGATACGTTAAATTGGTCTTAATATGTCTTTTTATAGAATAGTAAACTACGATTGCCACATATCTATCAACCTAATATATATGTCAACCACATCTGTTATGTAATGATTAGCGTGCTCTCCTTGAGTACAGCAGATCGTGGATTCGTGCCTAGGTCATATAAAACCACAGACGATAACATTGGTATGTGTTGCTTCACCTCTAAGCACTCAGAATTAAGGAGTAAGAGCAAAGACTTGTTGGCGCGGAATCTGGATAATTTGTCCGAGGTGAGCGACATTTCTACCCGCGGACTGTTGTTTCAGTGAATTCAAAAAAATCCAACTAAACGTGTTCGTGTAGTACCAATGCAAGCCGATATATTTATTATCTCATCGAATACAACTTGTTTTCATCATGATATAGTTGAAAATCGGTCTTTCTGTGTTTAACAGCAATCACGCACTCACTAATATAAATTTTTTAATTCTTTAATTACAGATTCCTACGATGGACACTTATTCAAATGAAAATGAGATGCATATACATTCGGATCTTAAAAAGAGAAGGTACCTTGGCAATTTGAAGAAATATACCTCAATATCTGATCTAGGTTCCCTTGGCAACACACCTTTAGCTTCGGAAGACGAACAGATCAATAATCCGCCAAGTATTAAAGGTCAAAAGGTTAATGATACCAAAAGGTATCAACTACTGTGCCCAGAACTGACCAGAGAGTTCAACCACAAATACGGAAAGGTCAAATCAGAAGATGTGGATTATTCAGAACAATACGATAATGTTAATGCACTTTCTATAGAAGATCCTGACAATGAAATGTGGGAAGACGTACATTCAGGACGAACACGTGACTTTGAAGATTATGAAAGAATGGAAGGTCGTCGTGAAATACTAACACGCAGGGAAGACATACAGCGGACGTATTATGAAGAAACATCCAATCCTGTTTATGAAAATGTAGATACAAGTGATAACAGGGATTCGTCCGACTCATCAAATTCAGACGAATTATATACACCAGTTACTACTGGCGTCAATGTTTACAAACCACGTGGTATTGTACAAGTGACTGTCAAGAAAAATTATTACGGTCATAAAATGATGAATTAACACAAGACTACTGGTGCTAATAGACACTTTCAGTAATTATTCAGCTATTACCGTGAATACCGGACTTGATGAATGGAAAAAACCATGACAGTTATAATGAGCTGACTGATGAACCACCAGTCATCACGTGCCGTCTTAACGCATGGGCACACTTGGAGACCCCTGTCAGCCATGAGTGTCTGAATCCTTAACATGTGATGAGGTGGGTATCGTAGACTTATTTCATGGCTTGATGAATGGAGAAAACCATGACAATTATAATGAGCTGACTGGTAAACCACCAGCTATGAGTGTCCGAATCCTTAACACGTGGGATTTCCAGACTTGTTTCAGTAACGATCCTCATTTCCTTATCTGCCTTTTGGTATTATGACTTCACAGAAGGTGCCAATAATGTGGACAGAGGATGCAAGTCTCTCTGGAACATCCGGAAGTTTTAATTTTATATATTTTGCCTCAATGTTTGTACTTTTATTGGTTATTCGTGTATCCGGATCTTTCCTATGCATATCCATTAAGATCTGGCTACTATATATCCATTCGGACCGTTCTCTGTGAGGGACAGGATACGTATTTGATTCGCCCAGCATAATCAGCAAACGGAACAAAATCATATTTCTATACTTAATGGTACGATAATTTGAAAATGTCATTGTCTAGAATAACATAAATATTTATGAACCATGCATATCCTGAAAATGTTCACCCCATGGTCATTTACTAATGCATGTATAAATTTATCATTCCTTTATTTATAAAGATATGAAAGTTTGTTCTTCATTACCAAATGATAGAAGGGGCCGTCGTGGCGTATGGTAGTTGGATCTACAACTACCTATGCAATTAGTGCCTATCACCACTGATGTTTTGAGTTCTAATCTCAATCAGGGCGAGGTGTACAACATTATGTGATAAAGTTTGTCCGTGACTTGCGGCGACAGTTCGGTGGTTTTCTTTGGGTCCTCCAGTTTCCTCCACCAATAAAACTGACCGCCACGATATAACTGAAATATTGTTGAAATTGGCGTTAAACACCATCAAACAAACAACAAACCGAAGATAGAAAATGTAAATTACATATTATTTTGGACATAAAAAGGGCAATAAATCATAAAAACGATTTAATGAAAAATTCCAAATCAAAAGAGCAATAACTCTTTCCCAAATGAACTGATCAAAATTCCAAAATGATATGTAGGCATTCGCGTTGTAATAAGTCAGTACGTTTTGATAAATTTCCATTTAAAATGTAGGATGTGCACCTACAAACGTTTTCATATTGAATACAAGAAAGCATTAATGTTTTGAGGAATTTCTTATTTAAAATGTAAAAAGAGTTGTTATGTGTTTTTTATTGTGTGTTTACAGTATTTGTATTTTTCGCTTCCATCCATTTGAATTTTTGTTATTTGTAAAGAATTGTTTTTTATTATAATTATGATATCATTATTATGGAAATATTAATTGTTCATTCACTATGATGAATTAAAAGTATTAAAAAAAAGTAAACATGTTCAATTTTGTATGTATAACTGGATTTTTAATAAAATTATGTTTATATTCAATCATGTCTTTATTTCCTCTATATAGATATTACAATGAAATTTCAAATACAAATTAAACAATCGAATACATTAATTATAACATGTCAATTAGATGTTGTTCTTTAAACGATATATTAGCCCTCCTACAAACTACTGGAGTTAGAGACGAACCGAACAAAACATCGTTTTTATGCAAAACTCGTAACGGACATCACAACACGGAACTACGAACGCAAAGATACACAATAGGACAACACAAAACACTAAAAAGATGAGCAACACGGACCCCACCGACAAAAACAGTGATTGACAACAATTCCACCGATATCAACAAAACGAACACCTACTATCAAACCATTGAACACACAAACCACCATGACATATGGCGTTTGAAATCCAAGTAATGGCTTGAAACAGACACACAAAGGTGGCAGGGTTAAACCGATGAATGAGATTAAATCAACACTCTGATAATTGGATCTTGATCCCCCTCGGCTCCAGGAGTTGGACCAAACTGAACATGCGTCTCTTATTGGTACACAATTGAATCTTCTTATCACAATGCTGTTCCATGCGAAATATAATTGCATTTACAATCCTGGTTCTGAAGAAGATTTTTGCCCGTTGCAACGCATTTAAACTTTATACCTAAAGAACACATATATAGATCATAGAAGAGTTTGAAGATACTCAGGTGCTCCGAAGGGTAAAAACATTTCCTGCTCCACTAGTGGCACCCGTCGTGTTATTATAATAGGGCTTTATTTTGTGCAAATTTACATCTACGCATAATCCCAATCATGGTAGACGTCGGCCTTCGGAGGTTCGGGCCCATGACCATTTGTTCTCTTTAAAACATGTAGTTAGTTTTTGTGTGTACTTGAAAAGCTGCGAGTAGAAAACTCCAGTGCTGGGCCAAATTGGATATAATTGGCTTAAGATCGGCCATGGTCGCAATAATGTTTCATGTCATTTTGGACTTTATTTTCCACTGCGGTCTACGTACGTCAATCTTTGAACCATGAAAATTTATCAATTACAGTTTATACCCCAAAGTCTTTTTAATTTTTATTTGAACCAGCCTAAATCTGTAGTCCACAAGGATGCTTCAGTTCCAAATACAACAGAAAAACTGCTTGTTTACGGATGTAAAATACGTCCTCCTTCATTTGGCCCCAGACACCCTATCAGTGATATAAAAGGACCACCTGGGGCAGGAATGTGTTATGAATCCCACATATGTTGCTTTAATTAACGGGACTGAGGGTCTTCCAGGATATTTAACAAAGAATGAATTCCAAATATTTTGAAATTCAATTATTCCATGTCACAGCTATCGTTCTTCTGTTTCCAAAAATGTATGGTTGCCTTAATATTTTCATTAAAAAAATAATATGTATAAAGAACTTTCAGGTATTTATCAAAGTTGGTGTTCAAATATTTTCGGGAAAAATCTGCAAAACACATTATGTTTAAGCAACACTTGTCATATCTGTAACTAAGATGAACTACTGTTTCCGTTTCAGCTCATTTGGTTGAAAATTGTTATTTTATTGACTCTGTAAGTGTGCTTTACCCCAATCTTATTAAAATTACATGTTTGTTGTATCTTTAAAAAAAATATTGGTGATACACAAAGTTCTAACAACATTCTGATTGGGGTCATTTTGCATAACCTTTCATTCATCTTTGACCGTCCAATCATATACAATACAGTTAAATATATTGACCAATCAGACAACAGCTACAAGTACTCAGTCTGTGCTTGGATTTGATGCCTAAACATTTAGTAGGCTCATCCCTGGGGAGACCCCCCATATACAGAATGTGGTTAGATGTTAATGTACTGCCATAGTAAAAAAACTAGAGGCTCAGTGGGCTGAACCTGTGTTGCTCACCTTTCATTCTGCGTTGAGGAAACTTAATACAGAGCCTTCCAGAGGTGTTCCCACCAAGTTTTGGTTCATTTGGCCAAGCAGTTTCAGAGAAGATTTTTAGAAATCAATCAACCAGAAACAAGAATTGCCTATGGCAGCCAAGTTTGTTAACAGATTGGGATGAAATTAGCAATCTTTATAGAGGACCTTTCATAGATGCTTCCTACCAAGTTTCGGTTCAATTGGCTAGGCAGTTTCAAGGAAGAAGATTTTTAGAAATCGACCAATCTGAAACAAGAATTGTGTATGGCAGCCATGTTTGCTAACGAATCGGGACGAAATAAGCAATATTTATAGAGGACCTTCCATAGATGCTTCCTACCAAGTTTCGGTTCAATTGGTAAAGTGGTTTCATTGGAGAAGATTTTTAGAAATCCACCAATCAGAAACAAGAATTGCCTTTGGTGGCCATGTTTGTTAACGAATCGGAACCAAATGAGCAATTTTTATAGAGGACCTTCCATACATGCTTTCTACCAAATTTCAGTTCATTTGGGAAAGTGGTTTCAGAGAAGATTTTTTAGAAATCAACCAATCAGAAAAAAGAATGGCCTGTGGCGGCCATGTTTGTTAACAGATTGGAAGCAAATGAGCAGTCTTTATAGAGGACCTTCCAACCAAGTTTTGATTCATTTGGCCAAGCGGTTTCAGAGGAAAAGATATTTTAGAAATCAACCAATCAGAAACAAGAATGGCCTGTGGCAGCCAATTTTGTTAACGGATCGGGACAAAATGACCTAACTTAATAGAGGACCTTCCATAGATGCTTCATACCAAATTTCAGTTCATTTGGGAAAGTGGTTTCAGAGGAGAAGATTTTTTAGAAATCAACCATTCAAAAACAAGAATGGCCTGTGGTGGCCATGTTTGTTAACGAATCGGAACTAAATGAGCAACTTTATAGAGGACCTTCCAAGGATGCTTCCTACCAAGTTTTGATTCATTTAGCCAGGCGGTTTCAGAGGAGAATTTTTTTTTAGAAATCAACCAATCAGAAACAAGAATGGCCGGATCGGGACAAAATGAGCAATCTTTATAAAGGACCTTCCATAGATGCTTCCTACCAGTTTCGGTTTATTTGGCAAAGCGGTTTCAGAGGAGAAGATTTTTTAAAATTGGCCAATCAGAAACAATAATTGCCTGTGGTGGTCATGTTTGTTAATGGATCGGGACAAAATGAGCAATCTTTATAAAAGGACTTTGCATAGATGCTTCCTACCAAGTTTCAGTTCATTTGGCTGAGGGGTTTCAGAGGAGAAGATTAAAATGTGAAAAGTTAACGGACGACAGACGCCAAGTGATGGCAAAAGCTCACATTACCTTTGGCAAGGTGAGCTAAAAAGAAAAAGATACAACTAACAACTAATGATTGTAGTGTACTATAATCAGATTGAACTTTAATTAGATTGGTTTTATCCCCTATGATCTATTAATAGCAATGGTAGCCATGTTGGTTGGTTGGCAGGATCATCGGATACAATTTTGAAAGAACATAACCTACGAATGTGCAGTGGTATGAGAGGAGAAGATTTTGTTTAAATACAGATGGGTGGGCAACGACAGCAAAGTAATTGCAAAATCTCAAATGTGTTAAATCAGTTAGGTGAGCTAAAAAGCTATAGGTTATGGATGGTCAAAACTACTTTCACCAACAATTCAGTTATAACATAGCGGCCAGGTGTATCATGGTGGGGGAGTCTGGGATACTAAGTTTGGGGTGATGCATCGTGGATTTTGGAGGTAAGATAGTTCTTTTTTGGTAGAACTGAAAATGTTACCATATTTATGAGGTTCTTATTTCTTTGCTGGACAAACCATTTTGCCCATGACAAGTCTATGATTCATACTATTTGACAGTACCCATCAAGTTTGACAGAAGTGAAATAACAGGACGCAATTGAAATCTAAACAAATTATCACAGATCACATTCATTCTGCCTCCCAGACTGACAAGTTTTTGCTATGTCATAAATGTCATGAATACATAAGCACAATATCTTTTGGACATGAAAAATCTTTTTGAAAAAATTGTTTCATTTTGAATTTCTCAGATTTAGAGGAAAACTGTATTGTATGTGAAGATTTGCCTACATCAATTGTTGATTTGACGGTTACAAATTGAGTTTACTGATTATGCTTTAACTAATCAATATTTGTGATAGTCAATTCAAAATTGACGATTGCAAATCTTCAAATACAATTTAGTCATCTACATTCTGATGCAATTTCTGATAAATAAGCATTAAATTGCATATTTCATTAATCATGTATTGGTTTTACATCTGCAAACCGTTTGATGGCATCAATCATGTAATTGATGCAGGCAAATATTTGACATCATCAAATCAGAAAAGGTGTTACATAATCAAGAGCATTAGAATTGAGGTTTTAATATAAATGAACACAGAATATTAAATTTTGTTGCATGACTTTAATCACAAATAAATTAACTTCTGCCATCTTGGCCCTTTATTCGCGATGCGATACCACAAAGCACTGTGACATGATTTACGATAGCTGAAACTATGGTATCTTCATCTTAGAACAAAGCACAGTCTCCTCTTTCTTAAAGAAAGTTGTCCATTAATTTTTTCTTTGAATAACAGTCAGTACTGGCAGTATCATCGAATCAAAATTAGAAGAAGACAATTTGAAAATTCAATCACGCCATTGATGTGAACATGACATATTACAACACTTATAAAAAGTTGTCATAGGTTCATCTGCCGATCTTGTCTGTATTTGCATGAAGAAAGCCCTTTTGTGTTCACATTTAGGACAGGTAACTGAAAAAATAATTAATATCTATATGCATTACTAAAGCAAATCTCCAATAATGATTACGGGTAGTAAAGTCAATGGTCAAATACAAAATAAAACTAGGAAGAACTGTTTTAGATACCTAAAACTTATGTCTCCCTTTAATGCGGCCATCTGTACAACAATAAGTTACACATTATGAGTTGAATGATACTATTTAAAAAACAATTATTTGACCTTGAGGTCAAAGGTCAAGGTCCCACGAAGGTCATTACGGTACACGACACACCACCTTATGTTCATGCACCAACATACCAAATATCATTGACCTATCTCGAATGACAAATATGATATGGCCCGGACAAGAAAATACTATTTAAAAAACAATTATTTGACCATGAGGTCAAAATCTCACGAAGGTCATTACGGTATGTGACACACCACCTTATGGTCATGCACCCACATACCAAATATAATTGGCCTATCTGGAAAGAGAACAAAGTTATGGTCCGGACAAGCTTCGCTGAGAAGAAGCAGAAGCGGAAGGAGAAGCAGAAGAAAAAATCAGACTAAAACAATATGTCTCCCTTCGTTCGAAGGGGAGACATAATTAAGGTATAATGTGTTAACGGTTTATTATTTTTATGTTTGGTTGATGGTGTTTAACGTCACTTTCAACAATATTTCAGTTATAATCGTGGCGATCAGTTTTATTGGTGGAGGAAACCGAAGAAAACCACTGACCTGTCGCAAGTCATTGACAAACTTTATCACATAATGTTGTACACCTCGCCCTGATCGAGATTCGGACTCACAACATCAGTGGTGATAAGCACTGATTGCATAGGTAGTTGTATATCCAACTACCATACGATCACTGCCACAATGGCCCCATATTATTTTTAAAAAGCTAAATGTACATAACATACAAAAATGTAGTCTAGGAAAAATAGCTTTTTATTTTATTTATTAATTATTTTGCATTTTTTTTCTGAAACTTATGCTCGAAAGTTTTATAACTGTAAGCCCTGCAAGACAAATTTAAACTTAAATCTCACCGAGCAATGCCATGCTGCAAAATTATTACATCACCATTGAAAATAATAACCCAAGTAGTCAAAGGGAGATAATCCATTCATCAATCTTTGTTCAACTTTTACATTGGTAGCAGATCTATTTATTTTGTTACGAGTTTATTCGTTTTTGTTGTTGCTGATAAATTTGATATAAACCTACCATCTGTTGAATCTACATTTTCCCAAGCAGACGATCCACCTAACACATCGTCAACTTCTTTTAACTTTGGATATTTCTTGTTGCTAATCTGAAGAAGAAAAAAACCCACATTAGATTTATTGAATGAACATACCGGCATGCATTTATTGTTCTAAAATATGGCCTCTTTCAGTTTTTACACTACATGTATATGACTTGCAATACACTATCTAACTACATGTATGTATGTTAGAAATACCGGTATACACATGTATATTAAATACACCTTTATCATGCATTTTATCCACTGATATAATATTGCCTACAACTCAGATCCACACTTGAGCATGGGCTCATTATCTGGGACCCATATATGAAAAGTAATATCGACAAAATTGAACACATTTAGAGCAGAGGAGTCCACTTTATCGGTGGGAACTACATACATTGTATACTGTTCACAGGAAGAAATCACCATCTGTTTTCTGATATGTGAATTTGACCTTCCAACACTTCAGAAACAAAGGAAGGATCGAGCTATAACTAACTTTCCTCTTCAAAGTAAGCTGGGGGACCAGTCCTAACTGTAGATCTACCACTCTATCTCACCAAAGAAGAAATTTGAACATGTTAATTAAAACTACATTGTACATGTACATGTACAGAGCAATCCAGTAAATAGTAAACAAACAAATGACTCAAAGTGCTTCAAAACTATAAACAAAAACTCTTTTTTCCAAGAACTGTAAGAGACAGCCAGCTAGCAGAGAACCAAGTTCTGTAGTGGCTAAAAGCCCAGAGGCCTTTAGGATTAGAGGTTTAGAGTTAAGGTATTTAATGCTACTTTCAACAACAGTTCAGCTATATTGTGGAGGTTAGTTTTATTGGTGGAGGCAACCAGAATATTCAGAGAAAACCACCAACATGCTGCTAGTCACTGACAAACTTTATCACTTAATGTTGTATTGAGTACACCTCACCTGAGCGGGATTCAAACTCACAACACTGATTACATCCATAGGTAGTTATAAATCTAACTACCATAAATCACGACCATGACAGCCCCAGAGGCCTTTAATGGCTCTTCACAAGTAAAAGCAAGAGCATGCACTCTCATTTTTCCTGTTGTTAAAATAACAATGTACATATTGTAGTAGACCGAATTATTCTGCCATTTAGAAAGCCCTTTCTATCATTCTATATCAGGGTTGGCAAAAAACCGGTCAATACTGGTTTTAACCGGTCAATACTGGTCGATTGGAGTAAAAGCCAGATAGGATTATGTAAATTGATTCCTAAGAGGGTCTTTTTAGTGGGGGTATCTATTTTTAACTTGTAATGATTTTAAGTTAGTATTTCTTTAATTTTTTAATAATAAAATAAAATATTATATTTATATTTGTTACACAAGACAATTTTATAATATAGAAAACTGTTTCGTCCCTGTCAGGTGGCTTAAATCATTATAAATCAATTGGTAAGAAGCCATACATAAGAGAAGCCATGAAGAGTAAACCCCCTATAAATTTTCATTTCCTGCATTCAGAATCATTCTGTCTCACATATGAATGAACTTTAAACATTTTATTGTTTCAAGCTGGCCACTTTTATTACCCTTTTCCTTCTGATGAACACATTTATTGGGGCTATGTTGTTTTAGCAATTTAAATTTCTTAATTGACCACCTGTCAGCCAGGTGTACAGTTACCTGTCCAGCACTTTAATTAAGCTACCTGTAACTTACCTGTTGCAATCACACATTTTGAATTAAATAAATCTTTATGTAATTATAAATGTATTTAGTACTGCACCTGAAAACCTGAAAATGTGCCTTAAATAGATTTCAATAGTAATTCAGTGATGTTTTAAGATATTCAACAGATTAATACAGCAATAAAAATTTAAATTGGGACTTCAAATGAAAATTTTCATCATTTTAGATATGAAAAAGAACAAAATTGACCATTTTTCACTTAAAATAATAGTATTGACCAGTATTGACCCCTTAAGGAGTATTGACCGCCCAGCCTTGTTCTATATTCATCTTTTACTTATCTGATTTTTTATTTTTATTTTTTTATGCTGCTTTCTTTCTAAACGACAGAATAATTCGGTCTAATATTGTAGTAACACTGATACAGATTGACTACCAGTAAGTCACTGATCAACTTGACAACATAGATGTTGTATCCTCTACACCTTGTCATGTGCTTGAATCAAAGTTTCAAACCACACACCGTCAAATGGAGAGGTCACTAAAATATATTTGTAGTTAGCCACCTTTCTTAATTATATATATTACATTGATATTCACAGGACTGACAGCAAAAATATATATGAATGTGGTACAAGCCGATGAACACACAATAAACTCTTTGATGTTTTCTGCTCCGTGACTGTATCTCCTGGGTGGAGATATAGATATAGAGAAGAAAATATCTTCGGAAGTCTAATCTTACCGACTTAACGAGATTATTCCACAGGAGCTAGGTGCGTCCGGAAAAAAATTACTATATAATATTGTATTACATAGTAAAAAAAAATTCGGATGCACCTAGCCCCTGGGCCACAGGCACTTGCTTCTGGTAATATTTTTTTACATAGAATCTAGGTAAAAAAAAATTACCAAAAACAAGTGCCTGTGGCCTGGGCCTGGGCTGTGGATTAAAATTTATGTCAGGATCAAGTGAACTTTTTTGAAAGATTGTTCCACCCCCTCTTTTAAATGTAACATTACCTTTCGATTTATGTTTTGTATATAAGGACAAGTATTACAGGCAAATCGATAGCAGTTTTCTCCCTCTTCAACAACTAAAATATTCGCACATGTTGGACAAAACAAAAGCATGATGAAAGAGTGACAACAAAAGTGAAACCGGAAGTGAATATCTACTTTCTGTTTGTTCTTTAATATTAATTAATAATAATTTTTTTGCTTATTGAATCCCAGTTTCTTATATTTATTATTATATTAAATTAAGTGATTATAAAAAAGAAAATATTCACTTAAAAAAGAATTAATTTTCAAAGTAAAAATGTGGTCACATGACTTCAAAATGTCAGCTCACTCTCTCCGCAAGCAGCTAGGAATGTAAATTCTTTATGACCTCCCCTGGTAAATTGTGATAACTGGCTCCTCTTTTTGTAAGCCTACTATGTAGGTTGTATTTGTTAAGATGCAAACATAAAAATGACTAAGTATAGATTATTGACAGAACAACGTCTTAAATAACAGATAGCCTAAAAGTAAAATTTTTTTTTTTTGTATAGATATGTCCGGGACATGATTTAAACTTATTTTATTGTTCATAATAACAACAAATGGATGAGACACAAGTTTTACAACTTAGAAATGTCTTCTCCGCTAGACATGTTAATACTACACTATAAATGATGAGTCTAATCTCGTTAAGATTGGGCTAATCGCCACAAGATTAATCCTACACAGTCACATGTCATGAGTGAATAGACCGAATTTTTCTACCTAGTGAATATGTAACTGGTTTTCGTTAATATCTTTTATTGTTATTTATTTAATTATTTTGTACTTTTGACCCATAGAGACTTACATCATACATGTACATACCTAGTATATGGACATGAAACCCAAAATGCAAACAATGTTCATGATGACCTGTGCCAATTTGTTTTTTTCGTGCAACTCCAACCGCATCGCTGGTGTTATGGTTAACGTGCTCATAGAGCACCAGCAGGGTCAAACCAAAGACTACACAATTGGTATTTGTTACTTCTCCACTAAGCACACATGAGATATCGGGTCCGTTCGCCCTAATTACACATTCGTCCTGGGTCCGTTCGACCTGATAATTAAAAGTATTTTAATGAACATATAATGCATGTTTCAATTTAAATTAAAGAAGTAATGATATAGAAAAGTATTAATTAAAAAAAAATTGAGCTTTTGGAAATTAATTATTTAATACTTGCTTGAAAAAAACTTAATTAATTTCCAAAAGCTCAATACTTAGTATTAGGTACATGTATATTGTTTGAAATGCTTAATTGAAATTAATTGAAGTAAGCTTGGTTTGAGTAAAACAAATTGCAAGCATAAAAGAATTATTTTCTTCACCGCTTGTATCCTTTGATCTTGTGTGTGTTTTGACAAACTTTACTCATTATCGAAATATACACTTTTCAGCATGCACCGTATTTAAAATTTCTCAATTTATTATCTTTAAACCATTAAATATCATTTATACTTCATTTATTTAAATATATAATAATTTTTAATTATCAGGGCGAACAGACCCAGGGTGAACGTGTATTAGGGCAAATGGACCCGGAACCAATTAAGGAGAAAGAGCAATGACTGGTTGGCTCAGAATCGGGATAATATGTCCGAGTGGGGTGACATGTCAAGACGCTGACTGTTATTTCAGTGAGCTAACACTATAAAAATTCAACTAAGCGTGATGGTCTAGTATAAAGCATACTTCATCATCATCTCATTGAAAATTAACTTGTTCTCACCATGATATAGATGAAAAATATCTGACAATCACTCACTTACTCAAGCAACTAGAAGGAGCATGGCAATCTTTGTACATAACACACTCATCTACATCAACTCCTAAGGGTGAGTTGTGTATTTTATTTGTCATGCACAACTAGCAGATTCACCTTTTCCACAAATGTAATGTATTACATAACCAAAAATGAATATAAAGATTAAAAAAAATATTTTGGAAAATTTAACTGATATTTTCAGATTATGGAGACAGTAGAAACTGATAAAAATTTAGAAAATGTTGAACTAGAAAAGACAGTTGATAGTAATGATAAAGAACAGGATCCACTGGAGGAAGGGGAGGAATGTAGTGAAGATTTGGTCCTAAGTCATCAAGAAGTCATGATCAAAGTCCAAAGTACACTTAGTGACATAATTTCTGTAAGATTTTTTTTTATATACATGACGTACCAAGTATTGGCGATTAAGTAGTTGATTGTTGATTCTTTATAATTAATCTTGGCTGAAGATTTTGAAAAAATGAAGACTGTAGAAAAATAAAATGCATTTAAAACATTTCATTTTCTTTGAAGATATCAATTTTAATCAAATTTGGAGAGCTGTACGTACTTACTTACTTCTGTAGAAAAATAAAATGCATTTAAAACATTTCATTTTCCTTGAAGATATCAATTTTAATCAAATTTGGAGAGCTGTACGTACTTACTTACTTATCCTCTTCGTCCATGATGGGACATAAGGCATCCATTGTTGATGTTTCAGTAACTTTTTAATTTTTTTTTACAGAGTGGGGTTGTTAGTGGGGATTTTCTTTCAGGATTATCTGCCTAAGCCTTTAAATTTTCCAAGTTATCCACAATTGGCACAAAGCAGTGGAGCTATTTAACCCAGAGCTGTACGTAAAGTACTGATATTTGGTATTTTGGAGGACAACACTAATTTTTATTAGACCTCAGTGTTGAGGCCAGGGGGAGACTTTAAGTTTTGCCCATACATTGTATGTCTGTACGTCCCATATTTGGTGTCCACTTAATAACTTATGTTCCCCATAAGCAAATAATTATACACAACTCAGGTTGGGTACCATAAGATAAATAACAGGCTAAGCTTTATTTCAGACCTTTCGACTTTGTCCGTTCTGGAGATAAGCCCCTTGATTTGACGATGAAATACCAATTTCTCAGGTTTGCATTCAATTACAAAGTTCCCCATAAGCAGATCATTTATAATTTTTACACAAAGTCAGTTCCCATAAAAGATTGATTTCAGACTTTTTTTTCTGAAGTTTCTCATATTTCAGTTATATTATGAAATCGGTTTTAATTGGTGGAGGAAACCAAATAACAAGAAGAAAACCATCTGCTTGCCACTTGTCACTCACAAATTTATTACCTATGTTGCATTAAGTACACCTCACCAAGTATGTCAATAGATTAAACAGAGTAAAAAGATATGTTAGTGTTACATGTAGTAAGAGGAATGATATATCACATGACTTATTAGACTATGTCTATAACTGTACTGCACTATGGCACCAATAAAGACCAAATTGTATTTTAGAGGTATTTTTTAATTATTCATACAGGTACATGTAGTTCAAAAATAATCATAGCTGCCAGGCCACTAAGACATACATTTTTTTCTTCAGAATGACCCATTATTATATGATCTACCACCACAAGTGACGTTAGAGGAAATTAATTCTTATATTGCTCTAGAATATGGACAAGCTATGGTTGTCAATGTCAGGAGAGCAGACAATGAAGTATTACGTAAGTTTCAACAGAAAAAACAATACTTTTAGGGACCGACCATTTTTTTGTCTGGGAGCACTGGGATTTCTTGTTCGAACATATTTTTTTCGTCTCTAAGTTAATGCATAATTATTTTAAAAAAGGTATATATATTTCATATGAATTAAACCTCTTTTAAGAGGTCACCTATCTTAAAAGACCACTTTTTCTTTATCCCAATGGCGACCTCTTAATACAGGTTTGACTGTATATAGAAAAAAGGGCATTAATACAGCATTCTACAAACTTGACAATTTAATAAAATGTCTGACCATTCATATTGCTATATTTTGTTATCACTGAACTGTAATTACAGACATATTATATATTTTCAGCAATAGTAGTTACCCAGAATGCAACAGTGTTAGATTTAAAACATTCTATAAAGAGGCATGTTAACCTGAAACAACAAAGAGCTAATGGAAAAATCCATTTAAGCTGGTACAGTATTTAAGTCTTAAATATTAACTAATTTTCAGCATTTTGTTAGTGTAGAATTGGGTACCTAACTGTTGGTCTTAAAGTTCTGTTATTAAACTTTTATCTGAGGACTTAAAATATATAGTAAGTTTTCCTTTGTATGGTGCTTCAGATTATTCTTGTGGTAACATATTTACAAACTATGGTTTAATTTTATTCTATCGATATATAGTCTCATGCTTATTACATCCATATCGTTGTATTGAATGGTAATCCAATGTTAAGTGCAATAGAAATATTGAGAAAGGTAATATAAATGGTTACACATTAATAGTGTTTTATGTAAAGTAAAATAGAATGGCGTGGCGCCATGCCCCTTTTGATAAAAAAAACGTGTTGCCATGTATTGCCGATGTGCCCTTTTTCATTTCTTCAAACGATCTGTAATTTGTCACATGAATTTTCAAAAAATCGTAAAAAAATGTTTGTATCAATCCATTCTTTTTCATTTGCTGATTAAAACTAATTAGTCACTACAATGACAATTTTATTACATGTTACAAGCCAATCAACGGATAATAGAATTTTTGTTTGGATTGCTTAATCTTTGATCTCACCTGGACAAAGAATTCAATCGACGACAATAATTTTTTTTTATAGTTATGACATGTACTCAAAATGCCACAGTATGTATTTAAAGTGGACATATTTTTGTAGTCGTCATATGGGTGCAATTTCGCATTGGGAAAGTTTCCGTCAAAATATATAATTAATAGTATCGTATCGGTTTTCATTGCACGATTCGTCTCAATGTCTGCCATAGCGAACTATTTTTGCCAAATTTATGAAAATGTCGATATCATGTTTATTGAAATCTATCGTATCCATTAAATATTTTGAAAATGATTTTCTCGAAAAGTCATAACTTTGATCAAAGAAACCAAGGACGTGTAGTCCTTTGAAGAAACTAAAAATAAATAAAAATGGCGTGATCAACAGGAGTTCGCAATCCACCGAAGCTACTTTTAACCAAACAAACTTTTGATGTATTTATTCTCATTTCTGTGAAATGAAATCTTAGTTCTCATATTTTATATTTCATTTATATGCAAAGGTTGGCCATTCAATTCGTTGTAATGCACTGCGCGAGGACGCATATAAGTTTTTTTATATATTGATCAGCATCCGGGTAACAATTGCGTTCTATTTATAGAACTATTTACAAACAGACACGTGTCTGCAATTAAAAAAAATAACTACAGTATTTGTATTCCAATTGTTGCAATTTGATTATGAGGTCTGAGAAATAATTATTTATTTTACAACTTGCTTCAGTTTTATACTGATTTCCTACAAAGAATCTAGATAGAGGTTGGACCATTGGACAAACTGGCAGAATTTTGTTTTCTGCTGAAGACTACACAAATATGAGTTATTACAATTGTTGTGGTATTAGACCAAAGCACAGTGACATTTCAAAAAGGGTGGGGGAGGGGGTATTTACAATTTGTGTGGTATTAGACCAAAGCACAGTAATATTTCAAAGGGGGGAGGGGGTATTACACTTTGTGTGGTATTGAGATAAAAATAGTGGCAATGTTATGTTTTATCAGATGGTTGTTAATTTGCAGAGTATGTTCCCATCCTAGGAGTTTTTCAATCTCCATTACTAACCAATAAGGCAACGTAACTGATTGTAAGATTAAGCTCATTATATTCTTGTTTATTCATAATTTAAAAAAAAAATCTGTTCCGCAAAAGTGACTAATTGTCTCAAAATCCTGGCTAAATCCCTGTGTACCTGTGTCATGTGTGTATGAATAAGGCCAGAAAAAAAATATATCTCTCTTCAAGGTTTCCCTATTTTTTTGGCCTATCATAGCACATTTTATTGGTATTTTTTTGTGAAACGCCGCTAAGTCATCACATTTTGGTTAAGCACTGTTAAAGTCAAGAAATCAAAATAATTTTGAAAAATAAAATGGTTTTACCTACCTACCTACCCTATTTTTTCTATGTGCCCTTTTTGGTAAATTCTACGTGCAAAGTGCCCTTTTTAAGAAAAAAAATACCTTGCCCCTTTTCAGTCCTAGATAAAACACTAATTAAAAATCGTGATGTTGCGGAAATTAAAAAAACAACAAACATCAAATTCTAGTTATATTGACTAAATTAACATTATTATTTTTTTCATTGGTGTTTATTAGGAGATATCTATGGAAGCGTTATTGGCTTTATTATGATGGAGAAAAACTGACAGATGACAAAAAGCTGCTGAAAGAGTAAGTAATGATTATTTGTGGTTCAACTTTAATGTACATCCAGATGGCCCATTGGGACCTTGATCGTGTGGTAGTTGGATTTACATCTACATTTGTACATGCAGTGGATAACAGTATTATTGGTTGGCAGTCAGTTTTATTGGGGGAGGACACCGGAGGAACCAGAGAAAATCACCAACATGTCTCAAATCACTGACAAACTTCATCACATAATGTTGTATCGAGTACACCTCACCATGAACAGGGTTTGAACTCACAACTTTAGTGGTTCATTCATCACATAATGTTGTATCGAGTACACCTCGCCATGAACAAGGTTTGAACTCACAACTTTAGTGGTTGTAAATCCAACTACCATATACGATCACAACCAAGATATATTTCATATAGAACTACATTTTTATCATAATATTATCCTGAAGTCAATTCATGTCTGATTTTGACAATTTTTTTATCAACAAAAGCAGAAAAGTATTTAGTTTATTGTACATAATGTAGTTATTTTCAAATAAATTTCATACAACCGCAGAAATTTGTTATCTTGTTGTTGTCTTTATCGTTCTTCTGAAGACGAGAATGGTTTCTGTGTGATAACTTAAATTGTATTTGATAGATCTTCTGAATTTTGATCACAATGATCCTTAGCACTGAATAAAGCTTTGTATTGATTTGGGGTATTGTAACCATACCCATTTCCAAACAAGAGGCCCTAAGGTGCAAAATTGATGTTTCTGTTATTTGTACATAAAGAGCTTATTTTTCATCTGATTTGATGGGTTTTTTGTAATATATTCCCTAGGAAAATCCCTTTCATAAAATGCATAGCGTTATTATATAACTATTACCTTTTTTGATATAAAAAAGGGGCAAATTTAAACTTTTTAATTTTTCATCCATTGTTTAATGCAGTTTTTTTGCAAAATGATCATCTTAATGGGTTAATAATAGGACATAGAAATTGTGGTATTTTAGTTAATAAATGGGTCTAAAAGGGGCCCAAATTCTGAAATTTCACATACATGTATTTGGAAGGTATATTTTAACACTTGAAATAGTAAAACAAGACACATGTCCAAAATAGAATGGGTCCAGCATATTTCTGCGTCTAACACATTATTGTGTCCAGCAATTTACAGTGTCAAGCAAAATACTGTGTCCACACTGGCTTTAAATATACACTTGTTCTACTTTCCCTCGTCGACAAGATGCAGTTGAGCTGTAGTACCGGTTTGCTTCGCTCTACGTATCCCTGTATTTTAAGCATGTTTTTCAAATCTTCAAGATTTAAATAAGGGTAATAACAAAATTACCGAACTCCGAAGACAGCTTAAATTGTTTGTCTACCAAAGTAATATCGACCTGTCTATTTATAACATGCTAAACTGCCATTTGATTTGAAGTGGCATGAGCTGTCAGTTAAATATTTTCTCTTTAATTTCTTTACAGTTATGGTATTAGAAATAAAGAAGAAGTGACGTTTATTAAAAGATTAAAAGAAAAAGGAAAACATAGAAGTTGAATTTCCACTATTGTAGTAAACAAATTTCATGACTTGACAGAAAAATCTACTACATGAGTGTCAGAAATGGCAATTTAACCTATTAAAATACATTGTGTCTGTTTTAGCTGGGAGGTAGATATTGGACCGGAGCCTAATATAGTCTATTTAGCTTAAAAAATCAACATTCTATTGGTCTGTATGTTGATATAGCATGTTTAAACAAGTAAAAAAACATTTTTCGATTGGACCGGAGTCTGATATAGTCTGTTTTAACTAAGAAATCAACATTCTATTGGACCAGAGTCCAATATAGAAATCAATATTCTATTGGACTGGAGGCTGATAAAAAAGAATACCTTGTGCTAGTTACAACACAAACTGAATAGAACATAGCTAAGACAGAGAATTCTTGTGAATGTGTGGAATAAATACATCTTGCGTATTGAATAAAATATAGAAAATACATGAAAACTTTGATTTATGGTCTCACTTGGAAATGAAAGTTGCTGGTGGTGAAAGACCATATTACAGATGCTCTATGATATTGAAATACAAAAAAATGTACTACTAATTTGTCCTCAACAGATTCCACGCCTCTTCATCTCTCCCCCCCCCCACAGTTTCAGAAGAGAAGTTTTTTAAAAATCAACCAATCAGAAACAAGAATTGCCATGTTTGTTAAACAAATCGGGATGAAATGAGCAATCTTTATAGAGGACCTGCCATAGTTGCTTCCTACCAAGTTTCGGGTCATTTGGCCAAACAGTTTCAGAAGAGAAGATTTTTTAGAAATCAACCAATCAGAGAAAAATTGTTATTTCTCTGTGAATTTAAATGTAAAAAAACCAATCTACAAAATGTTTATTTCAAAGCACACTTTTTTGTAACCTATTTAGGGTAGCTTTTTCTTAAGTCTTTGACTCATTCCTCATTGGGGAATTTGATTTTAATTTCTATTTATTTTTCACTTATATTTAACATTTTTTTGGAAAGACTCCGCCGCGGCGGGCGGGCGGATGGTGACCTCTGAAAACCTGTCTGGTTGTCAATTCCAAATATCATAATAAGTACATGTATGCAAGTTTGAAACAAATGAATAATTTAGCTCCAGCTGCATTAAATGAATCAAACCACACCTTAATATATCATTAAATGACCTATAAGTTTTATGCAAATTAGGACACAATTGACCTATTGAATAAGTGCCTTTCAGGACAAAAGGCCTGAGGAATTTATATGAGTCAGGTCATTTGACCTTAGTATAATAAAATCCAGCTGAAACCCTGTAAGGGTTCAAGCCAGAAACTTATATGTAGTCAATATTACTTGAAAAAATAAACAGAATTCCTAAATTTCACAAGTAAGTCAAAAGTTATGACCTTTGAACAAATATTTATTTAAGAAATAAATCATGGAAGCCAGAATGTGTTGGGAATTTTAACATGGATTGGCGGATATTAGTATTTTATCCCGAGCCAGAATATCCACCAATCCATGTTAAAACTCAAAACACATTCTGGTTTCCATTATTTATTTTGATTCTGATATGTCTAAGAGTACAAATACGATAGTATACTTTGATTGGAAGACGATAATTTATATTTACGCTTGCGGAAAATGTCGTACACAATTTATGTAACTCTAATAATACTATGCCCTCTATCGGCATTATTCGGGTTACAATTTATGCTGCCAATGAAAAAGTCAGTCACATGCACCGGCGCATGCGCTAATGAGATTATACCGAATGGATAACCCGCTTGTTTGGTAACAAAGCGAAAGAAGGAGGTGATGTTAGAATTTAAGATTGACACTGACTGTATTGGTATAAGATTATATAAAAATCGTATTTTGAAAAATCTCTCATTTTGCAATGTTGTACATGTACAAAATAGTTGTGTTGGAGATCCAGTAATCAAGAGTGGAGGGTTGTGAGATCCAGTAATCAAGAGTGGAGGGTTGTGAGATCCAGTAATCAAGAGTGGAGGGTTGTGAGATCCAGTAATCAAGAGTGGAGGGTTGTGAGATCCAGTAATCAAGAGTGGAGGGTTGTGAGATCCAGTAATCAAGAATGGAGGGTTGTGAGATCCAGTAATCAAGAATGGAGGGTTGTGAGATCCAGTAATCAAGAGTGGTCAAGAGTGGAGGATTGTGAGATCCAGTAATCAAGAGTGGAGGGTTGTGAGATCCAGTAATCAAGAGTGGAGGGTTGTGAGATCCAACAATCAAGAGTGGAGGGTTGTGAGATCCAGCAATCAACAGTGGAGGGTTGTGAGATCCAGTAATCAAGAGTGGAGGGTTGTGAGATCCAGTAATCAAGAGTGGAGGGTTGTGAGATCCAGCAATCAACAGTGGAGGGTTGTGAGATCCAGTAATCAAGAGTGGAGGGTTGTGAGATCCAGCAATCAAGAGTGGAGGGTTGTGAGATCCAGCAATCAAGAGTGGAGGGTTGTGAGATCCAGGAAATAGTAGAGGGTTGTGAGATCCAGCAATCAAGAGTGGAGGGTTGTGAGATCCAGTAATCAAGAGTGGAGGGTTGTGAGATCCAGTAATCAAGAGTGGAGGGTTGTGAGATCCAGTAATCAAGAGTGGAGGGTTGTGAGATCCAGTAATCAAGAGTGGAGGATTGTGAGATCCAGTAATTAAGAGTGGAGGATTGTGAGATCCAGTAATTAAGAGTGGAGGGTTGTGAGATCCAGTAATCAAGAGTGGAGGATTGTGAGATCCAGTAATTAAGAGTGGAGGATTGTGAGATCCAGTAATTAAGAGTGGAGGGTTGTGAGATCCAGTAATCAAGAGTGGAGGATTGTGAGATCCAGTAATCAAGAGTGGAGGATTGTGAGATCCAGTAATTAAGAGTGGAGGGTTGCTAATTGCATTACTGATAATCAGTTTAACACAGCCACATTTTTGTGACAGTCTCAAGTAAGGACCTGAATTTCATACGTCAGATGTCATTGTCCCCCTTGTGAGTTCAAATCCCACTCATGGCGAGGTGTACTAGATACAACATTATGTGATATAGTTTTTTAGCGACTTGCGACAGGTCGGTGGTTTTCTCCTGGTACAGTACTGTCAGAGACATAGCGTGATAAATCACTGTGATAGAGGTATCACTCTTCTTGGTGATACTGATATATCTTTTGTTCTGTTTAATCTATCTACTTACTTTCTTGTACCTTTTGGATGATAGCAAGTTACACTCAAAACACAAGAATTTTGAAGATATTTTAAACAGAACAAAAGATATATCAGTATCACTAAGATGAGTGATAGGTCTATCACAGTGATTTATCATGGTATGTCTCTGATTGTATTGTACATCCGGTTTCCTCCACTAATAAAACTGACTGTTACAATATAGCTGATAAGGGTAATAACAAAATTACCGAACTCCGAACAATCTTACAAAGGCAAAGTCAAAACTCATAGGTATATAAACAGACAAAATCAGTCAACAACCGGAAAACTGTGAAAACCGTAATGACCCTGTCATGGTACAGGCATTTCTAAAGAAATGGTGGGTTGAATCAGATTTTATAGCGCCAAACCACCCCCTTTCATTACGGCTCAAAGTTTCCGGCTGTCACTATAACAGTATTTAAAACAATACTTGAACAAAACAGGTAAAACAGTTGTCAAAGCAGCACCAAACTCAATGAAGTAAATGTCAAAGATACTTGTACGTCACACATTGATAAAAAAATATTTTTGACATTTTTGTTGACGCCCTATCTTTATACATTTTCACTATATGAAAATCCATCGTTTATAATCTTTTCTGCAGAGACCCTACCCTACCCAGGGGTACCTAGGTTCATCCCCAGTTGTTTTTTTGGTGGATCTGTGTTGGTCATCTTTTTGTTTTTGTTTTCTGTTTTTTGTGTATCTTCATTTTGTGTCATGTGTGTGATATGTTGTTTGTATCTCTAAATTGCACATTAATTATTTGTCATTGACATTGCTGCTTCTGTTTTCTTACTTCAAATTTATACTTTTTAGTAAATGAATGACTATAGCTATTTCAACATTTTCGTGTATGTTAGAGACCGACCATTTAACTTGAAAGGGGGGGGGGGGGGGTTATGGTTTTTTGTTTCGTTCAGAAATTTTTTTTTCGTACAACACGAGAGTTAGGATATTTATTTCTTTTGTCGCGCAAAACGCGAAATTTTTTTCCAGAATGCAACATTAGGTTATATGACAAAAACTCTGAATCATATTATTTTTCTTTCCTCCAACAAAATCAGAATATTTTTTTCAGCAACATTGGGAATCAGAATATTTTTTTAGAAAAAAAACATACCCCCCCCCCCCTTTTCAAGTTAAATGGTCGTTCCCTTATAAGTTAAAAGTTTTAATAGATTTACACATGTTTTGTTTACCGTGGATGTTAGAAACCTTTCCAATAAAAAGTTTAAAACAAATGTATTAATGTCTTCAAAGTTTGTAATTTATGACTTGGAAATAGACTATAGAACATACATACCAAAATTATTTCACATTCTCGCTTAAATATATCAATTAACATAATGATATATATAAATGCAGTTTATATATGTCAGTGACCTTTAATTTAGTTACATGAACTTTATAACAAGTAAACATTTCTCCGAAAAGTAGTATATATATACAAAACGGGTTTTCCGTTCTTAATCACTGTCTTTCATGCATGGAATTTTACATTATCCGTTAAAATTCATGTATTTATCTGGAAAATAATTATATTTTAGTGTATACTGCACAAAATCTTACATTTTTGGATTGTTTATGTTTACGAGAATGAAATACAACCTAAATGACGAATCGGTCTCTGAGATACCATATTATATGTATATATAGGCAGTTGCCAACTCTCTCAAAGTTTATGTTGGGGCTCGTTTAAAATAGCCCAAGATTTTGCTCCACTCTAATTAAAATTAGATCTATGAAAGATTCAAAGAAAGTGGCGTTAAACACCATAACCCCAACCCCATTAATTAAGATATACATTATATTCTTTTTTTGTTGTAAAAATAGAGCAACATCTAAATATGCAATAACATTATTATTGACTTTTATTTGAATTTTCGTAAGTGAAGATATTTGGTACGGACAGCACCATATAACTGAAATATTGTTGAAAGTTATATTAAACACCTTAACCATAACCCTCTAAATGCTTGGGTTTCCATTGTGACAAAAACAGAACTGCATGCCTACCCTTCCGTAGCACCTGAGTTCACCCCTGTTTTTAATGGGGTTTCTGTTGCTCGATGTTTAGTTTTCTGTGTAGTATTTTGTAGGTCTTGTTTGTCCTTTTCGTGTTTGTCTTTCATTTGGTCATTGTATGTCCCATTTGGTATCTACAATCGTTTCTTACTGTATAAAAAGACTATTTTTGATATAATAAAAGTTGTTTTTGTGTTTATTTAATATACAGATGTTCGTTATCAGTTTTCTGAGACTCGGGGCCCAGGTGGCTCAATGAGTTAGGTAGTTGGATTACCCTAACAACTCATACAAATCTATCACCAATACGGCGTGGGTTCGCGCCTGGCTTTGTAAATCACAAAAAATGTGCACTCGACTCGCAGTCACAAGTGATAAAGTTTACCAGTTGCTTGCCCATCCATGTTCGGTGGTTCTCTCCGGGTACTCCGGCTTCTTCCACCACTGAAACTGGTCGCCATGATATAGCTGAAATATTGCTGAAAGTGGCGTTAAAACATCAACAAATCAATCAATCAATCAATCCTGAGACTCGAGATATTTCCTCAGACACATACAAACCATTGAAGATAAGTTTCAAACGTATGTGTCTAATGAACGATGTGTTCTCGAACCCAGTAATTGAGACTAATCACCTTATCTATCAACGGTCACACATACCGCTCAAGCTTCGCATTAACCTTAAGATTATGTCTAGAACAATCTTAATATCATAGGTTGTTCAGAGAGGCTTCGCCAAGCAATAGTTTCAGAACAACTCAACACTTTCCCAAACCTATTTTCAAACCAACCTACGAAATCTTGTGTATTCTTTATTTGCAATGTTTAATCTATATATATATATATGATTTGATTTGATTTCTTGGTGTTTTAACGCCACTTTCAGCAATATTTCAGCTATATCATGACGACTAGTTTTAGTGGTGGAAGAAGCCGGAGTACCCGGAGCCAACCACCGACCATAGGCAAGCAACTGGTAAACTTTATCACTTGCGGCTGCGAGTCGAGTGCAAAAACATTCGGATCACCTTTCGAGTTTTCTACTGCAAAGAATTATCGGATCATCTTTCGACTTTTCTACTGCAGAGAATTAATTAGTGAGGCTATTTATTGATCAATCTACAGACTCTATAGCTATTTTTAGTACAGCAGTATTTAAGCAAAGCAAATGAAAGAATTACATATTTTTTTACTACAAAGTTTATAGAGTTTGTCCTTGTTGTTCTCGCTTAATATAGTTTTAAAGTGTAGATGTAAAATAGGCTTTGATGTAATTCTGCACACACCATTGTATCATTTCTTAGCAATAAGAACGTAGATATCGAATTTAGTGCGCAAGACGTTTCTGGAATAACCTACTTTCACAGGAATATATCATACTAATACTATTAGGTTTTCAGAAAATGTTTCTCTAACATGTACTGTTGTTTGTGTGGATGGTATTTATAGTATATTAATCCTACAATCTAGCTCTCCAGGCGAACAAATTTAAAATTTATATATTTAACGTCTGGTTTTTTTTTTATATAAAGGAATAGCTCGATTTAACAACATCTTGGTTTATATCTTGATTTTGCTCTTACAATCATATTCACTATGACGTTTGATTTTTACTTGGATATTACATGCTCATTTATTCTACAAGTGTTCGAAAACGTTTGTTGCCATGACAAAGAACAATCTAGAGAAAAACAAATTAAATTTAAGGTAAGAGTTCTGATCATTCGGATATTATTTGGATTTCTAACAAATATTGCTGTCTTCATATCTATTTGTGTAATGAACATGGAGACATTCATAGATGGCCCGACAGCGCTTGGACTATTCTGCGTAATAATTTTGCACACCATTATTTTGTATGGGACGGTTACGGTATATCTATTATGTTCCTACACGCCAGGAACAGAAGCGTTAGAATTTGACGAAGATAGAGATGGACCAACAACGATGGCTGCATACAGATTCCATGAGATTATATTCGACTTGCTTGTCTTGTTTTATAGCTTAGTATTGTCAGAATGGGAAATGACAGAATTTGCAACGGCAACAACCGTTCTATCATGTCTAGATATTGTCGTAAACTGTGTAATCCTAGGTCATAATTGGTATGATGTATGCACAAGGGCCAGAAAAAAGCCAGATATTTTAGCCCCTGTATGCGTTTTATGTGTCACATTCCTGCCATGTTGTTTATGTTCATTATACTGTTTACTTTGTGGAGGTCATGATGGTGAGAAAAGAAGTCGGCGAGAAGTTTAAAAGGAAACCAAAGATGTATATGTACATGAAGGAAACCAAACACGATGATGTGGACGAAAATTCTGATTAATTACTGTAAAGTAAAAGACTGTTATTATATTGTTTAAGTTTACAATGCATGTTGAAATCATCACGTTTGTGTGTACCTTTTTAATTGTTACACGAGAGACGCATTTCAAATGTTTGTAACTAATACTGTGACGTGAATTTTTTATATCGATTTCTGCTATATCAGTTATTATGTAATTATTATGAATACTAAGGAAAAGAAAGGTTACCTCGGGAATTGATGAAATGGAATTGATGACATTATCATTCCTCGGGAATTGATGACATTATCATTCTTCGGGAATTGACGACATTACCATTCCTCGGGAATTGATGACATTATAATTCCTCGGGAATCGATGACATTATCATTCCTCGGGAATTGACATTATCATTCTTCGGGAATTGACGACATTACCATTCCTCGGGAATTGATGACATTATCATTCTTCGGAAATTGACGACATTATCATTCCTCGGGAATTGAGGACAATATCATTCCTCGGGAATTGATGACATTATCATTCCTCGGGAATTGACGATATTACCATTCCTCGGGAATTGATGACATTATCATTCCTCGGGAATTGACATTAACATTCCTCGGGAATTGAGATGACATTACCATTCCTCGGGAATTGATGACATTATCATTCCTCGGGTGTTAGCTTTTCCCACAATTATAAATGGCATTGTTATATTCAAAATTTACTGAAATGTACCTCTAGTCAACTATCAATGTTACGAAAATTTAAATTTATTTTAAGCAAACAAAACCTGGAAACAATTTATTTTACAGATATTTTGCCCCTTTCAGAATATGCTTGTGAATTATGGAATGGGTGTATTCAACAAGAGTATAATAAAATTGCACAAATTCAGCATGAGGCTGCCAGAATTATAACTCGATTACCATAATTTTTCTAGTTTGGAATCGCTTTATTTTGAAACTGGGTGGGAACCACTTCACTCTCGTCGAAGAAGAAGAACATTAAATTTGCTTTACAAATAAGGGTAACAACAAAATTACCGAACTCCGAGCAATCTTACAAAAGTCAAAACTCATAAGTATATAAACAGACAAAATCAGTCAACAACCGGAAAACTGTGAAAACTGTAATGACCCTGACTTGGTACAGGCATTTCTAAAGAAATGGTGGGTTGAATCATATTTTAAAGCGCCAAACCTCCCATAGCCAGAAATCATGGGTGATTTTGCTCATGAATATTCATAAACTAAATCGCGTCATTTATGACGTCAGCAAATAAACATTGAACCATATTTGGAAGAGGCTGATGAAAATTCGTATCTATTTTTTTTAATTGATATTTCATCACAGTTTTGATCACATAAATAACTTCATAATTATTTGTGATCGTATCAAAATTAATTGTCATCATATGTTTATTAGGAATCCGATGATGTGTGTAAAAGATCGAAAATATATTAAATGCACTGCCCCCCCCCCCCCCCTTTTTCCACGAAATAAAAATATGTAAATAAAAAATATAATGTGCATTTTTTTTCAATTTCTGCCCCACATAAGTATTAGCATATATATAGTATGTCATTGAAATCGTTTAGTATATGTATTGTTAAATTTTTTGAACTTTATATATCAGCAGTATTGTTACCAATTGTATTATAGTTACTTCTTCTGTTGTTTTGTCGAAATAAAAAAATACCCTTGTGGAGCCTTTTTTTAATTGTTTATTTACATTTACAATGGAATGCGGTGCTTACTCAAATAATGCTATGTCTAGCAGAAGCAGTTTTACGAAATAGTAGATTTTTTTGCATGAACCCCTATTGAATCTCTACTAGAAAGGTAAAAAAAACTTGTGAAGCCCTCTTTTAAATTATCGTGGGAACCTTTAATTTTTCAACAAAATATTTATCGAAGAAACATTCCTCAACAATGTTACCGGAACTGACCGAATTTGTCCCGGCAACTAGAATGGGGATTGTAAGAAAAGTGCTTTAAGGTCTTGAAAACCGTGCAGGATGCATTTTTTCACTTCTTCTCAATGCTTTTGAATGGTGCTTACGCTTCAAAATTTGAAACTGTGTGGGAACCTTGAGTTTTCATGGTACAGCTGTAATATTTTGAGATATTGTTCAAACCGGTGCATAGTTTGATTTTTTATCCCGGAAAATTGTCCGGCCCAAGCTAACAGAAAGTTTCCCGTTCAACTATATGTTAAAATCCAAATTCTCTTTGAGCCGCCATTTTGAATATGCAAATAAGCAAATCACCTATCATTTCTGGCTATGCCCCTCTCATTACGGTTCAAAGGTTCCGGCTGTCACTATAACAGTATTTAAATACAGGAACAAAATAGCTAAAATAGTTGTCAAAGCAGTCCCATATTCGGTGACGTAAATGTAAAAAATATTTTTACGTCACACATTGATAACAATTTTTTTTTACATTTTTCTTGACTTCTTTATCTTTATACATTTTCACTCTATGAAAATGCATCGCTTATAATCGTTTCTGCAGAGACGGAATATATTTCGACAAGATCTTGGTATCGGAATATAAACTTTTTAAGAGATCGAATAAGGCGAATCTTTTTATAGCCCTGGTCCAGTAGTCTGTTTCTCAGATGAAGATGACGTTTCAGGAAATCAGAATAATTGCTACTGGCCCTTGCATAACGAATCAATTGCGAGATGTAAACACCATATGCAGGAGAAGCTGGTATATTGCTGCACATGTTTGGAAAATTTATGATTTTAAAATTGAAGTCGTCCCGTTTATCATAAATTTTAGTACTGAGTTGACCACTGTCGTCAAATTCGAAGTATAAGTCCAAAAATGATGCAGACGAAGCTGTATCTGTGGTCTCTTTAACTTCCAGCTCTGGAGGATATATCAATGGAAGTTATTCTGCAAATCTAGAATTATTGATAGATAAAACGTCATCAATATACCTGTATGTGAAATTAAAGGCTCTAGCCTCATGAATCTTCTTATCTTTTACAAACTTTTGAAGAAACTCCGACTCATATGAGTATAAAAATAAATCGGCTAGAAAAGGGGCACAATTCGTACCCATTGATATGCCGACGACCTGCTGAAACAGTGTCCCTCCAAAGGAGACAAATATGTTATCGATGAGGATTTCCAAAATTAGAAATAACAATGTACCTTCGTATTTATGAGACTGTCTATTACCTTTGAGCGAAATGAAAATGTTACAATTTACGTAATCAAACAGAATATTCAAATCAGTGCAGTTGTACATCAAACAAACGAAACGTTTTACCCACAGTGATCACACTTCATATTTATATTGAATTCAGCTATTTTTTTTTGTGTAAATATTTTCTCCATTGTTGTTTTATTCAACGAATATGAAAAGTCTGTACTGTTACGTAAAGATATATTGATTTCAATATATTATATAATTTCAAAATTCCCTTTTTTCTCATTGTTTGTTGTAAAATGTAATTATTATAAATACATTATTACTTGTTGGTGCATGGAATATATAATTGTATGTAAATATGTGGAGAGGACCATTGTAAGTTGGAATAACTTGATGTTATAAAGTTAACATTTAAATAAGTTTAATCTAATCGTATATTGGATACCAAAACTTTACAAGAACCCATATAGAGAAAGGTATATTGCCGGTTCTTCTAGTTGTTTAACAAAAGAAGTAATTATATAGCTGTGACTAAAATTGTGTCAGTAGTCAAATAAGGGTAATAACAAAATTACGGAACTCCGAACAATCTTCCAAAGGGAAAGTCAAAACTCATAAGTATATAAACAGACAAAATCAGTCAACAACCGGAAAACTGGGAAAACCGTAATGACCCTGACTTGGTACAGGCATTTCCAAAGAAATGGTGGGTTGAATAAGATTTTACGGCGCCAAACCTCCAGCTTTCATTACGGTTAAAAGAGGGATACTGAAAAACTCTATACAGACATGTTGGATTATTTTTAATTCTAGTTCATTTCAAATATTTTAACTATCCAAGCATTTGACTTTTCTACACTTTGCATTGCCATTCCCCATTGTAATAAAAAAAAAAACTTGAAAAAAGTCGTTCACAATGTATTTTCCTTTAAAATGGTAAGTACAAGTTTATAGTTTTGGGTCATGAATTGACTTATTTTGACTCTCACCAAACAAAAGGCAAAAGTTACTACACAGATAATGAAGTCATCAGTATGTTGCATCCTTGTCGCGCTTGGAGGATTCATTTTTCAACAGATCATCGGCATTCCTATGGGAACAAGTTATACCCCTCTCTTTGCCTATATTTTTCTCTACTCGTGAGAGGCTGTGTTTATACAATACCCTATCAATTACAAAAGAATTACAGAATTTGAAGTCCTTAGTCTCGCATTCAGTTACTAGTATATGATTCAGGTGATGTTCTGTGGATTAATAATCCAAATTTTGTGCTAACTGGATTCCATTAATATACCCCCATATAACTTAGGATAAAAGAAACAAAAGGCACTTCGTCTTCTGGCTCTTTTGTTGACATTTACTCCACAATTGACACAAATGAACATCTTTCAACCAGATTCTATGACAAAGAGATGGCTTCAAATTTGCCATTATCAACTTTCCACACCTTGATAGTAATATACCAACCGATGATTAGAGGTTTTTTTTTATTCCACAATTCGTATGTTACGCTCGACCTTTCAGTTTGTATTCAGATTTTGCTTGCGATACCGTCTTCTGAGTACTAAAATATTAAGTCAATGATGTTTTAAGAACCATCTTCTTTTATCTTTCAAAATGTTTTGCAGAAGATATCAACGTCTTGTTAAAAAGTATTATGTCACATGGGTACAAATGAGAAAAGATGGTATTGGCGATTAGATCTTGATTCAAAGTTGACTATTGTTTCACTATTATGTATACCGATGTGTACCATCTAACATTCAAATGATTCTTCAGATCATCGACACTCTTCTATTAATCTAACAATATACATGCATGGCAACCACAAGACAATACAAGACCACATATTGCTCGGATACCTGCGACTTTTTCTTAGCAGTAGAACATTGATGTCATGCTTTGACAGTCAAAATTAAAGGGCTGGAATCCCCCCCCCCCCCAAATAAAAATCAAATCAACGGACTATAGTCCCCCCCAATTATTTTTTTTACTCAAGATGCCCGTGGAAAGGACAAACAGTAGCTGCTCCACTATTGACACCCGTCGTACTACTTGTTTTCAAAATCCAGTGGTAAGCCATTTAAGGAAAGAAGGCCGGGATTGTGTCCAAGACAAACGAAACATATCCTTGTAAGCGACACGGGTTCCATGAAACCTCTAGGATCATTATTGTGAAAAATAAAATAATAAGGTTTTCTTTTATTTTACTGATCAATTTTATGTGATTTATTTTAATAATGAAAAAAACTGCCTGTTACAATATCAAACCATTTAATCTGATATGTAATCAGTTTTATAAGAAATGGGAACTGCACTTCCACTTCAGGAACAGTTTTGATGGCACATGTAATCAGTATTATAAGAAATAGGAACTGCACTTCCACTTCAGGAACAGTTTTGATGGCACATTTAATCAGTATTATAAGAAATAGGAACCGCACTTCCACTTCAGGAACAGTTTTGATGGCTCCTTGTTGCTCATCGTTTTCCCTTGGTTTTCTGTTTTCTGTGACTTCTTTTATTTCTGTGTCTTGTGCGAGATGGTTTTTGAGTCTCTGAATTGTTCATTCGACATTGCACCTTCGGGTTTCTCTAACGTTTTCTTACTTGAAATTTCTACTTATTAATAAATGTATGACTATTCAACATACTCATATATGTTATAAGTTAAAAGTTTCAATGGAGTTACAAATGTTTTGAAAACATTCCAATACATCTTTAATAATAAGTTTATACAAATGTGTTAATATCTCTAAAGTTTATAATTTAACGTTTGGATATAGACTATAGGACGTATACAGTAAAATCACATTCTTGCTAAAGTATCCCATCAACATAATATCACAAAAGATAGATGTATGTCAGTGACCTATAATTTAGTTTAGTTACATGAACTTACAGCAGGTAAACATTTCTCCGAAATGTAATTTTATTTTCACAGTTTTCCGGTTGTTGACTGATTTTGTCTGTTTATATAATTATGAGTTTTGACTTTCCCTTTGTAAGATTGTTCGGAGTTCGGTAATTTTGTTATTACCTTTATTTATTAGAGGGTTTTCCACACGTGGTATTCCTTTGTTTATCACTGTCATTCATGGAAATTTTTCACTCTCCGTTACAATCCATAATATCTTAAAATTAATTATATTTCAGTGGATATTGCACAAAATTTTACATTTTGGTTTGTTTATATGTTTACGAGAATGAATTAAATCCTAACTGATGAATCAAGTTACATGGCTCTTCAACATAAAATATTACATTGTATCATTATTATTTTATATCATGTGAGAAGGAGTTGTCAATTCTTTAGGAAAACATGGTCTCTCTCCAAGTTTAAAATTGTTGGGGCTCGCTTAGCTCAAGATTTTGTTTCAATCTAATTAAAATTAGATCTTTGAACATTCAAAAAAAGTGACGTTAAACACCATAACCCTAACCCCATTAATTAACATATACATTATATTCGTTTTTATTGAGTAAAAATAGAGCAACATATAAATATGCAATAACTTTATTGTTTACTTTTATTTGAATTTCGTATATGTAGATATTCGATGAGGACAGCACAATCATGGCCGATTAACGATGGAGACTGACTTTTATCAGCAACATGACAAAAGTGGCTATTATTGCATTGACCGGTTTTACGTTTCAGCAAGAGAAGATCAGATAACACAAAGCCACGTACACACATTCCTGTTGTATCTACGATTTTTTTTTCAGCAGCAGAACACTGATGTCATGCCTTGATTTGACTGAAATCATCGGGATTGAATCCGATCGAGCATATCTTGAACGAACGAATTGAACTGCTGTGTCCGACGCAGAATACAAACACAAAGAACTGTATCAGATGTTTCCAGATAAACATTATTATTAGGAAGATTGGAATAACATGACGCATCGGACGTCGTCGATCTACAGTCTTAAGCCTATAATGATGTTTTACTATTTGAGCCGCTTGTTTTGCTGGATCAGACACGGGGAGAATCAAAATACAATTCTTAAGCATCGTCCCCTGGTGTCTCCTCCAGCTAAGTAATCGCATACATGTAGTCCATTCTTCAACCATACGATACACTCTGCAACTATACATTACTCGTTGCCTCTCCTCGGGTCGTGCTGCCGAACACAGCCTATTTACTTATTTATATATTTTTTGTAACATATATCATTTAAATAGTTAGAATTGTCTTGTTTAATAACATACGTCTCCATTCTGTATTGTTGTAACTGTTGATATAATTATGAATGTATATTTGTTATTGCCCCTTGAGGGACCTTAATTGGAATAAAATATATTGTATTGTATTGTATTGTATAATAGACAAATAAGGATTTGCCTTTTTGTTATCGTTTTTCCCTAGACCTATGAAACTGAATCTTTTTCATGATATTTGACCATTGTTCTCTCTTGTGACAGTATGCCAAACCTGTTTTTGTCGGAATACAAAAGGTTTAATAGCTGTTTGTTAAGGACAAACATCATTATTTTACTGTATTAAAAGGCAATGCTTTATATTTTATTTCCCTTTGCTACGTTTTTGCAAAATACCATATGACACCAGGTGCGAATCCACGCGGTATTGGCGATAGGCTTGTACAAGTTGTTGGGTAATCCAACTACCCAACTCATTGAGCCACTGAGCCCTAGGGAAGAAGAAGATCCTGTTGATTCGGCTGAAAACAAACTACTAGCTATTTAGATGAGTTTATTACTATATTACAAATGATATGTAAAATGGGGATCACAGCACTAAATTATTTTTATTTAAAATACCAAGGGAGACAAATCTAGCTATTTTATTACATACACATTTATATATTTCATTCAGTTTTATATTTGGTATTAATCTATGCATACATTAAAAATAATATCTCATCAATTAATTTTCTTTCTTTATTTACCATAAAATTACATTTAATCAATGACTATCAAAATCCTGTATGGGGTCACATTTAACTGACCAATCAGTGAAGAGTGTACCAAATCTTGAGGTATTAAAACCAAGCATATGTTGAGAGCTGTTGTCTAAATGGTTAATATATTTAACTGACTACCATATTTTATTGAAAAGTGAATGCAGTCATGCATATATATATATATGATAGTTGTATCCACTTGTATCTGTTTCCACAATAGTTTAATAGATTATGAAATTGTTTGGACAGTGTGGTATTCTTTTGATTTAAGAATTGAATGCATTCTTTTGAAGTTTCATACCCCAAAGACACTTCAAAAGAATGCATTCAATTCTTATAGTTATATTTTAATCACACCAAAATTTAGTATAGTTGAATTTTTCGTTGTGAATTTTATTTGTGTTAGATTATTTGCTGTTGGAAATTACTACGCCATTGATTGTTTACATCTGACGTGCAAGTTCGGATTTGAGTTTCATTGGGATATGAAACATCACTTTTATAATCATGTGACCACTTCATAACCAATCATATTGTAACATTTCAATGAAAAACTGAAGTAATGAAATTATTTCATTTTATTGCACATAATTGGACAGTCATAGATGAATGAAAGGTTACCTGACACAACACAAAACGGAATCCAAACAGGTGTTAGGGTCAGAGTTATGGTGTTTAATGCCACTTTCAACAATTTTTCAGCTATATCGTGGTGGTCAGTTTTATTGGTGGAGGAAACCGTAGTATCCAGAGAAAATCATGGACCTGTTGCAGGTCACTGACAAACTTTATCACATAATGTTGTATCGAGGACACCTCACAATGAACAGGATTCGAACTCACAACTTTAGTGGTGATATGCACTGATTGAACAGGTAGTTGTAAATCCAACTACCATACGATCATGACGGCCCCATTAACCCATTAGAAAATTCAATCTAAAGAAAGTACGTGTATATCTGTTTTGAAAGTAACAAAGTAATATATTTTATCAAGCAATTAAAAAAACCCAGAACAATTGAACATGATTTTGAAGGAGTTTATGAATGTGTTTGTGGGTGATGCCATCAAGCAAGTCTCAGTTTGTGGGTGATGCCATCAAGCAAGTCTCAGTTTGTGGGTGATGCCATCAAGCAAGTCTTTCAGACAAATTCAGTTTGTGGGTGATGCCGTCGAGCAAGTCCTTGGGACTAATTCAGTTTGTGAATGATGCCGTCAAGCAAGTTCTTCAGACTAATTCAGTTTGTGAGTGATACAATCCAGCGAGTCCTTCAGACTAATTCAATTTGTGTGTAATGCGGCTGAGTGAGTCCTTCAGTCTCATTCAGTTTGTGAGTTATAAGACCTAGCTTACCCATCAATAAACTCCTACAAAATCTTATCTAATCCTATAATAACTGATCAAATTTGTTATCAAAAATATATTTACTGTCTTGAGCAAGGACAAATAAAGACATATAGAATCTAACACCGGGGAGAGTACAAGATAGGGAAATCTCCGACACCCGAGGGTAAGATTTCAATCGTTCTCTTTACGAGGCTTGCCGAATTGGAGAACGATTGTAATCTTACCCAAGGGTGTCGGAGATTTCCCTATCTTGTACTTTTTCCGGTGTTTGATTTTATTTCTTACTAAACACCTAATTGCTTTTGCTTACATTCCATCGAGCGTTTTCCTGCAATTTATTTTTCCATTGCTGAAGTAAATAATCGATTTATCCATATGCAACCGTATCTCGGCAGTATTTCAAATGTATTTCATCATAAAGTACAATGTATTTAATAAATATATTATAAATGTTACTACAACAGAGATAAACACCTGTAAAAAAATATTTGAATTTGGTCAAAGGGAGGTAATTTCTTTCTTTACCTTAGTTACTAACAAGGGAGAGCACTCTATTATTTACTCAAAGTAAGCAAACATTGACTGGAAGAGAGCCTGAAAAAAGAATCAAACACAGTGAAAGGTGCATGTTAGCTAGCAGAATATAATACATAAATGAATTTAAAAATACTTATGTAGTAGAGTCGTGGTTAATTGTTTATTTTAAAAAGGAAAAGCATGGAGAATTGAGGGGGCAGTTGACATAAACTGTACAGCATGCATTTGCCGGTAAAACGCATGTGATTTTTTTGTCTTGCACTAGTGCAAGATAAGAAAATCTCACATTGTTAAAAATAGGAACTGGTCTATCTCAAAAGTGAGAAATACACATGTCGCTTATAAATAGTTCATGCACTTTCTGCAATAAATAAACATAAATAAAAACAAAACAAAATAAATTATTGGGAAACTAAATAAGATAACTCATTAACAGTAAACTTGGACATACATTTTCTCATACACAGAGCGAATTAAACGAATATACAATAAACAAGAAAATGCCAAACTTAATTGACAAAAAAAAAAAAAATAATAATCTTGTATAATATCAAAAAATTGTGCATTCATTATTATTTTTCACTATGAAACTAGTGCTTTATTAAGCTAAAAATAGGCAAATGACACTTGAATATATACCATCATGTGGGAAAATAGAGTGTATGACAAGTCTTAAAAACACTCATGAGAATTAAAAATTTCATGCAATTTTAAATAGGCAAACAGAAATTTCTAAACATCAAAAACACATTATTTTCGACAAAAAGAAAACTGATGCATCAGGTTAACTCACAAACATGTACCACACATTAATAAATTCTTAGATACATTGTATTGATCTACAACAAGTTATGATCCTAGCAGGCACACAATGTGATTTCAACATTGAGTGAATAATTGTTGTTTAATGCCAATTCAGCAATTGCTCAGCTATATCAACAAGTCAATTATCAATGAAATGATGATGAAGTCTGCTTTGTACTATAGATCAACTCGCTTAGTTGGAAAGTGAGAGCACACTGATGGAACAGTCCACGGATATACATGTTGCCCCACTCAAGCACATTATCCTGATTACGAGCCTACCAATCTTTGCTCTTTCTCCCTAATGCTGCATGCTTAGCAGAGAAGCAACACATACCAATTTCATAGTCTTTGGTTTAACCATCGGGGCTCGAACCCATGATCTATCGCACTCGAGGCAAGCACGCTAACCATTACACCACTGATGCGGTTCATTTCAACATTTTTATATCCCAATGTTATTTCTAAAAATCTCAGGGGGTTAATTTTTAATTCCTAATATAGTGTGGTTTTATAATCTGAATGCATTTTCTTTTTTAACTCAGTGTGTAAATTTATCAAAATATTGACTTAAAAATAGCTTTGACGAGAATGACTTGCCATAAAAGGGTTTTTAGGCTTCCATTATAATAAATTGTTGACATAGCTATGGAAGAGGTGCATATTATACATACATGGTGTACTATACACAATGAATTATGGTAATGATAATAATGGATGAATGTCAAAATGAAACAAATAAATCATCAGCATGAAAATAACATTAGTTCATGGATATACAAAGGTCACAAATTCATGTTATCATTCTGAAACTACAAGAGAAGAAGAAAATACAAGAAATTTTAATATAAATGTAAAACAATAAGTGAAACTTTTTACACACAAAAAAATCTGTGCAAAGAATTAAATTTTTAGTCACTATAGATATGGCGATATTCTACAGTTTGTCTATTTCCAATCAATGAGTAGTACATGATTAAAATGAAAATGTGTGCAATTTAATTTTATCAGTTGATACAGCTTTTATAAATATTTGATTTTTTATATTTTTAATTTTCCTTCAACATTTATAATGCTGGACAATTTGGATGTAATAAGTTGGATTTCATTGAAGAAAAATAGGCACAACCAGCACTGTACTCATTGTCAATAAATATAATTAAAAAAATATTATAATTTGTTGAAAAAAATAGCATCTACTTTTTTGTAAATTAATGTAGATCTTCATAATTTTCTTTCTAATTGTGAAATTTTTGACAGAAGTCCTTTGATTTTAATTAAGTAGAGCTTAAAACAGCCTTTTCTTGGAAAATTATTGTTTGTAAAACCAAACTACTAAAAAAAATTGGATTCAACTATTACAAAAGAATCAAAATAATAATCTTGTTAACAGGTTATTTTACGACAAATGCAATATTTTTAGGTGGAGTATTTGGGACTGGGGTCACACTCTGGTAACTGTCCATGTACGATCCTATGGTTATGTAATGGAGAAATCCCTTGGGTTTCACATAACAATCTTCCTCGTCTAAGTCTATATGGACTTGGTCCCCTTCCATGATGTCAAAGCGACTCATCGGTAGCGTCTCACCTCGTAATTCTTCAAACACTTTATCCTCCACTTTATGACATGGACCACACGCCAAATGATACATCTTAAAATTCCTTAACCTGCAGAAAATAAATAAATTTTATATGACGTTACATATTCTATTTGTGGTATGTTTAACATGTTACAATATTGTGACTAACACAGACTGACAACATCACAATAGACTTTGTGCTCAAAAACGTAATAAATTTGACAATGGCATTTTCCAAATCTAACAAAAATTCAGATTTACCATGGGGTAGGTCTAAAATTTTCATAGACTTTACCACTCGCTCCATTGCTCTCCAATCCAAGGTAAAATTGTCTGATCTATTCATGGTAAAATGTCCAATACACCACATGCTGCCATAAATTATTTCTTTAAAAAAAAATTATGGCAATCCCTCAAACAGAAACTTTTTTCTATATTATTCCTTCGTCAGAATTTGACCTTTGCCATAGGTCATCTGGTATTTTGACCAATCCCCACCTTTTTGTGTAAAATGACCTACATGTACAACTTTCTTTTTCCCTGTCTTATAAGATTTAAACTTGGTAGCTGGTTTCGCTTCAATTTACAATTTTCGTCAAAAGTTAGTTTGGTGAAATATTAAACGCAAACATTGTTCACCATCTTGTTTTCCACAAATTAGATATTTACGCGCCCCAGTTATCCATTTTCTTTTAAACTTTACTCGAATGTCCGCAATGAGGGACAGCTCTCCTTCCAGTGTAGCAGAAAACATAATATAGCCTCGAATTATGGAGTATGGACCAATGTGAATATCAGTTTATATCTTGACATCAGTTTTATTGGTGGAGAAAACAGGATCGGAGCACCTATAGAAAATCACCAACCTTTAAAAAAATAATTGATAATCAACATCACATAACTTGATAAGGTTGTACATGTATCGTAATCCCCTCTTACAAGGTGGCTCCCAACAAAGGCCATCCCACTATCAGGCCAGATTTCAGTTCTGCAGATATAGCAAAATACTAGTAAATTGTTCCCTCACTTACAGGCACTTCTATAAATACTAGTAAATTGTTCCCTCACTTACAGGCACTTCTATAAATACTAGTAAATTGTTCCCTCACTTACAGGCACTTCTATAAATACTAGTAAATTGTTCCCTCACTTACAGGCACTTCTATAAATACTAGTAAATTGTTCCCTCACTTACAGGCACTTCTATAAATACTAGTAAATTGTTCCCGCACTTACAGGCACTTCTATAAATACTAGTAAATTGTTCCCTCACTTACAGGCACTTCTAGCAAAATACTAGTAAATTGTTCCCTCACTTACAGGCACTTCTAGCAAAATACTAGTAAATTCCTCCCTCACTTACAGGCACTTCTAGCAAAATACTAGTAAATTGTTCCCTCACTTACAGGCACTTCAATAAAAAGTGATGGGGTTAAACTAGCTTTATGGGCCCAAATATTTGTTTCTCGCATGTCATACTATCATATTTTTAGGGTTTCAATTGTAGCAGACCAATATATACTTACGAGGCGTACAGACAAAATTTTCTTGCAGCAAAGTGGCGTAATTTGCCAACAGGTTCTACAACTCTTACTCTGGATGTCACAGACTGGTCTTTGTAGACAAGAGTAAGGTTAATCCATTCCTGGAAACCTCTTGGACGACCAATGTTAATGTCAACGAGAGGCTTAGGTTTCCCTGAAATTCAAAAGGAAAATGTTGGAGACATATAGCTGAAATCAGCTAATTCAAAATAACTGTAAATAAATCTCCCCTGCTGTTAAAATAACTACATGTATGTATATATTCATCTGAGCCTGAATCACTTACAAAGTAATTCAGGCACTGTTAAAGTAAATTGTGCTTTAAATTAATTTGTAAATTTTGAGGCAAAAACTGCAAAAATTGCAATTTTTTTTTCACCAGAACAAGTTTAATGTGGAATTTTTGTAGATGACTTTACATACATCAATTTGAACTATATAAACAAATCATTTGGACCTTTAGTTTTGGAGCAGAAGATTTTTTTATTGTTGCAGCCAATCAAAAAAGACCTTTAGTTTTGGAGCAGAAGAATTTTAAAGTTGCAGCCAATCAGAATAGACCTTTAGTTTTGGAGCAGATATTAATAAAGTTGCAACCAATCAGAATAGACCTTTAGTTTTGGAGTAGAATATTTATAAAGTTTCAGCCAATCAGAAACAAAACTATCCTAGGAAGGTTTTAATTGCTAGACCAAGACTAGCAGAGGAACATCTGCAGAGGACCTCATAAACATATTTTTTTGCAAAAAAAAACATCAATCAGAAACATGTTGTGTGCACTACAATTGATATATATACATTTTTTATTTTATTGTACCAAGTTACAAATCATTTGGATTTTTTATTGTCATAGGAGAAGATTTTAAAATTTCCACCAACCAGAAACAAGAATTTCCCATGGTAACCATGTTTTTTGTCAAATCCATATGCAATGAGAAAATTTCTTCTGAGATGGTGTGATATTGGTCTTCCAAGTCATGTATTTTTTTCAAATAGTAAATACAAAATTTAGGCTCAAGATTGAAAATCCACAGAGATTTATTCCCCTTTGAGGGTTAGAGTCCCATTTTAATTATTGAAATGTATTACTGTTGATAAATCAATGGTGATGTTTTCATGTCACTTTTTTCCTTACCTTTGAGATTGGAAGTTGACAATCAAAATGCCTTATGAAGGAAAATATCATATTGGAGCCTTACACCTTATAAATGAAATACCTACCATGTGTTTTCTCAAGCCTGTAATATTGGTCTGGCTTATGTTCTTTGTCCATGAAGAATCGTAAATAATGCCTTTCTGCTTTATCTCGCTCTGTGCATGTAACTTCACTGCCATTCAGGATATTTATATTTGGTAAACTGAAAAAAAAATAAATATATATAGTTACCATGGTAAAAACCAACCTAGCCTATTGTTATGATATCAGATTTCAAAGCAGGTATCTTATTTTAGTATGTAATAATTTCAAATGTTAAATCCTTTTTTCTCAAAATAAGATATGAAAATTGCACAAAACTTCTTTCTGTAATCAAATCCTGAACTTTCCTACCATGTATATATATCAGTCACTGTTTAGTAGTTTTGGACTACAGTATAAACCATATTTGTTATGCAAACACATTATTTTGTTGACAACAAGGATTAATAATTCAACTGGGAAACACAGAGATGGGTTCTACAACATTGCTCTATTCACTACTTGAAAAATCATTCTTATATCAAGAGTTGCTCCCTCTTGCAGCAGGAATTCCACCTGTAACGCACTGTCTTGCTGTTCAAAGCAAACATTAACTAGGAAGACCTGTTTTAGATACCTAAAACTTATGTCTTCCCTTAATATTGCCATCTGTACAACAATAAGTAATACATTATGAGTTGAATGATACGATTTAAAAAACAATTATTTGACCTTGAGGTCAAAGGTCAAGGTCCCACTAAGGTCATTACAGTACGCGACACACCGCCTCATGGTCATGCACCCACATACCAAATATCATTGACCTATCTCAAAAGACAAAAATGTTATGGCCCGGACAAGAAAATACTATTTAAAAAACAATTATTTGACCTTGAGGTCAAAGGTCAAGGTCCCACAAAGGTCGTTATGGTACGCGACCCACCGCCTTATGGTCATGCACCTACAAATCACATATAATAAACCTATCTGGAAAGACAAAAAAGTTATGGTCCGTACAAGCTTCGCTGAGAAGAAGCCGAAGCAGAAGAAGCGGAAGAAAAAATCAGACTAAAATAATATGTCTCCCTTCGTTCGAAGGGGAGACATAATTAGAGACTTTCCCATGCATATGAGATTTCCTCAAGTTACACAAGATTGGACCAACTATGAATATTTTATATCTGTGTAAGGAGGTTCTTCGTATAATTCCTTTGATAATCTAGCACACAGGGGGGTGAATGTACGTCATAATTGGATGCAGGGATTAAGATTAGCGGTCCCCCAGTCGCATATGCGAGTAACTTTTGTGTTGGGCGACATATAATAAGCATAATCGTCGCCCAGTTGGCGATTGCACAATTTAAATGAGTTAGGTGCAGATCGAAGTTCCGCTGGTCGTAAATCAACATCTTGGAATTCCCCTTTTTATCAAAATAGGTTTATCGTATGATTCTGTATTTTGTGTGAATATTAAATGAATAAAACCGAGACCTCCCGAGTAAGTCTGATAGAACAACCAATATAGGCTGTTCCCGTTATGTTGCGCTCCGAGATGTTTTGGGTAAAATAGAAGGAACAGCCGCTGTTCTCATTATTGATGTTTAACATACTTTCGTGTTATTTTCACAGTAGTCGTTTATGAAAAAGTTCTTGACAGAAATTAAAAAAAAAATTGTCTTTTATTAACATATCGTTTCCGTTTTCATTGATATTTTTATGTTATTATTGCTTTTTTCTTTGTTTTAATTGCCAAATCCGTAATATTAGTCTAGTCAATTCCGTAACATAACGGTATCGATCGTTTAACACATTTCGTCAATTTCCTGTCACAAAAAAAGAATGTGGTGATTCATAAAGGGCACAAGGCCTGGTGATGTCTATTTCAACATCCTTTGCATTTTTTTGTCTGAAATTTTCCCTTCAACATATATTACCAGATAAAAATAGCTTGCAATCGACCTGGTGTTATTGTAGTGTCTAAACATTATTCATTTAAGCAAAAAAATACTGTACTCATCTACATTAACCATGTTAAGCTTACATGACATATTCGATAAAATCAAAACTAAATTTCAGGAATTGGAGTGCGAGTGGACAGGTCAGATGGAGGAATACACCAAAAAAAAATTCTCCCCTCAAAAAAGGTCTTTTTCCAGGTGACTAAAATCACTTTCAGTTCACTCAGATTGCAGGATTTAGGGTCTAATTTTTCAAAATTTTCTTAGGGAGGTATGTCCCCAAACTCTCCTAGCATGTTTGGACCGCTTCGTCATCATCAACTGGTGATGGTGATTTTTTTCATAAAAAATTGGGCTATTAACTTTTTGTCTGGGCTACTACTTTTTTTTCCCTGGTAGCCCAGTTGGTTACTAGTCAGTAAAAGTTAATCTTAATCCCTGGGAAGCCATTTTGTGCCACTTGAAAGTAAGTTTTTAATAATAGCATTAGTTCTTGTAAGGATAACATTAAACATGATAGTGCGTCAAATGCCCCTTAATGTGCGCTAAACAACGGTGTGTCCATCGTTCAAAAACTTGTTGTCAAACACTTCAACAACGTTTTCGCAACAGGTGGAAATAACATTGTCGAAGTGTTTGAGAATTTGACAACAAGTTTTTTAGCCGAAATTTAGGGACATTTGATGCACTACCACATTTAATGTTATCCTTACAATAACTAATGCTATAAGTAAAAACTTACCTTCAAGCGACACAAAATGGCTTCCAATTATGACGTCATTCACCTCCCTGGGACAGATAATCCTGTCAGGTTTTTTTAAAACTTCATGATCATGTTACTTTCTGTGATAATTCCTCTGCAAAGGGAGGTTACTATGATATTTGAGAATAAAAGAAAGATCTGAAAATAGTAATTGGATTTCCCAAACAGATACATAAATACCTCCATTCAAAATATTAGGTTAGGGAGCTCAAGGCAATAAAATAACATGGCAGTACAAAATAATCAATTTTGCTATCTTCCAAGTAAATCATCACAAAGAGAGGTATGTACCTATTCTCATTTATACTATACATGGGTTATGTGTTCTGCATAATATGGGTGTTAAATGCCACTTTCAGCAATATCCAACAACTATACCGTGGCGATGCAAGCTGTTTTATTGGTTGAACAAACCACATTATCAGGAGAATACTACAGCAAGTCACTAACATAAAGGTATAGGAAAGAAAAGTCTTTTCACAGCTTAATATCTACCTAGCAATCTGTAATTTTCTCCTGTCATCGTTGCTTATTTCTGTTGTTAAGTCTATATCCTAAAAATGTATCACATAATATTTTTAAAAATAAAAATGATAGTATTTTTTAATATCAAAATGAAGAAATTAAATACAATTTTGACCTTCATAAGAGATTTTAAAACTAATATACTGTCAAAGCTACATATAAAGGTCACTGAGGTGAACCTGAAAATGTGGTCTCTATGAGCAGTTGTCCTTTATATACAGTTTAAATTATATGCACTATTCATTAATGAGAAAAATTAGCCTGTCTTTAATAGACAGTGATTTGCTATATAGAAACTGTGCTTTTTAAGGCAGGTTTGACTGTACTTAAGTAATTTATGAAGAAATTCTATAATTATATGATTACACTATATTATGTATATTAATATTGTAGTGTCATTTATTTTCTTTCGTGTCAATTTTGCTGGTTTGGCAGAAACTAAGATGTTGTTCGTTGACATTTGAATTCATGATTTTGATACGGTACTGGAAATTGACGTCTCTTACTGTATAGTACATTGTATATGCCTACACCCTTACGTTGTGCTTTAAATTTTTCGTGGTTTTATTTAACCAATGAAAACCACACAAATTGGAATTCAACAAATAAAAAAGAATTTATATCCACTATATACATCTTATTTTTTTTTCTTTTTCGAGAATATCGCCGTCTAAATCCATAACTGAATTAAATTTTTTTTTTAATTAATTAATAATTTAATGGTTATTGTATCATACTAAAATTACACAAAAAATTACAGGCAGTCTAGATGCATTGTACATATGTATTTAAATACAATTTAACTTAAGCTTACCATGACTCTAACTGACTTCAAGGAGGGGAATCTACTTAATGCCTCTATGTGTTTCCAGTCTTTGAGTTTTGTTTGACTGAGACACAAACTGGACAGATTAGAGAATGGTTTCGTTTGTAAAATATCTCTTTTAAATTTCCCACACTTCGAACAAACAATACCATTATCATCAGAAACTTCATCAATAGACATTTCAAAAATATCACATTCAGAGTTGTCTTCCATCTCTTCAGTTTCATCATTTTCAACATCATGTGATGTATCACATGACTCTTCTGGAACATATAGCGTATCTTCAAAACTTCCAAGCACCATTTCCTCTACTTCAACACTTTTGAAAGTATCTTGCACCAAATTGTTTACAATATTTTGAATTTCATTTTGGGCATCTTCATTACCATTCAAGTCTGTGTTGCCATGGCTACAAACACAGATATCTGTGACATCATCATCTTTATTATGTTCATATGCCACTTCAATGAGAGGATTTTCTGATAAGATTAACGACTGTAAATTGGGTAAATGTCGTAACTTCCAGATTTCATCCCAACTAAAAATAAAAAAGGTGTAAACATTTTATAAGTGCAGAAAGTCCACTTTAATTTTAACATTTCTCATCAATGCTGAAGTACATAACATATAACTTTAGAATTACGAGTAAAATGACTACATTCCATTTGTTTTAAGTGTTAGCTATATACATGCATAGTTATATCTTTTATTTACATTTTTTCTTTAGTCATACAATTAACATCTAAAAACATCCTGTTTGGGGTCATGTCAGGGTTCATATTTACAACCAACCAATCAGTGATGAGCCTACTTTTCTAAACTGAGTACACCCCAAGAGATGATGATTAGTCAATTAGACTTAACTGTCTTTCACTAAAGTTGTGAGTTTGAAACCTGTTCATGGCGAGGTGTACTCGATACAACATTATGTGATAAAGTTGATCAGTGACTTGCGACAGGTCGGTGGTTTTCTCCGGGTACTCCAGTTTCTTCCATCAATAAAACTTACTGCCACGATATAACTGTAATATTGTTGAAAGTGGCATTAAGCACCATAAACCAACCACCCCCCTCTCCCCTATCATTGACAAACATCATATTTACATACCTCTGTATTTTGTTACTGTTAAGTCTAAGACAGTTAAGGTTAGGTAAATGCTGGGTTATATCTGTATTGTTACACGTCACCTTGTCATAATCTGAAAAAATATTTAATACCATATTACATGTATTAAGGTTATATACATATTTACCTGTTTTTTCTCATTGTACCTGAATATTTACGGTGTCAAATTTTTTCAGTATTCACTTTATTATAATATTCCGGTAGAAATGAATATCATGAGAATTGTAATATTATATTATTCTATATTAGTAAATTCGATTATAATAGATTTCAACTAAAAGTCATTTTTTGAATAAAAAAAGCTATTCAATGCCTCAGATTTAATATTCACTGGCAATAAATGTCACATGTTACTTTTTTTTACGCCATCGATGAAACTGACCGCCAAGATAGGACTGAAATATTGTTGAAAGTGGCAGTAAACACCATAAACCTAAATATAAACCTTAATATTCATGTTTTACGTGTACCGGGTATATTACCATTTTCACAAAGATGTAGTTCTTTCAGAGATGGAATATGTTTTGACAGTTTCAGTATGTCAGACCACGGTACCTTTGTCCCATTCAGGACTAAGTTCTCTATGCCTGGTAGTGATGTGTCCCATTTTTCAAGTACAGACTGAAAAATAATTCACAATATACAGGTATATACTATCATACATGTTATGAATGATTAAGAAAAAATATTTTGCAATGTTAAATACCTGCCACATTTTTGTGCCTGTCCCAAACCAGAACCTGGATTTCCAACGTTAAATGTTGTCTTTTGTGTGTTCAGTGAGTTAAGATGTCAGAGAGGTGCATGATTGCTATATATGTATTGTGACATACCTGTATCTACCTGTTGACCTTGTTTCTGTTTGCACAACAATCTAGCTTATCAAGAAAACACCTTATCTGTGCTCATGATAAGAAAGTTTGATTGTACATGTATATGACTTCACAGACACAACAAAGACTAGGATATCCACCAACATATATATAAAATAAAATGACGGTCCGATAGTCCGAAGGTCCAATAGTCCGAAGGTCCGATAGTCCGAAGGTTTGAATGTCCGAAACCCAAATAGATTTTTTTTTTTATTCCAACAGGAACTCGATAAACGGCTTACACACGATTTTAAAGCATTTTCAGTGAATCGTCTTTGAATATCAAATATCAAAATATTCCCTTTGTTAGAAATTGGATATCTAACTTCACGGTACTATAGTTTTTACAGTAGATTAAAAAAACACAGTTTAGCTACAATAGCAAATTTTTGGATCAAGGTGGTGACAGTTACAAATGTAACTCTGTTTTCATTATAATGGACCATCAGGCGTATCTGTTTTACTTCAACAGTGCATTGCTTTGGACGATTTTTCGGAAGATCATTCGGATTATTGGACCTTCGGACTATTGAACCTTCGGACTATTGGGCATTTGGAATATCGGACCTTTGGACTATTGGGCATTCAGAATATCGAGCTTTCAGACTTTCGGACTATCGGGCCTTCGGACTATTGGGCATTCGGACTATCGGGCCTTCGGACTATCGGGCTGACACCTAAAAATCAAATAGCTGTTCCTTTAGATTTTCCGACATATTTTATATATTTATTGTAAATAAAATATCTGATCTAATTATCATATTGGTGCGATTTTTATGGGGGCAAAGAAGTTGATTGTGTCAGATTCTGGATATTTCTTAAATCATGCATGATACTGACATTTTCTTTCAGCATATTTTTTTAGCTTGGATATACCTGTATGTTCCCTTGTTCCCGTAAAATCATTGGTCCCTTATAAACTCCCATTAAAATCAAATGACTGCTCTTTCTTACAACTTACACTCTTGCTTTCTAATGGATTTCTGGCCACATTAACATATTTAAGACATGGTAGCTGGGATAAGATGTTCAACACTTCACTCCAGTTACTCAGGTAATTATCTGATATGTCAAGGTCAACCACATTTGGACACAATGACCTTAGACCATTGTGTGGCAATCCTGCTTTACACATCCCAGTATCATTCAAAATCTGAAGAAAAATCATTTAAACATCTTAATATTATAAATAATTTACATTGTTTGTTTGATGGTGCTTGACGCAAGTCACTTACAAACTTTAGTCCCAAATAGGTTCAGTTTAGATAAAACTTTATGGGCAGTCGTGGCCGTTATCGTATGGTAAATCCAATTACCTATACAATCAGTGCCTATCTCCACTGATATTGTGAGTTCAAATCTCAATTAGGGCAAGGTGTACAACTTTACTGATGTTGTGAGTTCAAATCTCAATTAGGGCGAGGTGTACAACATTAAGTGATAAAGTTGTACACCTCGCCCTAATTGAGATTTGAACTCACAACATCAGTGGAGATAGGCACTGATTGTAGAGGTAGTTGGATTTACAATACAATAACTTAACGGCCACGACTGCCCATAAAGTTTTATCTAAACTGAACCTATTTGGGACTAAACTTTGCGTTAGGAATATACACTTGTGTTGGGTTTATACACACATATTAAATTACCTGTAGCTATATATGATTTCCTACATTGGGACTTTATTCAAAGTTTGGTTTATACAGAATTCTGTTTGATCCAGCATCCAGGGTTCAGTTTAGACAGGTTTTATTCACTGTACTCCTGTGTTTTTGTATACCATATATATCCCAATATTAAGCAATTTTAAGGTATTAACTTCATTTTGAGCATTTATACCAGAACATATTTTTGCATCTTATATATATATTTTATTTTGACATTCAAATTAAACCTCATTGCATGGAAGTAAACATTGGCCTAATGATTTTACCTTGACAAATTAGTCTATTTGAGTTATCTGTGTTAAATGAAACCATGAATCAAAACTATGATGAACGACTTGTCAGAATTCGCTATACGGCTAAAACACAATCAGGTGTACCTATTTAAACATTAACATGTTATGGAGCTGGTATTCATAAATATTAAGAGGACACAAATTATAATATACATATCGGGGTAGCTGATAATGTTCTCTTTCTAATGGTACAAGGTATATATACCATGGGGTTTGTGCTTTCATGGAAGCACATAAAGCATTTCAAAGCTGAGAAATTGCTACATTTCCTGCATTATGTTGTGTCATTTTTATTTTGCTATATGTTCTCAGCTTTGTAAAATAGAAATGCTAATGTATTATAAAAATGTCTATTGTGACTTTATAAAGTGAGAATTTAGTAATCTACTGGCCCTTACAGAATAAAAATTGAAGAACAAGTAGTGATTTAATGGTAAAAACTGCAAAAGTGGCATTTGTTATGGTCTTTAAAATTTATAGAGGTATTCACATAATGGCAAGGTATGACAAAATAGTGATAAAGTAAGACATATCTGAAAATATTTTATATATGGTTCTACATTAATTAATTTTTACAATAAAATTCAATCCACAGACCATAACCTTAAAAAAAGGAAATTTTAAAGATGCATGTTTTTTACGTAGTGTCCGTAGACCATAGTTTTTAGATCACCTGACTACATCATATTGCACTTCAATTTAATATTTTGTCATTTTCTATATCAGACCAAGGTATAAATTGTAGAAAGCAACAACATTTTTGATAGAGGTGACAAGGCTTTCCTCAGAGTTGAGGGAAACTTTAAATTTGTCCGTAGACAGGTAGTGTCCGTAGATCAATGTTTTTAAGTTCATATTTTAGGCTTTAGAACTCAAATATTGTATCTTACAATCATTAAATGATGTTTCCATCTTTAAATTAGGGTTATTAATTGATTAGTCATCTTATTTTGTACAAAATAAAACAAATGTGGGTAATTTGCTACATACTCATTCTGTTGTGTAAAATATGAGTAAAATAAAATTATAGAATTTCTTGCAGTAGACAAATGAATGATTAATGCTTAGTATACATGATTGTTACCATAAATCTTCATTAAAAATCTATCTTGCTATATTATGATAATAAACAATGAAATTCAATAAATTCATGTATGGTCTACGGACACTACACAAACCAAATTGTATATGATAATGAACCATTAACTTTTTCCACAACATTAAACTGAGTGAAATAGAGACAGAAGAAAACACAAAAAGGGGCCAATATTGTAGTCAAAATCAAAAGATATAGAGACAAAATGAAAACCAGATACAGAAAGATATGAGCAAATAAAGAAGAGAGGAAACAAAAAGAATGTGAAAAATTAAAGAAAAAAAGAATGACATAGCAATGCTGAAGGAAATGAGGAGACAAAAAAGAGAACAACAAAGAAGATACAGAGCAAAACAAAAAGCAAAAAACCCCCAAAAACAACAACAAAACATAGAAAATCAGTGCATCCTATAAAAGAAATGAATGAAAAAATCAAAGTAATTCAAAAAGAAAATGAGAAAAGAAAAGCTGTAATTAGAACACAGAGATGGAAACTGAGAATTAAACTGCAAAAGGACAATACTGACAAACAACCAACAGTACCAGAGGAAAGCACCTGCAATAGTAGGTACACATATGACAGAGAAAAGAAAGAACAACAAAGTGTACTATAATTGGCCTGTAAGCCGAACAAATCATGGGAGTGTAAAGATGTTGTTCTTCAAAAAATGAAACCAAACATTGATGAACACATAAGTTTAAATAGACTTTAAAATACTACTTTGAAAAGTGACTAGCTTTGGAAAACTGCTGAGATGTTCTTTTAGTCTTTAAGAATTTGTTTGTTTGTTCAAGTTAATTTTTTTAGCATATGATATTGTTCCTTTTATATTTAGGAAAATATATGCAATGTCTGCAGACCATATGAGTATAATTGTATAATTGATCATGTAAGGGGTTAATTCTTTTAAGAGTGTGTTGAACTAAGAAGTATGAATTCAATAAAAGATAAAGAAGGAGGTATCAAACATCTTTCTTCTCAAATTTTGCAAATGGGTGATTTTAAAAAAAATGAAGACTTTTCATTTTCAGAGAATAATTTGAATATTAAATGATATGAAAGAAAGGTAAATATCTTAAAACAAGCACAATGGTAACAGTTATCTTCATGCAAAGTGTCATGGAGATTGCTCTTCCGGTTAAAAAGTTATCCTCTAAAAACTGGTCAAATTTGTCAGGAGTGTGACGTTTTAGCGTGACAAACTTTAAATTGCCTTAACTTACCTTGATGATAAAAAAAATAAAATAAAGAATATATTAAAGAAAGATGGTATTCTATAATTTCGTACCATTTTACTTCAAATATCTAGATGTTTTGTGACCCTATGATTATGCGACAAAAAATTATTCTATTTTTTAAATTAGTGTACGTGAATAAATTTAACTTGGAAAATTGTACAAATGTCAAATTAAACCTTAATAGTTTTTCATTGTTGAGACTAATTAGTACAGAAAAGTCCAAATATGTTGTAAAAAAACATTAGTTATAATAATTTAGTAGTATTAGAATGGATGAATATGATAGTTGAAAATTGGGCTTGCATAAGGAGAGACACAAAAAATGTCAGGAGTGTGACATTTGATCTTAGTTGTATAGTACTATGTTGTATGCTTTAATAGTTCACAATTTTCTTTATTTTCCAAAAGCTCCAGACCCAATCAAAGAAAAAAGTTGGAAATAGCTCTGATATATAACATATCATATCTAGGAAATCAAAATAACTAATGTCAGGAGTGTGACACTTTTAATGGGCATATCTTTTAAATAAAAAAATAAATAAACAATGCTTCTACAAACTTCCACAATGTTTTCAATTTAATCACATATAAACAATAAGTAATAATTGTAGTATTTTTGTATATTGCATGACAACTTTCTCATAATAAGTGATGATAAAGGGTTATATTTTCTTAAAACATGTCAAAATATGGATTTTTTTCTAAATGAAAAATTGATGTATGTTGCTTTAGATAAACAGAATACTTACTTTAATATATTTTGCCTTTCATAAAACATTTTCATTCTTTTGATATAGCATTTTTGAAAATTTATCAATATTTTTTCATTCAACAGTAATATGTCACACTCCTGACATAAAAACATTAAATGTCGATTGCAATTGCAGTAGGAAGTTTTTTTGCAGAGTAAATTATTGAGAAACATGGGGAAACCAATTTGAAAACCACTAAAAAGTAATTTTATACTAAGAAAAGATGATCTATTGCTAGTTTTAATAAATTTCAAATCCATTTTAACCATTTTTGATGAGATAAATTCCTAAAGGGCAAATAATTAGCACACTAATCATTAGAAAAAAAATCTGAATCTTCTTTTAATATTTACTGTTAACTGTAAGAAATATAAGATTTTGAAGAAATATAACTTTTAGTTTGGAAAGAATAAGTTGGTTATATTATTTTCAGCTCAACAGGTTTATTTTCGAGAGGGAGTCAGGAGTGTGACAATTTTATTTAAGAAATAGATTATTTTGTAAGCATATAGCCTCCATAAAACTGCTTGTAATTGTCTCGGGAATTATTTAATTCTCAATAAGCACTATACTCTTGAAAAGATGTATAAATGGTTGAAAATTGAGTTGTCATTTTTTATAATTATGATAGTATTACTTAGAATATGATAAAATATGATTGAAATAACATCATAACAATGCAAAAATGAAATATATTCAAGAGAAACCTTTTTTCAGTCAAAATAGATTATGTACTACTACTTAAAAAAGTTATTGTGACCAACAATGATTGCATTTAGCTTGATATTTGGTGTATTTATCTTTTAGAAAAATGTGTCAGGAGTGTGACAAAACATCAAAAAATGGACAGTATTTTCATTTGGTTGCCTCTAGTTTATACCACCAATGATCAACTTAACTTAACTTTTGTTATATTTATTAGGCATATATAAATAATTGATTTACAACTATTAAGCCACATTAGATTATATTTTTTATACTTGTATGAAAACTTTAATTACCAGATTTTTTAAAATATACAGTAAAAATAGTGTTTCTTTGATATACTGAAACAGTTTTCTCATGATATATACAAAGTTTGGTACCAAAATGTGCCTTTTTCATATCATTATCAAATGGAAATACATTTAGGTCTTTTTCCATACCCCAAAAAAAATGATACCTCTGAGGAAGTAAGTCTGTATTTGTTATCATTTTAACACTTTGTTGCTAATAAAAGTTGAATTTTTTTTTGTCTTCATATATTGCACTGAGCAACTGAATCTGAAAAATATATCATATTGACATTATTTTACGACCAAAATTATGTCAATTTGTCCAATTTGAAATTTCACCCTCTATGTCACACAAAGTCTTCATTTTTTTGAAAATCACCCAAATACACATGTAACTATTACTATAAAATAGAGTGATTTAATATGAAACATCCAGATATACAATGTACACGTAGTGGAATTTTGTATTCCTTAAAGGCTTTTCTTTATTTGGTGGTTAATATAATTTTAGATGCTTAAAAGGTTAAATACAATTTGTTTATACATGTCCTTTTGTATTGGTGTCAATGTTTAGTTTCAATTTCAACTCAACACATTTGGTAGTGTGCGTAGACCTCCTCTTTAAGTCTGTTTACATAATTGTACATTTTTAAAGCAGATTTTATTCTTAAATAATGTCAAGTTTATTAAATAGAATTCTATTAATTAATGCATTTCTAAATTTTGAGAAAGGTAACTTTAATATTTGAATGTAGACAGAAATTGTAAAAATGACATTTTTCATGAGTAAAAGTGTATCACTCTAGCATATGTGATGACATTTCTAAAAACTGCATTAGGTTGAAACCTTTGATGCAATTTTATGGATAGTAGCTATACATCTGACTGAGAGGTGTTTTAAGTTACATAGTATTATATATTTTGTTGTGAACGAATGTTATAAAGTTTTGTAGTGTCCGTAGACCATTTCCCTTGATGTAATGAAAGTCAATTTGAAAAATGATGACTGGATAGAATACAAAATCCTGTTGGGGTAACATACCCCATACATCACAGTATCATTTCAAAAATAAAGTTAGGCAAACAGTTTTCATTTTTTGCAAAATGTGACACACAAAATCCCCGGCCACCTGATTATGTTTTAGCTGTATAGCAAGGTTCAAATGTAACTTGGAGGGGGCCTGCGTGTCAGAGTCAGGTAAAGGTCATTAACCTTTGACCACAAGTCTAACACTTCTGACATATTTATACAATATAAACCACCAAAAGTATTAAGGTTCATTGCATTTGACACACATACATGTACCCATGCATGGCCGGGGGTTTTCACTGGTCAGTACATTTCATAACTGTTTGGGCTCTCTACTTCTAAAATTTTTGGGGTTTGGGTTAATTATGTTGTTTAACACCACTTCTAATAATATTCAGTTATATCGTGGCAGTCAGTTTTGTGGTGGAGGAAACTGGAGTACCGGGAGAAAACCAACGACCTGCCTTTAAAATGTTTGGAAGTCACGATATAGCTGTAAAATTAGCATATTTTTACCTTAAACTTTGTGAAAAAAAAGTCAAAGGATCAAGCTCTTTAAAAAATGATTTCCCTGAATTAACTCCAGAATTAATCATACATTGATCAAAAATACAGAAATATTTATACATGTACAAAATGTATATAACCTGCATGCATATTATATTTTGCAACAAATCTACAATGTATTATTTAGAATTATAAATTAACATAGAATAATGTCATCTTATAGTAGCCCAGAAGCATAACATAATGGTTAATATTAGGAGCTAATGCCATATAAATTATCAATTGGTAGTGTTGGGTCATTTTTGAAACCTTCTAGAAGAGTTGTCTCCCTTTGTGAAAAATTCAAAATATTTGCCACTTTTCCTGATTAATTTGATAGAAAGCACAGAGATCATATTTTTTTAGAATTCCAATTTATATGTAATTAAAAATATTCTTAACTAACTACATATTGTGTATCATCTTATAAATAATTGATTTTTGTTCTAAGAATTTTACAAATTTATGTTAACCAACATGCAGCCAATTCGACTTTCCCTCTGTATGTCTGTTATTTCCATGTCAAAAGAGCAAATTTCAATGATTTTAATACATGTACTCTAATTCTCACATAAAATGTTTGGTTGTTACATTTATTTTGTATGTTTTGAATGGTCATACAATGTATGACTCAAACGTTTTCTTGACGAAAAATGAAAAAAAAAATTAATTAGCTAATATAAATAACCTAGCCCTACAATGTACAGTATACCTAGTGGGGTACACTTAGGGGAGCATTAATGTATCGATTGAATTACCATCTTTGACATTGGTATACCTGTGTTTTAAGTAAAAAGTACATTTTTGTACATGTACATGTACATGTATACAAGAAGGATTAGGGAAAAGTCCAACAGATAAACAGGTGTACATTGTATGTACAGTTTTATCTTTTTAATCCATGTTTCCTTATCTTAATTTAGCATCCTATCATTTTTTATCAGGGACAGAGTACATTAAATAAGTAATATTATGTTTAAATCCTCCAGATCAAGCTAATTTTAAATAGAAAAGTAAAATCAAATTCTAATAAAAACTAGAAAAGAAGTATGCCCCTGCACTTGATAATTATGGACAAAGTTGTTTTGCTAGGAGTGATTTTAAAAAGATTGAAGTGTGTCTGTAAGACACAAATGATGTCCCCCTCCTGACCATACGAAATTATAAACAAGTCAAAAACTGTAGTAGGAGCCATACAAACCATGTTTCCATTATTTAGCTAGTAAGAAGAAAATGAAGTCCAACTACCTAACCTGTCATTTTGTGAATATTTGACAAAATCCCCCCCCCCCCTGACTTTTTGTCGCGGGGGCATAAAAAATGACTAAGTCCAACTACCTGTCATTATCAAATATTTGATGAAAATCAAAATCCTGTGGACATGCACACCTCCATTATGTGTATAAACATCTTACAAAATATTAAAGCTGTAGCTCCAAAACTGTAGGAGGAGATAGCCGAACAAACCATGTATCTATATCCGGACGGACAAACGGACCGGGGTAAATTAATATGCTCCCTCGACTCTTCGTCGCGAGGGCATAAGAAAGTGTTTAGACCCAAAATAGTGATTTTCATGCAAGAAAAATGTTCTTTTTTTTAAATGTTTTTTTCAATGACAGTATAAATTAATATTGTCTACTTTGCTCAAATTAACATAAAATTACCATGGTTATAGAAACATTTTTTAATTTGAGGAAGTTGTAACAGGTAAACAATTAGTTTCATGCAACCTATAAGCCCTTTTAAGATTTTTTAATGTGCATCCGGGGTCTGGCATCTATATTCAATGTGTTTCATACCCAAACACAAATTTATATAATTACTACACACAAGGATACAATTTCATTTCCCTTCTGTCATTAATTGTGAAATTGAATTTTATTTTATGACATGCAGTCTCGTTATGTTCATGTGCTAATTACCAAAAAAATAATACAGTTTTCCATGATGACAAAAACAAAACCAACAAGGGCAACGCAAAGCATGGCGTATCCCCTCGCCTAAAAATTAGACCGTGACCTTGACCTTGAAAATCAATACGGTTCCAGATTCTCTTAAGGTCTAAGTATGTACATGTACCAAGTTTGGTCAAAATCCATGTTGATTCTAGAGTGTTCACAAGGATGTTACGTGGTAAAAATTTGACCCCTTGACCTTTGACCTTGAAAATCAATAGGGTTCCAGACTCTCCTAAGGACTGTATGTACAAAGTCTGGTCAAAATCCATTGAAGGATGTTGATTCTAGTGTTCACAAGGATGTTATGCAGTAAAAATTTGACCCTGTGACATTGACCTTTGACCTATGACCTTGAAAATCAATAGGGTTCCAGACTCTCCTAAGGACTAAGTATATACCAAGTTTGGTCAAAATCCATTGAAGGATGTTGATTCTAGAGTGTTCACAAGGATGTTACGTGGTAAAAATTTGACCCCTTGACCTTTGACAATCAATAGGGTTCCAGACTCTCCTAAGGACTGTATGTACAAAGTCTGGTCAAAATCCATTGAAGGATGTTGATTCTAGAGTGTTCACAAGGATGTTATGCAGTAAAAATTTGACCCTGTGACATTGACCTTTGACCTTGAAAATCAATAGGGTTCCAGACTCTCCTAAGGACTAAGTATATACCAAGTTTGGTCAAAATCCATTGAAGGATGTTGATTCTAGAGTGTTCACAAGGATGTTATGCGGTAACAATTTGACCCCTTGAAAATCAATAGGGTTCCTGCAGACTCTCCTAAGGACTATTTATGTACCAAGTTTGGTCAAAATCCATTGAAGGATCTTGTTTCTAGAGTGTTCACAAAGATGTTGTGCTGTAAAAATTTGACCCAGTGACCTTGACCTTTGACCTTGAAAATCAATAGGGTTCCAGACTTTCCGAAGGACTAAGTATGTACCAAGTTTGGTCAAAATCCATTGAAGGATGTTGATTCTAGAGTGTTCACAAGGATGTTATGCGGTAACAATTTGACCCCTTGAAAATCAATAGGGTTCCTGCACTCTCCTAAGGACTATTTATGTACCAAGTTTGGTCAAAATCCATTGAAGGATGTTGATTCTAGAGTGTTCACAAGGATGTTACGTGGTAAAAATTTGAACCGGTGACATTGACCTTTGACCTATGACCTTGAAAATCAATAGGGTTCCAGACTCTCCTAAGGACTAAGTATGTACCAAGTTTGGTCAAAGTCCATTGAAGGATGTTGATTCTAGAGTGTTCACAAAGATGTTACACAGTAACAAATTTACCCAGTGACCTTGACCTTTGACCTTGAAAATCAATAGGGTTCCAGAATCTCCTAAAGACTAAGTGTGTACCAAGTTTAGTCAAAATCTATTGAAGGATGTTGATTCTAAAGTGTTCACAAGGATGTTATGCGGTAAACATTTGACCCGGTGACATTGACCTTTGACCTTGAAAATCAATAGTGTTCCAGATTCTCTTAAGGACTAAATATGTACCAAGTTTGGTCAAAATCCATTGAAGGATGTTGATCCTAGAGTGTTCACAAGGATGTTACGGAAGGACGGAAGGTAGCATTACTATATCCCTTCACAACTTCGTTGGCGAGGGGATAAAAATACAAAAAAAGGGCAACTTCAAGTTATACTGTACAAGAGGGGATTGAGCCTAGTGGACAATGAGGACCGGTACTTATACATTTTGAACCTGCAAGTACATTTCCATGTGAGTTAAAAAATGTCATGTCTACCTGTAATCATTATCTCTTTGAGATTTGACTTCCGAAGAAATTTTCTGCTCTGTATCTCCAGAGATAATCTCGTTGACATAAGACTTCCAAAGAAATATTCTAGCTGGAGATACAGAGTAAAAAATTTCTTCAGAAGTCTAATCTCAATGAGATTATTCTACCTGTATAAGAAATTTATGACTAATTAACTTCTTTAAAATCAACACTCTAGAAAAATCTAATAATATGAATTATGATACACAATAAATAAGGACAAGGTGAGAACTACATGACTCAATCATTGAAAACTATTTATATATATAGACCTAATACTAAAATTTAAAGGAAAGAATTAAAAAAGATGACACATGGTATCCTGGCAAAATGCCATGATATCAGCTGTTTATAGGATATGGCCTTTTTTAGCAATGATATATACTTTTCTGAATAAATAAAACATTATGAAATATTATTTTAGACATGATTAGATGTAACATTATAGTATGCACCACAATTTAGAATTTAACCATTTTAGTAATATTATATAAAATAGGCCTACATTTCTGTACTTTTTCTAAGTAAATAAAATATTATGAAATATCATTTAGACCTGAAACATACATAGATATATTATATAACATTATGTTATCAGTCTATTACCCACCACATTTCTTAAGTAGGCCAGTTCAGCGTCTGAACCGTTAGTCTTAGGTTTCCCATGGAAGGCTATTTTAATCGTAAATCCAGACATGGACATATTTTCCGAGTTCTGATCTACACAATATTTCTGCTTCAATGCCTCTGTAAACGACATCTTTCTCTTTCTTCTCTGTCTGCGTCTATCTTGCTCCATGTTCATTTTTTCTCGAACTTCCAGTGTCGAAGGCAGGTTGTCAAAACTATTTAATACTGTGTGCGTATTTTTAACTATGATTCCAAGAGGTCAAATGCCACGATAGATGTTCTTGTTTTGTTTTTGTTTTCATTTGCATGGTGTTCGACATACACTAATATTTTGTCAATAATTTTTATTTTTATTGAAATGATCGAAAATATACAGTATTCTTTATTATCGAGTATAAAAATACATTTTCTATGCAAAATTATATCGGTAAGTTCATAAATATTTTATATATACTAAATAACCATGTTGTGCATCATTTCCATATTATAACCAATCAAAATAGTATATATTATTTCTCCGTATATAATAGATTAACATAAAAAAAAATGTGTGTTATGAGCCCCGTACATATTTTTCTCGAAATCCAATGCTCACTGTTTTAAATTTGGACACTATTTTTGTAATACTTCTTTAAGGAGGCATTACCGTTCACTTTCTTGGTTTGGTACAGGCACTTCAATAAAAAGGGACGGGGGCTAAAAATTATTGGGTATTGATATAGACTATCAGCTAAATTTTGATAAACATATAAAAAATATTTGTCGTAAAGCTTCACAGCAATTAAGTGTACTAAAGCGTATTGGTTGTTTTTTATCTAAACTTAATAAGCTAACAATTTTTCATTCTTTTATATTGTCTAATTTCAATTTTTGTCCTTTGGCTTGGCATTTTTGTTCAAAAGCAAACACTATAAAACTGGAGAAAATACAGGAAAGAGCTTTACGTTTTATCTATGAGGATTACAATAGCACATATGAAGAACTTTTACATATAGCGAAAGTACCATCTCTACAAATAAGGAGAATGCGCACTATGGCATTAGAATGTTTTAAAATATTGTATAAACTGTCTCCACCATGCTTAAATGATTTAGTTGTTTTAAAAAATAGTAAATATAGTTTTAGATATTCTAATATTGTAGAGATACCTAGAGTAAAGACTACTACCTATGGTAAGAATTCTTTTAAATATACAGCTGCTGTTTTATGGAATGACCTACCTGATGATTTTAGAAAAATTGCCAATTTTAACCAATTTAAAAACATTTTATTATCTTGGAATGGAAATGAATGCAAATGTAATGCATGTAAACAATTTTAATATCATCAAGGTCTTTTCAATGTTTATATTATTTATATTTATTTATTTTTTAGCAGTATAACATGCTTTTAGCTCGTAACACCAGCTTTATTTTATTTTTTTAGCTTTTATTACTGTGCTTGATTAACTTTTTTACTTTTGTATATGCTTACCTTGTCTGTGCTATATGTGTGCTTTAACTTATTTGCTGTATTTTGCTACTATGAGTGCTTTTATCTAAATTATTAATTTGTGTGCATGCTTTTGTTGTTTTTAACTGTTATTTATTCTTGTATTGTGTATGTCGGTCAAAAGCCCACTAGGGCTTGTGTTGTATTGTTATTTAAATATGCCGACTATAAATAAAACTTATCTTATCTTATCTTATCTTATCTTATCTTACCAGTCATATGCAAAAAGGAAAATAATTCACGTAAAACGTATAATTCTCGATTTCGGAGTGACATCACACAATGTAATTGACCAATCAATGATTATCAATTTTGAGATGAAGAAAACATTTGGAGGTGAAGCCAAGCAAAATCATCGGGACTCTACATAGACTCCAATGTATATTAATTTATTCGCTATTTTCCAACAGAAGTTAAATATTTTAATTAAAATCACCTCTGGTCCTTATAGACACTAAATCAGATATCTAGTATGATTTTCGTCAATTTATATCAGACTGGTTTATTTTAAATTAAGAAAATAAAATTCAAATTTTCCATTGGAATTTAGGTAAAATCTGGAGGATTCCTGCTGACCTCACCCCCAATGAATTATTAAATACCCGGATGCTCGGATATGAGAATTCTAGTTTATGCCCTTGGCGGCACTGAGTTCGGAAAATATTATTAAGTATGAAAATATACTATCTTATTCTTATATTTTTAAAGTTATAGAAAAATAGTTCTTATATAATTTACATAATTATAAATCCTGATTGGGTATAAGCGCTTATGGAGGCGGGGTTTTGTCAGTTTATTTTTCGATAGACGATGCATGTTCACCGGACTACTTTTTTCGTAATGTAAACAAAATGGTGGCTTGGATTCCCGATAATAAAAAAAGATAAAAGAAACAATGTTTATTGTTAATAATCGACAATTATTGTTAGATATGAAATAAAAAATTAAATGCCAATGAAAAAAAAAGCTTGTATTGTTGACATAAAAAAAAAATTCCGGAAAAAATACTTAAGACAACCATCTATCGACTTGTTTGTAATATATCGTCATCCTGTGACATTGTTTACAAGGGACGCTGATTGACACAAGCTGGTTACTGATTTATTTTACGATTTTGTGGGCATTTTACTTGTTTGAGTAGCTAAATGCAAAATGCCATCAAATTGGAAAATATCTGTAACTTAATTACATCACCGTAGGAAAACAAGGCATAGCCAGAAATCATGGGTGATTTTGCTCATGAATATTCATAAACCAAATCGCGTCATGTATGACGTCAGCAAATAAACGTTGAACCATATTTGGAAGACGCTGATGAAAACTCGTATCTATTTTTTTTAAATAATATTTCATCACAGTTTTGATCACATAAATAACTTGATCGTATCAAAATTAATTGTCATCATATGTTTATTAGGAATCCGATGATGTGTGTAAAAGATCGACAATATATTTAATGCACTGCCCCCCCCCCCTTTTTCCACGAAATAAGAATATGCAGGCGCGTAGCTCCCTATACGCCAACACGCAGTTGCGTGCACATCGGCGTGCTGAAAAAAAAAATAAAGAACAAAAAAAATAAAATAAATAAGGAATAATAAATTTTTTAAAAAAAGTGGAAAACAAAGTCTCGTTGTGGCTTTTTGTGAAAATTCAATGACTTGACATATAATTTAGACGAATTCAAGAGGAATGTCGCTTGATGGCGAACACGCTGGAGTATAACACCTCGCGATCAAATGCCAACTTCACTTTGTGAGATACTTGATGCGGTAAACCCGGTGCTATGTCCTTCTATAGATACCATCTTGTGTATATCATGTTGACAATGCCGGTAACAAGTACTACCGCAGAGCGATCGTTCAGTGTACTACGTCGGTTGAAGACATATGTACGAACAACAATGAATAACGATAGGTTGTCATCGCTAGCATTAATGCATATCCATCGTGATTTCAGTGTGGATTTAGTCAAAGTTATGGAGAAGTTCGTGCCTGCTAAGACACGAAGAACAGATTTTGGGCAATTCTAAGTAAATTCTGTCTAACAAAATCATGAAATCAATGTGTTGCTTATGTATTCAATTTACCCATGAAAACACCTCAGAACGCACCATTTTGCATCTAGTCAAAAAATTTGTTTGGTTGCTTGCACTGCAAAAAAGGCTAGCTACGCCCCTGATATGTGAATAAAAAATATCCTATATTGTGCATTTTTTTTCAATTTCTGCCCCACATAAGTATTAGCATGTCGTTGAAATCGTTAAGTATATATATTGTTAAATTTTTTGAACTTTATATATCAGCAGTATTGTTACCAATTGTATTATAGTTACTTGTTCTGTTGTTTTGTCGAAATAAAAAAAGCCCTTGTGGAGCCTTTTTTTAATTGTTTATTTACATTTACAATGGAATGCGGTGCTTACTCAAATAATGTTATGTCTAGAAGAAGCAGTTTTACGAAATAGTAGATTTTTTTGCGTGAACTCCTATTGAATCTCTACTAGAAAGGTAAAAAAAAAACTTGTGAATCCCTCTTTTAAATTATCGTGGGAACCTTTAATTTTGCAGCAGCATATTTATGCGTTTAATCCTATATAAAAGTTAAATAAGTAAGTGCACAGGAGTCGGAAGTTCTATCAATAATAAGGTATAGGGGCACCTCGAAGATCGCTGGGCAACTATAAAAAAACACCAGGAGTGCAACGCATTTTTGGGGGGTTGGCCTAAATCTATACCTACAGGTAGATCAGCATGGAATAAAAGGTTGAATCCTACTTTTTGATGTTTAAACTAAATAAATATCATGTTTTTTTTATAGTTGCCCAGCGATCTTCGAGGTGCCCCTATACCTTATTATTGACAGAACTTTCGACTCCCGTGGTAAGTGATTGAATGCAAGTTACCAGGTATATGTCTCAAAACAGATTTTGATGTTAGGTGATCGAAAACCAGTGCCGCCACCATACTTATGATTTATTGACATTTGTATTATTGTATTTGTTTTCATTGTTAGAGTGCCACATGCAAAATTATCTTTGTGTTAACAATGCTACCCTCTTAAAAAAGTAATCAATATAATTATGATTATATATTAACGGGGGTTTATGGTTTTTTTAAGATTCCGGATAAAGATAGCCATGTTCTAGGTAACTACTTTATTGACAAGACGGAAGTTCAATATCTCTGACGTCATCACTAAATTATCAAGAATGTCTGAGTTTGATGCTTTCGAAACATCTGCTCCTGAGGAGGATCCAGCAGCAGGATTTATTGCTAATCAAGACAAAGAATTAGCAGAATTAGAAGACGACAATTTTGGGTTTGAAAACACAACTCAACCGGAGCAACCACCACAAGGTTCTAACATTTTAAAAACCGGCGTGTGTGTGGACCCACCCCCTTTACACGTTTTGATATTCGT